>CM075942.1:33849094-34158291 GCA_038030265.1 Corythucha ciliata | reverse complement strand
AGCCATTTTGTAGCTTACAACACTGGCATGTTTTTCGAATAACTTAACCGTACCTTTACCACCGAAGACTTCGGAAGATTCGTCTTTGAAGGAAATGGTAAAAATCAAATTGAACTTTTCCGCTTTTTCAAGAAATAAAATAGGCCAGGTGAATTTTTGGTGTGTTGCAAAAAACTTAGGGTGAAACTACATGAAAAATGGAATTAAACACGACCTTCCCGGACGTTATATCTTGCACCGTTCAGGAGATATGATTTTTTTGAGTGATTTCCGTTGAAATTCTTATTTTTTGGCAGTAACTCTCGATTTCACAGCTGTCACTCCCATTAAAATTTTGAAATGGCCATACATTTTGAAAGCTAGGACAATCATCTCTCAAAATGGACTTCATGATTTTTTGTCAAAAGTACTAGAAACCCTCTTTTTCTTTGCATGAAGTACAAGGTTTCTGGTGGTATTTTTTTGGGGCCGGTTTTTTTAAAATTTCCCCCTCCCACTGGAATTACTTTTTTAACCTGCAAGTTATCACAAAAACTTGCGTAACAAATAAGCTTTCTAATGACCCCTCAACGTTTTGAATTAGTTGTCTGTAACGCCCTGAAAATAGCCCGGATCATCGAAAATCATGATTTCAGAAAGATATTGTACTGAAAATTGCACTGAGGTTACGGTCCAGTCTCCGTTTGGACTTCATACCCTCAGGCAGGAAGAGCTATTTGATCCTGGTCTGGACGGCCAGAAGTCGGGCAACATGCAGCTGATGGGACCAGGACCAAGTAAATTTGGTAGATGATGGTCCGAACGGTTGAATTGGAGACTGGACCTTACCAATAAAACCTCAACAGGTTATGGGCCCAGAGAACTGAACTCGCGTGTGTAACTACCGTGAAATGGACAAGTAAAAATTGTTTTTTCTTAAAAAGACTTTCTGTGATCTGTGTAATAACGGAAGGAAGCCTGACAGTGACCGTGAGTAGACACATTATTGGTTATTATAAAAGTCGTAATAATATGGCCAGTACATCTGAAGATATTTCACTTATTGAGAAATTGACCGGAGTGGAAAGTTTCCCACTTTGGAAATTACAAACAACAATCGTGTTCCAATCAGCCGGACTCGACGAGATAGTAGACGGCATCATCAAGTTCGACGATTTGAAATCCGATAATGAGAAAAGGGATTTCATAAGAAGAGACGCCAAAGCTAAAAAAACGATTATGGCTACCATCAGTAAAAGTGTTTTAACTCACGTATTAAACTGTAAATACTCCAGTGAAATGATGGGCAAGCTCACTAAAATTTATTACCGAAACACCGAAGATCAGAAAGCAGAAATCATGGAGAAATTCTTTGTCTACCAATACAACCGGTCACATGACGTCGCTCAAAATATAAGCGAGCTTCAAAATCTCGCATTTCGCTTGAATACTATGGGACAGGAAGTGAATGAAACCATGATACTGTCAAAAATTCTTTCGATACTGCCACCAGAATTTAATAATTTCATCACAGCATGGGGCTCTACAGCCAAAGAAGAACGGACATTAGACAACTTGACGACTAGACTTCTTGCCGAAGAAAGTAAATTTACCAGTCGTGAAGACGCCAGTGAAACAGTTGCCTACAAGTCACAGTTCAAACGAAACAAGCAAACGAAGGCTAATGCTTGCTACAACTGCGGTCTCTCTGGACATTTCGCAAAAGATTGCTCAAAACAAAAGAAAAACCAATGTAAATACTGCAAAAAGTCAAATCATAAATCTGAAAACTGTTTTTTTCGCTCACAGCATGAAAACAAGGGTAAAAGGGATAAAGTGGCATTCGTCGCTTCAACAGATGACATTGAAGAGGCCGTTAAGAAAGTCACGTTTTATGTCGATAGTGGTTCTTCGCACCATATGTCGAATGACCCTACTCTCTTCGCCGACGTGAATCAAGAACAAGACACAGTGCGGACTGCACAAAAAGGGCGTGCCATCCAATCTATCGGCGTAGGAACTATAAAAACTCAACAATGCACTCTAAAAAACGTCCTACTCGTTCCCGGCTTGGATTCCAACCTAATATCCGTCGGAGCGATAACTAAAAATCATGGTAAGGTGCAATTTACCGAAGATAAGGTCGAAATCTCCAAAGATAACACAGTTATGACTGGAAAACGTCAACAGAATGGCTTGTATAAAATTGCCTTGACCCCTGCAACTTCAGACGATAATAGATGCCTTAAAGTCACAAGAAACAACAAAACGATCGAATTTTGGCATCGGGTTCTTGGACATCTCAGTATTAAAAATGTTGAAAAGCTTATTAAAGACAAAGTCATCGACTCGTCCATCAAAAATGATAATAAGCCTTGTGAAATATGTTTGAAATCCAAACAAACAAGATTTCCGTTTTCCAAAGAAAGGACACGGGCTTCCCGTCCTCTGGAAATCATTCATACCGACATATGCCAAATAGAAACGAAAACTTGGGATGGACATCGGTACATGCTAACCTGCCTAGACGACTACACATGCTTCAAGCAAATCTACCTTTTAACCACGAAATCAGAAACTACTCAACAGCTTAAAAATTATGTTTCAGAAGTAGAAGCCAAGTGGAATCTACCAGTGTCCAAAATCAGATCAGACAACGGGGGAGAGTATGTTAACCACGATTTGATACAGTGGACAAAAGCTAAAGGAATCGTGATGGACTTCACAATCAGTCACACACCTCAGCTAAATGCCAAAGCTGAAAGACTCAACCGATCAATAATGGAGAAAACACGCGCACTACTCTTTGATTCAGCGCTACCGGCAGAAATGTGGGGAGAAGCTGCGAGAGTAAGTTGCTACATATTAAATAGATGCCCGACTGAAGCTCTGTCAGATGGGAAAACTCCTTATGAGATGTGGTTTCAAAGGAAGCCAGACTATAACCGCATGCATTTGTTCGGATCTGTCGCTTACGCAAAAATTTTGACACGACTAAAAAAGTTGGATAGTCGCACACAAAAATACATCCACGTTGGTTACACCCCAAATGGATATCGTTTATGGGACGAAAAGTCGAGAAAAATAATATGTGCCAGAGATGTAATCTTCAATGATGAACTACCTCAAAATACGTCGATTGGACCTGACGATCACGTAAACATCTTTCTCCAAGACGACGAAACGAATATTAACGATGCGGAACCAATCAGTGAGAGAATAGAAAATAACAATCAACAACAAACCCAAAGGTTTGTTATGGAAAATGAACATTCAGCAACTGGATCAGAAGACACCAATGATGAAATAAATCTGTCAACCTCCGAAAACGACCCAGAGGAAGAATTAGGCAGAGGAAAACGCGACAAAACGACGCCACGTCACCTGAAAGATTACGTTCTAATGACATTCACCGAAGCCGTAACTGGACCCGAAAAAGATGAATGGATGAACGCAATCGAAGATGAAAAACAATCATTACAGAAAAATAAAACTTGGGATTTAGTTGACCGAGCATCTGCAGAAGACAACAAAATCTTGTCAACTAAATGGGTCTTCAAAAGAAAAGAAGATGGTCGATTTCGCGCCAGACTCGTCGTAAGAGGTTTCGAACAAACACATGGAGTGAACTACGAAGAAACCTTCAGCCCGGTGATTAACAGTAGTTCGATGCGAATTATATTCGCATTAGCTGCCTTGAAATGTTATCAAATCATCAAATTTGACATCAAGACTGCCTTCCTTTATGGTGAAATTGATGAAGATATTTTCATGGAGTTACCGGAGGGCTTCGAACGCACCAGTGACAAAATTTGTAAGCTAAAGAAATCTTTGTACGGCTTAAAACAGGCTTCCTTAAAATGGAACCAGCGTTTCACAAAATTCCTAAGTAAAGAAGGTCTTAAGCCAACTAAATCTGAGCCGTGCGTTTTTACCAATGAAGACCACTCAGTCATCCTAGCGCTTTATGTCGACGATGGAATTTTGGTGGGAAACGATGAAAATAAAATTAATAAAATTCTAAAAGGAATTGAAACAGAATTTGAAATGCAGGCTTGGAGGAATCCGACCTCGTTCCTGGGAATGGAAATCCTAAGAACAGACGACCACCTAAAACTTACCCAGGGGAATTACGCCGCAAGTATCCTACAAAAATTCAACATGCGGGATTCAAAACCAAAACCTACACCCATGATACTGAATGGTAACGACGAAACAGAAATTCCAAATGATTTTGGATACAGAGAGGCAGTTGGATCACTTCTTTACCTCTCCAATAAGACTAGACCGGATTTAGCATATTCTGTCGGATATGCGAGCAGAAAACTTCAAAATCCGAGCAGACAAGACGCCACCAATGTTAAGCGGATATTCCGATATCTAAATGGTACCAAAGACGAGGGGATCACATTCAAAAGAGAAGGTGACTACGCCCTCGATGCGTACTCTGATTCAGACTACGCTCAAGATCAAACAACCCGAAGGAGCACAACCGGCTACGTGATTTTCTTCTGCGGAGGGCCAATTTCTTGGGCATCAAGAAGACAACCCATTGTTTCGATGTCAAGTACCGAAAGTGAATACATAAGCGCCGCGGAATGCTGTCAAGAGCTGATGTATCTCAAGGTTCTGATTCAAGAGATAACCGGTTACGAAATAAAGGTAAATTTAAAACTTGATAATCAAAGCTCAATAAAATTAATTAAAAACGGGATCTTGAATCGTAAAAGTAAGCATATTGACGTTCGATATTTTTATATTAACGAAAAAGTTAACGAAAAATTGCTCAAAATTGAATATTGCCCCACCGAACTTCAAAGGGCCGACATATTTACGAAACCGCTTGGGACTACAAAATTTAAGTTTTTCAAACACGATTTGATTTCATAAAATTAAAAAAAAAAAAAGGAATAATAATAATTTTTCGATTAAGAGGGGATGTTGAATATTAACCTTAAATGATTATTATTTTTGAATGACCCGCTCTTTATATATATATATATTGTATGCTCTCTAGAGAACCTGTCTCGCGTCCACCTTGAAGCGTCTTGTTTAATGTATCAATAAAGGTGGAATTCGTTGCTTTAAAAGTTCTTATTGTTTTAATAATAAAACCTCAACAGAACCATCGCTCAAGGTGTTGGGCCTTGGATGGGATCCGGTTAAGGACGATTTTTCCGTTCGAGTTGATTTGTCTATCCAGTCTCGATCATGCACTAAACGTTCCATGTTGTCCACCATCGCACGCATCTTCGACCCATTAGGGATTTTTGGGCCGATAACAATCGTTCTGAAAGGTTTTATCAAAACACTGTGGGCGTTAAAGATAGGTTGGGACGAAACTCCACCCATTGAAATCCGTGGTCAATGGGAGGAATTCACAAAAAATTTGTCGTGTTTATCTGAAGTTAAAATTCCTCGTCACCTTTCAGTAGAATCGGATAGTCATACGCTGCTTGTCGGGTTCGCAGACGCGTCGATGCTGGCTTACGGCGCCGTTGTGTACATCCGCACATCTGATGCACAGAACACCAATGTTCGCTTTGTTTGTGCAAAGTCCAAAATCGCACCCGTGAAATCCGTCACCATTCCGCGGCTAGAGCTCTGTGCCGCTCTCTTGTTATCGAAACTGCTTCGGTTCGTTCATGACACTTTGTCCATACGTCATAATATCGCTGGCATTAGGGCCTTTTCGGACTCGACCGTTGCCTTACATTGGCTGTCGTCATCACCCTCGAGATGGAATGTTTTCGTCGCCAACAGAGTGGCTCAAATTCAAGAGAATGTCGAGTCTTGTAATTGGTACCACGTAAGTGGCCAGTCGAATCCTGCCGACTGCTTGAGTCGAGGATTGTCCGTTCAAGCGTTTTTGTCTCACCCTCTCTGGTTCGACGGTCCTTCTTGGATTTCCGCGGCCGAAGAAACTTGGCCGGTAAAAGGTGTTTCAGAATTGGCAGGGGAAACCTCGCTCCCCGAAGAAAAACTTCAAACCAATTTGGTGTCGACGCGCGAAGAGAAATGGGTGTTAGATCCTCTCTTGGAAAGAATTTCGTCTTATCGTCGATTGATTCGTGCGACAGCTCACGTTCGACGCGCCGCTCGACTGTCTTTAATTCGAGCAGGTCCCTTACAGGCATCGGAGTTGGATAATGCCGAATTGTTTTGGTGTCGGCAGGTCCAGAGAGAATTTTTAAGGGATATTGTCACCGAATTGGAGGTTCTTGAGAGTCATCAAAAGTCTAAACGCAAAACTCACCCCCTCATCCTAAAGTTGGACTTGTTTCTGGACGACGGATTGGTCAGGGTGGGGGGACGTCTCCAAAATTCGAACTTACCTTATGAACGTCGACACCCCATCCTCCTGCCAAAGAAGGGCAGATTTGTAGAATTACTGGTCGATCAATATCATCGAGACAACCTTCACACTGGAGCACACCTGCTCTTATCCATCGTGCACCTTAAATTTTGGATACTGTCGGCCCGTGAAGTTGTTCGTCGTCAAGTTCGAAGCTGCAATTGGTGTTTCCGAATGCGACCAAAGGCGCTTCAACCCAAAATGGCGCCGCTCCCTTCCACTCGATTTCATGAACTCAAAGCATTCGTCAATTGTGGAGTCGATTACGCTGGACCATTTTCCATCACCATCGCTCGTAGGAGAGGTGCTCGGAGCGTAAAGGCTTACATCTGCCTATTTGTTTGTCTGGCGACAAAAGCCATCCACCTCGAGTTAGCGTCGGATCTATCCACCAACTGTTTTCTCGGCGCCTTTCGCCGCTTTCTGAGTCGAAGAGGGCCCTGCTCAATGATTTGCTCGGATCAGGGCACGAATTTTGTAGGAGCCAAGAACTCGTTGGATGAGATGTATAGATTTTTGGCTTCACATGAGTACAACAAGGCTGTAACCGCCGAGTTGTCACATCGTCGAATAGAATGGCAGCTAAATCCACCCGCGGCTCCACATTTTGGAGGCATCTGGGAAGCCAACGTGAAGAGCGTCAAGACGCACCTGAAAAAGCTGACGGGCAACCATTTGTTTACTTATGAGGAATTCAACACCGCCCTCGTTCAAATTGAAGCACTGCTAAATAGTCGACCATTAGCAGTTCTCGACAAAAGCGACAGCAGTCACCCCGAAGCGCTCACTCCGGCGCACTTTCTGACTTTAGGCCCCTCAATTGATCATTTGCCTGCCACAGACGTCTCTTCCCTTCCGTTATCTCGACTTGATCACTATGCCAAAGTCAATTGGGTAGTGCAACAATTTTGGCAGAGGTGGCAACAGGAGTACCTTTATACGCTCCAAGAAAGAGCCAAGTGGCAGCGCGATAGCGTTCCCATCCACCCAGGAACAGTCGTCGTTCTTTTGAAGGAGAACTCTCCACCTCTTCAGTGGCCCCTCGCCGTGGTCAAAGAAGTGTATCCTGGAACGGATGGTGTATCACGAGTCGCGAGAATCAGAGTTCCGTCGGGGGAATTGGTCCGGCCATTGGTAAAACTTTGTCCACTTCCCACTCAATGAGTGTTGTTTCTTTATCTGATGTTGGGGTTTCTTTATTTTGTCGTATGAGTTTTTTTTTTTTTATTTATCTCTCCGCAGTAAAATTTTCTTAGTAGTTTTTTGTGTTGTTGGTTCTTTCGATTTCTTTGGATAGCACTATGTTTGGTAGTTGATTCGTTTTTTTTTGCACTTAATTTATTTGTCTCCTGTTGTGCTCTCTTGATGATTTATTTATTTATTTATTTTCTTGTGTTATTTATTTATATTTATCTTTTCACTACGTTATTTTGGTGTGGGTTGCCCATTTCTAGGTATAGCGCTAGTAGGTTTTCGTTGGTGGGCTCCCTCTCTTCTAATCCAACCCTTTGCTGAAATAAGATATTTCAGGGTGGGGGGAATGTTTGCGCGCTTTAAAGAACAGGGAAAATGGGTTTAATTTGAGATCTAAAAAGAAGGGGAAAGAGATAAAACTCCTTAGCCCTTTGTTCCCCCTTGTTCATTCCTTCATAGGTAGTAAGGTTTTCCCCAGCCAATGCGTAAGGTGCTCAGTAGTTTGAAGAGTGTTAATTTGGGTGCAAATTTAATCACTTCTGAATTGGAATATTGTGGCTAGAAAGGGGAAAAGGACAATCGCTGAATTCAGTGTCGAAACCACCTCACCCCCTGACCTTTATATGCCGGCATCCTTTGGTTCCCTCCTTCCTTTTTATAAGCAGAAGGAACTACGGACAACAGCGATCACTGAAAGGTAAGTGGTCGTCCTTTTATTTTCCACCCAAAGCCAATCAAACGGTCCTCCGGAAGAATTATCAATAATTCAATTAGAGATTAATTTTCAATCATTAACTTTTTCTTGGGGCTGGAATTCGCCACCCCACCGTGTGTAATTTCTTTGTCGTGATTTTCATCTGTTGGGATGGATATTACGGTCTGTGTGATTAATGGCTTTTCGTTGAATATAACATCCCTAGATCTGATTATCTTTCTCCCGTGAGTCCAAATTCTGTATCCTCCGAAGTCATATCCGACAAAGATTCCCTTTACGGCTTTTTTATCAAACTTTTTCCTTTTTTGTTACGGGATATGGACGAAGCATTCGCTTCCGACGATCCTTAAATGTTTGATGCTTGGTCTTTTCCCCAGCCAGAGTTCGAATGGTGACTTATCTTTTGAACCTGAGTTTCCTGTTCTATTTAACACGTAAACCGCTGCATTTGTCAATTCTTCCCACAATGCCTGCGGTGATTGGCCGTGAGAATGTAACATTGCTCTTGCTGCTTCGACAACTGTACGATTTTCCCTTTCGATAAAACCATTCATCTCACTGCAGTACGGCATCGTTAAAAGTTGTTCGACGCCATGTTCATCTAGTCTTTTTCATTTTTAAATTATCGAATTCACCTCCGTTGTCTGACATCAGAGCTCGGACCCGGTGACCTGCTTTACCGGCTTCTTTGAGTACCCGAAGGAACTTTTCGTGTACTTCTGACTTCTCTTTTACGAAATAAATAAATTTGAATCTTGTGAAGTCATCTTTAAAAAGAACAAAATAACGATAACCCGAAAAAGACTTCGTAAACGGGCCACAGACATCGGCATGAATAATTTCCCCAGGAGAAGTCGCCCTTTGCCTGGTACCGAACTTCAATTTGTGCGCTTTTCCGTACACACAGCCCTCGCATAGCTCAGAATTACCGCTTAACTTAACCCCAAGCTCCCGTTCGATGACTCTTCTTGTATGTCGTTTGTCCTGATGGGCTAAACGTTCGTGATACAGCTGAAGCAATAGGTTCTGATCGGTAACTGCATTAATTGAAGAAACAGTTGTGTGCCTGTAGTTATTTTTAACGTCTAATTGATAAAGGCCATTGTGACGAATTCACCTTCCCGTCAGAATCGTCTTCCCATTGACTTCAAAAATGCACCTTTCTGCTGTTGACATGAAATTACTCTTGGCGTGTTTGTCATGTGCCGACAGAACTGAGAAAAGATTCTTGTGCATGCTTGGCACCAACCACACGTTCGATAGAGTAACTTTAGAAATAGAGTTACCTTTCGAAATCGAAAGTTCCATGTCACCATAGCCCTCAGCATTCGCTGTTTTCCCGTCTGAGGTGGTAACTTTACGGGGACTAGTGAAAGATTTTATTGACTTGAACATTTTTTCATTGTTACAAATATGGTTTGTTGCCCCATTGTCGACGTACCAGTTTGTACGATCACTTTCAGCTGAAAAAACGTCAGCTACCATTAATGTCATGTTAGACAATTCATTGTCCCTCTTGTTCATTTGTTTTGGTGGACAACCGTCTTTTTTCCACTTCAAACAATTTTTCACAATGTGTCCTTCCTTTTTTACAATAATAGCAACTTATTTTACTTTTCGTCTTAACTTTAGACAACGACCATAAGGCCTGTTCGCCTTTTGACTCAGCTCACGCTCCCTTCAAAACTCTCTCGTGAGCACAAAGCTGACTAGTCAGGTTTTCGATCGATCGTTCTGACTTCTGTATTAACTGCCAACTTGATCTAAACGAAAAATACTCTGGGGGTAGCGTATCGAGAATTTTGCAAATTAATAGAATTTCTGGAAGTTTGTCTGGACGTTCCGGACAACAAATTTCTATATTAAGACTGTTCCAAATATTCTTCAATTTTGAGAGGTGATTTGTCATGTCATCGTCGGAGTCGTATTTGTACGTGAAAAATCGCATATATAAATTGAACGTTTTGTCTTCAGTAACTCCGTCATAAAGTCTATGGAGCTCATTCCATACATCTCTCGAATTGTCGAAACGCATCACTTTAGTGAGTGTCTCTTCAGTCATATTAGTTGTTAAAACTAGAAGGGCTTTCGTATCGGCGTTTTGGTAGAGGTTTAACTTAATTTCGTAGTCTCTTACCTCATTTTCGCTAGAACTTGCGTTAGGCTTCGTGGGCTTCAAAATTGTACCTTTGACCACATCTTCGCCTCCGGGAATACTCCTCAAAAGAATCAAAACCTTGTACTTCCAGGTAGCCCAATTGCTCTTGCCTTCCAGTAGTCCGATATTGACTTTTAGGTCCATCTCGAAAGTCTCCGACAATGTTCCTATTTTCCTAAAACTTTATTTTCACGCGGGAAACGCTGAACCCATAACCTATTAAGTTTTAGAGTGAAAAATAAAAACGGGCTAGCAGGTGGGATAAAAACAATAAACAAAAGGGTGAAGCCCCATTTGGTTAATTAAGACGATACATCTTTTGATGTTCTACTTCAACAGAAAATAGTTATTTTATGTCGAAAATTGCTATTCCTGACTTTCTGTCACGGTACTGACAGAGTCTGTCAGGGTGGCAGAGTGTTTTTCCCGAATCCATAGCCAAAAATTTACAGAAAGTCTGTTACAAAGCGAGTTACTCGCATTTATTTAGGGAAAGAGATGTTAGTAAAGTTGTAATGTTAGTAAAGTTTCTTGGGCTCTACCTGGATTCCAAATTGAAATGGAAGACCCACCTTGATTGCATAACCAAGAAAGCCGAGAGGTACATGAACGTCCTTAGAATTGTAGCTCACAACAAGTGGAGTGCAGACCCGAAAACAAGCCTGACCTTTTATCGTGCAACAGTACGATCTATCATAGACTTCGGATCGCTCTTTTACGGTAGTGGCAACAAGGAAAGACTGAAATTAATCGACCGAATTCAGCTCTCCACCCTCCGAATATGCCTAGGTTATTTAAAGACCACACCAACTGATGTCATGCAGGTCGAAGCTGCGGAAATGCCCCTAAGTCTAAGAAGGCGTACTCTCATCATCATATAAACCCTACATAGCAGGAAAATTGTCGCAGTTAGTTAGAATGGTCACCAACTATGCTTATTGGCGCAGCAAACCTCAACCCCTAGTTGTTGAAAGCTTTCTAGCCATCGCAGAATACAGCACGACTGTGTATACATACCACACTTTCCCCATTTACGGGAACAATTTTAGCACGTTAATCAAGGAAATAAACACAGCCATCTTTCCAGACTATAGTGAAACCTTGCCAAGTGCTGTTAATCTGTATTTCAGGAACGACGTTCAAAACTTAATCCCCAACCACTCCCTAATATATACAGACGCCGCCAAAAACGAGAAACATGTAGGGGCCGCGGTGTATGACCCATTAAACAACGTAACTAAGCAGTTCAAACTACATCAGTTCATGTCAAGTGCTTCTGCAGAAATAGTTGCGGTAATTGAGGCTGTTAAATATGTACAGTCCCTCCCCGCAGGAAAATACGCAGTTTTGACTGACTCTAAGAGCTTGTTAGATGGCGTAAATAAATGGTACGAAGCACACACATGTTATCTTCTCTTGGACCTGAAGGCTTGTATCATAAGTAGTAAACCATCCCACGTAATCACTCTAGCGTGGGTGAAGGGTCATGTAGGCATCACCGGAAATGAAATCGCAGACAAAATGGCCAAAAGAGCTTCAGATCAGGGGACAATCGCCCCCTATAGAACACCCTCCTCCGATTACAAGGAAAGATTACAAAAAAGCCGTTCTCGAAACTTGGAACACCCAATATAATCAATCAGATAAAGGGACCTTTTTCAAATCGTTTATGACTCGAGTAGGCAATCCCCCCTGGTTCTTCTCGGCTTCACCAGGTACCAAAGAGATAAAAATTATGTGCAGATTACGTTCAGGACATGTGCCTTGCAGAGCTTACCTGGCAAGAATAGGCAAAAAACCGTCAGAACTTTGTCCAGTGTGCCAAGAAAAAGATGATATGTCACATGCCCTACTCACATGCGCCAAATACATGGAGCAAAGACAGATGTTGCTGAACGAACTTTACCATGTTCTAGAATCGCCTTTTGATTACGGCACCATTTTGGCCAATGTTGATCATACAACTAAATATGTCACTAAATTCATAAAGGATTCGAAAATCAAAGTATGAAACAAAATAAATAAGCTACAAATTGTGACGAGACACAATAACCCAATAATAAAAACGAACACGTATTACACATATTTATAATGGTTAGATAAAACAGTAAACACTAAACAGTCCAAGTAACAAATTATAATAAATAATGTATAACAATAAAATAGCACTATAAATAGTAAATGAAAGTAATATAAAACAATAGTTTGTGGCTGTATGGCTAATAGCCAATGCCAAAAAAAAAAAAAAAAAAAAAAAAAAATTTCGCTCCGGCAGCTGGCGGTCGGAAAGAGTGCATTTCATTTTGTATACGGATACCCTAAGCCGTCCCAGAAGTAGTAATGTTGAGACCATGATTTGTTTCGTTTATGTTTGACCCTCCCTCGTACTGTTTGCTGCCGGGTTTGTTTAAGCTGAACTTAATGGGAATCAAAGGCTATTTCAAAATGGAATCATCATACCGAATATGATGCTTCTAGAATCAACTGGTGATTTTTAGTGATTTTTTTACCATTTCAAGCCCTATTTTCCCCCCCACCACCTTGACCGATTTGGCCCAAATGCAATACCGACCGGGATCTTATGACTACTGATTTTTTACATAAAGCGCGTTCCGCTAAATTAATTTCTACGAGAGTTATCGTGCTAACAAGACCACACACTTACTTCCACCCCGGGGGCACCACCCCCTCCACCTCGACTTTTTCAAAAAATTAAAATGGGAATCAAAGGCTAGTCTAACATGGAGTATACGTACCGAATATGATGCTTCTAGAATCAACTGGTGATTTTTAGTGATTTTTTTACCATTTCAAGCCCATTTCCCCCCCCCCCCCCCCCCCCACCACCTTGACCGATTTGGCCCAAATGCAATACCGACCGGGGTCTTATGACTACTGATTTTTTTGCCAAAGCGCGTTCCGCTAAATTAATTTCTACGAGAGTTATCGTGCTAACAAGACCACACACTTACTTCCACCACGGGGGCACCACCCCCTCCCCCTTGACTTTTTCAAAAAATTAAAATGGGAATCAAAGGCTAGTCTAACATGGAGTATACGTACCGAATATGATGCTTCTAGAATAAACTGGTGATTTTTAGTGATTTTTTTACCATTTCAACCCCTATTTCCCCCCCCCCCCCCTCCACCTTGACCGATTTGGCCCAAATGCAATACCAACCGGGATCTTATGACTACTGATTTTTGTGCCAAAGCGCGTTCCGCTAAATTAATTTCTACGAGAGTTATCGTGCTAACAAGGAAACGGCCATAAAGATATATATATATATATATATATATATATATATATATATGAATTCCGGAGACCACTGAATTCGTGTTCTAGAGGTTCTGAAACGTGAAAAAAACATGACATGACCCATGTTTGCCACCATCACGACGAGACCAATAGTGCATTTTTCAGAATGAAATGCACTAAAAAATACTTTGAAACACTAGGCACAACTTTTGACTGCCCGAAAACCGCGATTTTTGGGTCATTTTATCAGTTTTTAGCGGAAAACGTCCGTAGTTGTTTCATCTGTGCGTTCTCGATTAAAATCGCGCGCGCCCGGCCGGCTCTAAACGCCAAAATCGCGTGGATCTCACTTCACGTTGGGTTGGTGTGCTAATTCCAGAGGCTACAATTGGGATTAGCGCTAATCATTAACCGGCCCCAACAGCAACCCCAAGCCTTGCAAATATTGCCATAAAATTACATCACTTTGAGCCAAAAATCTGCAAAATTGCACGTTTTGGGTACCTACATCAATATTCGCGAAATTGCGTGATTCTGGTCTGCTGGTGGACATTGCTTGTTTCTTCTTCGAAATTTGTGGGTCCTAGGGTTTAAATTTCCGCAAAATAGCAAGTTTCCGGGGTGGGAGCTGGGAGCAAATGACACAAGCCCGACGAATTGGGAACACTACTTCAATTCATTTCACTCACATTACAAAAATTCCCCCACCTGACAAACACCCCACTATAAAACGATTATATTCACGAGCGCAGAAATCACTCGCCTCGGTCACATTTCTTTCTCATAGCATTAATCTTTCTCTCACTCACTCACTGGGGGACTTTGTATTCCTGTATAGTTAACGACGTGAAAAAGACGGAAAGCGGGTTAGGGAAATGAAATGAAAAACGATGTGTTTATTGTCTTCTGGGGGGGGGGGGGAGAGGATTTTGCGTAATATTGAGCTCGTTGTTTTCACTCGGTTGACACGAGTGGTGTTGGAAAGGAGTCCCCCAAAAGGTTAGGCAAAGTTCCGCAAGATCTAACAGTCGTTACGGAAAAAGCCGAGCCTTCGCGTTACAATAAGATGAGAGACTGACTTAGTTTGATGTCGAATTTAGAGCGTATCTTTTTCCACATAGTCGACTTACGAGTAAAAGCGAGCACTAATCCGCTTCGGCGCAAGGACTAAATCGGCTCACCCCCCCCCCCTTTACGAAATTCTTGGTTAATTACAGTCGGAAATTATCTCCTCAACTCTGCCTATCACGCGCGTTCGGATACAATGGATGTCAGTTGTTGAAGTTAGAAGGAGCTTAAAGCTTTTGAGTGGCATTACACTCGACAGGCGGTTAAACAACTGCGCTTGATGAATAAATCAATCGTCACTATTATAACGTTCAGTTGTAATAATGAATTTTAATCTTATACGCTCACTCTGTAATAACCCTCGCCATTCTTTCCTTGTTTCAGCAGTGGATAATAGCAATTTGATTGTTACAAAAGACGCAAACAACGTAAGTTATTTATTTTGTACTGTCAATGGACACGTGAAATTGGAATGTTGGTAAGAGCAAACCCTTTTATCCTGAGATCACTATAAGTACACAATTACTTCCCTCTTCTCAATTCCAATAAAGCGTGAACCGTTCGTACTATTTTGTTATTAAAACTCTTAATGTCTGTGTAACAGTGCTTGGAGGAGTGCGTGCTGGACAAACTGGGATTGCTGGCGAGTAATTCTCCGTCATGCGTCAAAAATCGTGTCAAAATAATTGATTTTTAACAGGACGAACAGAGGCATCTCAATTTGCAACACTTTAAAGAATTCGTTATATCGGCATTCAGAGGCCAGCTACTGGAAGAGGCTGGCGTTCACGCCACTGAACATTGTATGGCCGATCCGAGTAAGAAATTGAAAAGAAACTTAAAAGAGTTACGGGTTGAAGCTGGGGCAATTAAATGCCAAGGTTTTGGGGTGTCCGAACAAATGTCATTTCGAGCACGGCCTCGACTCTTAAGTGGTTTTCAACACTTGTGTCAACGCCTCATCCTATCGAAAATCCGCCTTGGTTTTCGAATTTCCCCGCCCTGTGAAACCTTCAAATACTCTTCTGCAAAAAGTCGCCCATGCCAATTATTCTGACATTACTACGCGAGACCCCTCCCTCCTACGAGCAAGGCCCGGGTTGCACGCAAAATTAACTTAAATCCACGCCCAATTCCAGGAGTCCTTTTTTTTTGTCATCCGTAGAATAAACGCTCTTGGATTCAACCACTGTTCCACTATTTTCTTGAGTCATTTCCCCAAATTTCTAGCCTATTCGTCTTCGCCCGTAACTCACAGAAATTTTCACTCTTAACAGTATACTTTTAAAAACTGTAACACGCAGAACTCCACGTTGGAGATCATGGAGATTGCTACAGCGGAGCTGATGACCTAAGTTTATGCATATGGCGACAGTTATTCCTGGTATTGTCATTTTCGTCACTATAATCCGAAAACTTCCGATAGGTTTCGTTAAATAATTTCAATATGATGCGTTTAAACTTTTACAGAACTGCCCGGAACAGCTTTGGAACGCGGGTAAGTGGATCATCCGTATCTAATAAAATTAATATCGTCTCACTGGAGATGTCTTTCCTTTTGTTCAAGATGAAACTTGCTCATGGATGAAAGCCAGGTACGAATCATGCCCGGATGCAGTGTACTATGACAATGAATGATGAAATCACGCCTAGTTAATTTATTTTAGTTAAAAAGTGCGATTGTATACGCATTCCCACGAATTATGTAACGCCTTAAAATGTTAAACCTTAATCAGAGATCCGTTTCAGCATTTAGATTCAAGTGTTTTAAAAGCTGATCACCTGGCATAAGAGGATTTGTTAGTTACAGAGAGTGCGGTGGAAGGGGGATGGGGTTGGGGCTGAGACCAAAGACTTAAATATAAGTCCTTTTCAGTTATAAGTGTTATAAAGGCCTCTTGGATGTTCGGTTGGAGCGTAATATTTTTCAAACCATAACGATAAGTTCTTGAGCTTCAAGATTGAAAGGGCTTGTTAAGATTCGTACAATGAAACCCACTGCTTTCCTGAATAGTTCTTCAATAGAGTTTGAATTAAAAAATTAAAAAAAAAAAATCTTTCCCCCGCAACAAATAAAGTTCAATCGAGTCAAATTGTAAAGTTGATTAGAAGGCGAAGGGATTAATAAATCACAATGAAAGTTTTAAAATGAGCAAGAACTTTTTCCAGCTTCCTTTAATAACCGACCAATTGATGACGATAAATTTGATTTGCTCTCAAACTTCCTTTTTCCATTTATTTCCATCGACACTACAAACCAGACTGATGATGGCGGTGGAAGGAATATTTAGATTTCCTTAGCTTTTTTATCCCTTCGAGATTGCAATCAATGCCTAAATGAATTTACTAATTAAGGGACTTCCCTATTCTTTCAATTAAGTGTTTTCAGAGCCCCTCAGGGGGTAATAATATTCCTTCGAGGCACTACTTCAGGCCATTTTTTCCCCCTCTGTTCTTAATAAGCCCGCTGATTGGCTGCTGGAGCTCTCTTGAGATTTGCCTGTGTGAGTCTCATTTTTTTTTTCTTTCCTACAAAAAGAAAACAACAACAAACATTCCGTTCCGGCAGCTTACGAGTTGCTGTCTTTAATATTGAGTAGAAGTTCTGGTGGGTTGGCGGGGCGGGGGGGGGTCATCCCTTCAACTATGCTCTCTCAAATGTTCTTCAGGGGGGTAAAAGTAACCCCGAGAGCTTTGTGTAACAGTAAACTGTACAACTTGTAAAAAAAAAAAAAAAAAAAATCTTACACGTAAAAAATACACTGTTTAAAAAGGAGGGTGCGACCGACCGCGCCATGGCGTTTACTCCGCGATTCCACTAGCTCCCCTCGGTAGAAGGAGTAATTTAAATGATTACCGTTTACATTCATGGACTATTTGATAACGTAGAGACGCAGTTTAACCCTGAAATTGCTAGTGAATTCAAACGATGAAATAGCCTCCATTTTACAGAAAAAACTTTCTTTAGTTTCTGAAAATGTCATCACATTTTGGTTTTGGAGCAATACATGCCGAAAAATCACAGATTTTTCGAAGCAAGTCCCGGTACTCCATTTTAGACGTAGTCTTACCAATTTTTTTTGTCACACTTATACGTATCCACCCTGTACACTGCGGTAACTCTCTAACTCATCTTCTCCACCTGGCTCACCAAAGACTGTGGTCTCTGCTGGTCCATAGACCAGAGTACTCGAATCAGCTGTAATCAGTGGATTTCATCTCTGAAACAGACTAATTATTCAACTAATTAACCACCTAACCGGAAACTATAAAACTCAGACTCAGGAAAATGGCCGCATTGTTCGTCAAAACACACCTGCTGTGTGGCCTCAAATGCCGACATTTTGAGAGTTCCCTTCCACTCAACAAACTAAAGAATCAAAACCTCATCATAATTAAGTCCCATGAACTGACTATACATAGTGTAGCTGGCGGCCAGTGCCGCCCTTAGGCAATTGGCGCCCACGGGCGAATCTTTCATCAGCGCCCACATGCCGCAATTTGGCGTTTTATTAGGGGGTTTTCCACACTTCAACGCATCTCCTCAATTTTATCGGTGAATTAGCGTTTTTTCCTAGTTTTAGCCACAATTAAGTTTGCCTCCGGAAACCGCGGCTTGCCATTTTTTCAATTCATTACTGTGAATTTGCAAAAATTCTCAATTTGTTTCGGTGAATTTTCAAGTTTTCTCAATTTAACCCAATTTTCACCGCGAATTAGCGCTTTTTTCCAATTTAGTCGCGGATTAGCGATTTTGTTCGCTTTCTACAATCACACAGTTATCTTCAGAAGCCGCGAATTGGCGTTTCCTCAATTTCATCTATAATTTTATTATCGTTTTGTCCACACGTCATTGCTTTCTTCTCACTTTGATCGGTTAATTATACCCATTTTTCTCCATTTTAGCCGCGAATTAGCCATTTTTCCCGATTTTATCCGTGAATCAGCACTTGTTATAGTGATTTTCTTTTCTTTTAGCCATGAATTCAGGCTTTTTTTTGTTTAGTTTGTGGGACAAACTTGCCTTGCATGAAGCCGAGAATTGGCGTTGTCGTAATTTTGAGCGCGAATTAGTGCTTTTTCACAGATCCATTGGTGAATTGTAGATTTATTTTACAATTTTAGCAGTGAATTATCGTTTTTGGTAAATTTAACCGAGAATTAATGCTTTTTCTACACCGATTCGGCAATTTTAGCGCGTTTTCTCCAATTTTAGCCGCAGCCTCCCCTTTCACTCCAGGAATTAGCGAAGTATTTTTCTTAATTTTAGCCGTTAGTTAACGCTTTTTCTCACTTGTGTATGGGCAGAAAAGTAGCTTATTCACGGCAGAAATTGAGAAAAATCACTGATTCACTGGAATCACAGTGATTATTCTCAGTTTCAGACGTGAGTCAGCCATTTTTCTAAATTTCAGCCCTAAATTAGCGTCTGGAAGTTGATTGAAAAACCTCTAATGAGTGATTTTTCCTTATTTTGGGCACGAATATTTGCACTTTCCAAACTTTTAGCCACTTATTTACCCGAAGAACACTGCAAATTAGGGCGTCTAATCAATTTTAGCCGCCTATGGACCTACAAAAACTAGGGATCAACGTATTTTTTTCATTTTATCCGCGAAGTTGCCTCCAGGAGGCGCGAATTAATACTTTTCGCTTGTCATTTGAAGAAAGTAGTTATCAATGGCAATCTCTTGACGAAAGAAACACTTCTTAGCAAACAATCTTAGCGGTGTGTTTCCTTACGTTACAGTGTGAATGAAAGTACATTTCCGTCACTTCTAGGATTACTTTTTTTCAGAGCTTAGTGCGAAACTCGCGGGTAAAGTGACGCTTTCCTCACTCGTTATGAAATATATACTATTCAGATATTCTGTCGTCCGCCCTTTTCCCCCTCGTTTTGCTAGATGAGCCCTGTAGGACACGGCGCCCCCTGGCGGTTGCCAGGCTCACCCCCCCCTTAAAGCCGGCACTGCTGGCGGCATTGAACAAAAAATTACCATTTATTATGTCCGTTCCAGCGGTAAAAAACACTGGTCGTCTCGACCTCTCGCAAATTTCTGTTGATTATCGCCGTTCGCATCAGTTTCGGGTCGATTTTTTTCTACCAAAATGAAATTCAACAAATCTTGAAAAAATCCTGGTTAGCCTACCCCCCCTCCATTATTTCTCTTTCACTATACTTGACACAGCACGCAGAGTCCAGTGGCTGCAGAGGTCTGACGGCATAGGAGGAGCAAGAATCTTAGCAGTCCAGGATTGCAAATCCTGCACCCCCCCTTTTTGCATGTATATAAGAAGGGCCAAAAATCAAAATTCTATGCGATATTAACAGCATCCTTGTAAAATTCCCTTGCTTCTAGTTTCATTTTCCTAGTGCCCTTGCTAATAAGCAGTTTTATTATAGATAACGCCAAGATTTTCTGATTCGACAATATCAGTCATAAAATGGCGTAATGAGTCCGGAAACTTGATGGGGGAACAGCAAGAGTATGCCCTGAAATGTCATTCCACCACTATATATGTATAAGCCGAAACGTCGATTTCGCAGCTTAGAAAATTATTTTCGATTTCCTCGGGATTAGCCATTCTAAAACTCAAATTTCGTGGATTTGTATTTCAAAGAACTCAATTTCGTCGGTTTTCCTAACCCAAATAACCTCAAACGGGGAGACGAAACTGATTGCCTTGTCACCTTCCTTTCCTCTATGGTCTAGTTTACATCGATGTCTGCAATCGATGGCAAGAAAAATCGATAATTCGCGGCTGAAACGGAGATAAATCGTTAATTTACCGATGAAATTGAGAATAAGTGATGACGTGGGAGGGGGGACGCTAGTTCGCGACTCCTGAAAGCAACTTCATGGGGGATGGTGAAAAATTCGCCCGGGGGCGCCAAATGTCTAAGAGTGGCACTGCAATGAGCTGCCCCAGGGCACGTTGTTGTGCAAATGACAAACACTATTGCACTGTCGTTAACGAATTATTGAACAGGCCCCCAGTGCGTTTTATTCAGAGCGTCATGGCCTTTTGCTAAAAGATCAAAGTGTTGTGCTAAAGGGGGGGGGGGCGATTATGGGAGGCCTGACTGAGTTCTTACAACCAGGTTTATGGCCCACGACCAAAAAAGGTTGGCCGCCCCTGCCCTAAGCTCATGATCCTCCACTCCCTGTCGCAGATCAAGTCAAATTCCAAATTCTGTGGATTATTCCTCTCAGAACGAATTTCAAAGGTTTTCCTCGCTCAAAAAGACAATGTCACAGAATTGACTCCCTAAAAAGCCAATTTGCAATTGCACCGGGTTGACTCTTCATGAATCTTGAATGCAATTCCGCTGATTAGACACTTTCAATGCCGAAATATCATGGATTGGACACTCCGCAAAATTTTCGTGGTATTGGCTACTTGAATCACCGAATTTGCCGGTCAGAAACCAATTCCGTGGGGCTGGCTTCCTTTTTTTTTTTAAGGAGAAATTTCCAGCGTACTGGCTCATTTTAAAGAGAAATTTCATAGCTCTGGCTGTTTTTAAAAACAAAGCATCGCAGGTTCCAGAGGCGGATCCAAGATTTGGTAAAAGGAGAGGCTTATGAAATTGTGTGCATCGCTCGACTAGAAATTGCTTGATAACCATGCACTGCCTAAAAATAATTAAACCCTACCCCCACCCTAAAACCCCACCCTAAAAACGCCTTACAAATTGCCAAACTGGCAATTACCGCTCTAAAAATAGCCCAACGGACTTCACACAGCCTAAAAGTGTCAAGACTGACGGTTCGTGCAGCCCAGAAAATGCATGAAAAGATCATGAATCCCGCTGTGAAACTGGCTAAATCATCCATTTAAGCGCTCTAAAAATGGCCAAACTAACAATTCACACTCCGAAAATCCCTAAACGGACAATTTCCGACCAGAAAATTCCAAAATCAACCATTTGCTCGCCAAGAATGCCCAAACTAACGGGACTAATTGATTCCTAAAAAAAAAAGCAAAACTGACGATTTGCGCTTTAAAAATGGCCTAACAGACTTTACGAGCCCTAAAAATGTAAAAGCTGACGATTCATGCCCTGAAAATATCACACTGGCTATTCAGTCTCTAATGACTACATACTGACAATTTCCGACCTAGAAATGACAAGCTGACCATTTGTACCACATAAATGGCTTGACGGACTTCTTGCACCATAAAAATGTCAGAAATGACTGTTTGAGTTCTCAAAATGGTTAAACTAATGGTTAATTCACGCAATGAATGTCAAAACTGAGTTCGTACCGCACTATTGACTGATTGAGGCCCTTTTCAGGGATTCATGCCCTAGGAATGGCCGTACTGGCGCCGTTAAAATTGCCAAACCTGCTATTCACACCCTATAAAATTGGTAAAACTGACTCTTTATGGCCTACGAATCAGCCTCAGGCCGCATCAGGCCTACGAAACGAAGCCTAGCCACGCGCCTAGGCTTCACGCCTTTTGAAAATGTCTAAACTGACGATCCGTGGCATAAAAACTGGATATTTACACTCTACAAATGGCATACTCGTACCAACCACCACTGGCCGTCCTCATCGTACCAACTGATCGACCCCCCCCCCCTACAGACAGCGTTAGCTACATGCACCTCATGGACTGAATAAACTTTTTGATTTGATACTGACTTCTCTCGCGCTTTAAAATTTGCTTGATTGGCAAACCCATGCCATAAAAATGGCTAAATGTGCTAATTTGTGCCCGTTAAATGGCGAGACCTACCATTCGTAGTGCAAAAATGGACACCCCCCCCCACCACTTAATAGAATGGTCTCCATCATACCAACCGATTGACTCCATCAGCACACCCTTTCAATGGTAGTTACCGTAATACTTCTTCGGGCTAGCTCGCTCAAGGATTTTAGGACAGAAAGCTTCATTAAAAACAAGTTTAGCGGGACAGGTTCGCCCCAAAATGGTAGCTTTGGAAGTTTCGCTGCTACAATAAAGCATAATTTCGCACTGCCCACCCATCCTGAAGGTAGTTTTTGTGGTTAACCCACAAAAAAAGCAATTTCACGGATTTTACTGCACCAAAAAACAGTTTTTAGCTCGTTCGAACCATTCGAAAAGTCATTTTGTGTGGCATGGCTCATGCAAATAAGCAGTTTCCCTTTTCCAAAATGAAAATGCACTAAAAGTCGGTTTTAAAACAATGTATTCGCTCTTTATGACTGTATAACTATAACGCGGAAATCCGCGGCGTCCGGACATAACTTCGCAGAGATTTTTGCCACCTCCCCCCCCAATCCACACCCCCTCACCATCGATCCAGCGTGAACTTCAACCCAACAGTTCATTATAAACTCTCACTCAAAGTTGAATCGATACCGCCGTCAAACCCACAGAACTTAAGTGAACCCGGTGGCGGATGTGTATAATTGAAGTTTCCAGGAAAAGCTCGGATAACTATGTTTCGAGGTGAACGGGTGGGCAACAGGTGTGTTAGCAAACGAAATTCGTATCGACGGTGTATCACCCGGAAATATCTACCGTAGGAGGAGAAGTGGGGGGGAGAGAAACGCAGGTAAAAAACAAAACAAAAACGAGGCTTTTGAATTTCATGAATTTATAAAATCGAAGGAAGTCAAACTCTGGGTTTATTAAATAAACATAAAGAAGAGGACAGGCCATGATGTAACAATTCCAAACAAGGTAAATTTTATCGTCCTTTTCACGGTTCGCCTCCCTCATTCAAACAAAGGGATTAGTGTTTGTCCACACAGTGTCATTGTATGTCGGGAGAGGCGACTATGCTGAATATCCACATTGCAACGTATACAAGTTATAAAGGCGGTGGGGTGTCAAAGGGCTTTTTCGCGACGAATATTTAGAAATGAATATATTTTTCGTGGCAAGCGCATAGAAATCTAAACTTTCGCGTTCAAAACGGTTGTTTACCTATGGTGGTGTGTTCGGGGAGGGGGGAGAAGTGGTTGACGCGGAACGTTAAATTAAACCTTGAGGACTTTTAAAGCCCTTCAGGCAAGTTCTGTGACGTGTTTTCCGGCGTTTCCTCCCTGGAGAACATTAATTTGTCCCTTCAATAGTGAAACGGGGTCGTTGATGAATTGATCTTTGTCGGACTTCTTTGCAGAAACAGTTGACACCTCATTCAAAGAAATTGCAAATTAGACGACCCTTGTCTTAGGACTTTTCAAGGGATTACTCCCCGCTCATCACTCATTCAAAGAGTTTTCTTGCTTGTTGTAGAGAATGAATTGAGGTATTTCGAGTGGAAAATGGCTCCAACAGCTGCTCCAGCAACTACTTCCTGGGGCCTCCGCTCAAACCAATGATCGAGAAACACCTGCTTTCGTTAACCGCGTCGCCATCAAACTACCCACTTTCTGGCGAGACAAACCTGCCTTGTGGTTCTCCCAAGTTGACGCCCAATTTTCTCTCGCTGGTATCACGCATGAAACCACCAAGTACACTCACCTCGTATCCCAACTCGACGAACGAATCATCAGCGAAGTGGAAGATATCGTAACGGCAACACCCCCTCAAAATCCGTACACGACACTCAAAACCGCTATCATCGATCGCCTTTCCCTCTCTGATGGACAACGAGTCCGTCAACTCCTCACAAGAAGAACTCGGTGACCGCAAACCGTCGCAATTCCTGCGCCATTTGAGGTCTCTCGCAGGGCCGACTCCGGTCCACGACGACTTCCTTCGGACGCTCTGGACTCAACGTCTTCGCCCACACGTCCAGGCTATCCTCCAAACGCAGGCAGACCTACCACTCGACCGCCTGGCACTCACCGCCGACAAAATCGTAGAGGTTCAACCTGCATTCATTACCTCCCCCCCACCAATCCGATTTCTTCCGTCAACGCAATCGCCTCCGCACCCCCCACCGATCGGCTTCTCGAAACCATATGCAAACAATTGACTACGCTTACGCAGCACTTGGCCACCCCGCATCATCCACCACACTCCCGCCAACGTGAGTCAAGTCCTACCAGGCATCATCAGAACCGAACCCGCAGCCCATCACCTTCTGCCCAGACGACTTGCTGGTATCATCGACGCTGGGGTGACAACGCCACTAAATGCACACGTCCATGCTCGTTTACGGCGTCAAACACCAACGGCGATCAGTACTAGCGGCGTCTGATCGCCTCACTCGCGGACGCCGCCTCTTCATCGTCGACCGTCTATCTAAGCAACAATTCCTACTAGACACAGGCTCCGATTTGTCATGTTTTCCACGACGTCTTCTCTCTGGCCGCCATCCTCGCACCGACTTCACCATGATCGCCGCCAACAAATCTCCGATTTCAACGTTCGGTTATCTCAAACTCCGACCTGAGTTTGGTCTTCGTCGCGACTTCACGTGGTCATTCATCATCGCCGACGTTGAAGTCCCTATCATTGGCTCGGATTTTTTAGCCCACTTTTCTCTCCTCCCGGATTGCACGAACAACCGTCTCATCGACTTTCACAGGCCTTTCCACGCCTTGCATCACGTGCTCTACAAGTCAATCTAGCGTGAAAGCTCTCACCAACTTACTGTCGGAACATTCACCCTTCCACGACGTATTATCCCAATATCCCCAACTCTTCCGCCCACCAGGAACCCATCGCGTCGTTCGCCACTCAACCACTCACTTCATAAACACGACGCCCGGTCCACTGGTCTTCTCGTGGCCCCGACGTCTTCCACCCGAAAAACTTCGCATCGCCCAACAAGAATTCAACAATATGCTACAGGAAGGGATAGTCCGTCGATCCGATAGTCCATGGTCTTCTCCTCTCCACATGGTCCCAAAAAAGGACTCGACATGGCGTCCTTGTGGTGATTACCGCGCCCTAAGCGCCAGGACCATTCCCGACAGATACCCCGTCAGACACATTCACGACTTTTCTCACCGCCTCCGAGGAAGCACCATATTTTCTGCGATCGACCTCGTCAAAGCATACATGCAAATACCCGTCAATCCACCTGACATCCCGAAAACAGCCATCACGACGCCCTTCGGGCTCTTCGAGTTTCCGTTCATGAGCTTCGGGCTCCGAAACGCAGGGCAGACTTTCCAACGCTTCATCGACGAAGTTCTTCATGGACTTGAATTCTGCTACCCCTATATCGACGACATCCTCATTTTCTCACCCGATGCTTCCACACACTACACACATCTTCGCGCTGTTTTCGAACGCCTCGCAGAACACGGTATCACCGTCAACGCCAACAAAAGCATCCTCGGTGCATCGAAAATAAATTTCCTCGGTTACGAAGTCTCAGCTGATGGAACTCGACCACCACCAGAACGCGTCGCAGCCCTCCAAAACATCAGCCCACCCACGTCTGCTAAAAGCCTTCGCCGCTTTCTCGGCATGCTAAATTTTTACTGGCGTTTCCTCCCGTCTGCGGCGGATTTCCAAGCCCCACTTCATTCTGCCCTTCATGGTCTACGCGGCAACCAGTCAATCGTCTGGACTCCGGAACTCAAACAAAGTTTCCAAAAATGCAAAGAACACCTTGCACAAGTCACCCTTCTTGCTCATCCTGACTCTCAAGCTCGTCTCGGACTCTTCACCGATGCCTCTCAAACCGCCGTGGGAGCGTGCCTGCAACAACAAGTAGCTAATGAATGGCAGCCACTTGCATTCTTCTCTCGGAAGCTAACTCAGCGACAAAAAGAATAGCCAGCATTCTATAGAGAGCTTCATGCAGTTCACTCGGCCAATCAGCACTTCCGTCACGTCCTCGAAGCACAAACATTCACGGTTTACACAGACCACAAGCCCCTAAATTTCGCTTTTAGCCAACGCAAGGACAAACTTCCTCCCGTTCAACTTAATCAGCTGTCATTCATCTCTCAGTTCACGACCGACATTCAGCACGTCAGTGGCTCTGCAAACATTGTCGCCGATGCACTATCTCGCGTCGATTCCGTCACCACTGCTTTAACCTCACCTGTCGATCTCACGAAGCTAGCTCAAGCACAACTAGAAGATCATGAACTGCAAAACCTCATCACGAGTGATTCATCCCTCCACCTAAAAAGAATAAAATTCCTGGAACCGACGTGACTCTAGTATGTGACGCATCGACCCCCACCCTTCGTCCTTACGTCCCGGTACCCTTTCGTCGCCAGATATTCGACTCCCTTCACAACCTGAGCCATCCCGGCGTCAAAGCTTCCACTCGCCTCATGTCCGAACGTTTCGTATGGCCTCGAATACGTCATAATTGTCGTTCCTGTGGGCTTGTTCTATAACTTTAACAACAGTAGTTAACGACAGTAAGTCATATGCTTTCATTAATTAAATCGACGAAATTGAATGAAATCAGGTGATTGACTGTTGGTATCAACTGTTGCTAATTTTATAGAACAGGGGCCCTGGTCACAGTCGTGCGTTTCCTGCCAACGAGCCAAAGTATCTCGACACTTATATGCCCCTATCACCTCCTTCCCCACATCGTCATCACGCTTCGACCACATACACGTTGACATCATTGGACCCCTACCTCCCGCCGGCATATACCGCTACTGTCTTACAGTCATCGACCGATTCACTCGTTGGCCTGAAGTCTGGCCACTCGAGACCGCCACTGCAGTCAATGTTGCCGAAGCCCTCTTAAATTGCTGGATCTCCCGCTTTGGAACTCCTCTTCGGATTACCACAGACAGGGCGCCAATTCGAATCCGCACTTTTCCGCGCTCTCGGATCAACGCTCGGCACGATACGCTGTAGAACAACTAGCTATCATCCTCAGGCTAATGGATTAGTCGAACGTTTCCACCGTCAACTCAAAGCCGCCCTTATGTGTCATCCCGAGATGAATTGGCTACAGGCACTTCCCATCGCCCTCCTCGGCCTCCGTAGCGTTTTTCGGGAAGACCTCAAAGCCTTGTCTGCAGAATTGACATACGGACAACCACTTCGCCTACCCGGAGATCTGCTAGATGCTCGACTGGACATTCAACTCGAACTCGATCCATCCAACTTCGTTACTCGTCTCCGTCATCAAATGGAAACCCTCCGACCCACCTCCGCATCGAACCACTCAAACAAAAAACCGTTTGTTTTCCAAGACCTGTCAACATGTTCTCATGTCTTTCTTCGCAACGACACGCATCGTCCAGCTCTTCAGCCACCGTACACTGGACCCTACCCCGTTCTGAAACGAACCCCGAAGTCTTTCACCCTACTCATCAACGGAACAAACACTAACGTCAGCATAGACCGGCTCAAACCAGCATACGTCATGCCCGAAACTCCCTCTGTCACATCATTGAATTCCGCCGGGAAGCCCAACCTCACTCCTTCGACTCGTTCAGACCGAGCATGATGGACTTCCAGTCTCCGTGGGGGGCTAGTGTGGCGGCAAAGCATCCTCGTCATTTTTATTTATTTTTTTGTGACACATGTAAAAAAATCCAATTTTCAGTTTAGTTGATTTCGGAAGTAATAAAAAAGTTATTTTGCTTAACCTTGTCATCAAGACTAAGTAAGGTTAAGGCTAATGAGGACGACAAGTGAGCAAGAGAGAGGAAGATGACCAAATCAATTTAACCTTTCACGGCTGCAAAAATTGACTGATTTTGTTTTTGCAAAAGGATTTTTACTCATTGATGGCACAGAATTTGCGGAAATTGGGTCGCTGATTTTTTAAATCAGCGTGACTCGAAAATTGTATATTCAAAATTTAAAACATATGTTTTTGATGAAAAACGCCTTTTAACACGAAGCAGCGTAAAATCTTGAATGCGAAATGCATTTTGTTTTTAATTTTTTTCCAAAAACTTCGCCCGAAAGAGAAAAATGCGACATCAGAAAGAGTAGCCGCCTCAACGGTATAGACATGGCAGTGTGTACGGGAGGGGTCAGAAGGCCCTCTTAGCACTCATCAATAAATGCACGACATTTATTTCTCCGAGAACAAATATCATATCAGGCTCTTTTTTCTTTACCAAGTATTGAGCTTCAACAGGTACTTGGATTAAAGAAAAGACCAAACAAGGGTGGAGGGGAATAGTGATTTCGTAATCTCGAGTTAATCTAATCAATTGTACTCTCCGATCATACTAATATCGTTCACTGCGTACCGGAACTAAAACTATTCTTTGCCTGTTATTTACTGGTTGAAATCAGTGCCAAGTTCTCCAGGGGCAGACGGTTATTACCTATTATTTTGTAAATTACATTTATGTTCCATCCCAAAACGTCTTACCCCGTGTCCTACGTAGCGGGAATCGCGCGATTTTAGCGTTTACAGCGGGTTTAGCGTTTGTAGAGTGTCGGGCTATTTTCATAATGTTCTGAACTTTTGTTTCAGTTTCACTTGGGTGGTCCCACACATTACATAACGCAATGATAAGACTCCATAAGCGTTTCTCGCTTAAATCACTCGCGCTGTACAAATCGCTGAAATTTCAGCGATTCCCTCTCAAGCAGGACAGGACCTTATTTTTAGTGGATATCCCTATCTAAATTAAAAGGTCTTGGACGAGTTTCTGAGGCGTCAGTAAACTCATCCTCCTGCCTGTCCAAATTCACACAAGTCACACTATTGACAGTAAGAGCGAACAATTACAATTATAAGGGTTGCCTATTCATTAAAAATGCTAAGCCATGGATTTGTTATACAGAGTGGAAGAGGATAAGTGTGACAAAAAAAAAATTAAGTGAAAATTACCTCATTTGCGGTCGAGAACATCCTATCATATACACCATGGTCCGAAATCAAACTTCTTCCATATATGACTTTTACAACGTTTTAAAAGTCTTAAATCACTTTTATTGAGTACTAGAAGCGATTTACTAGCTTTCCAGTTGACTTTCTGCATTTTTTGATGACGGATTCGGAAAGAGCACACCTTTTTTCTGCCGAGATTTGCTATTTCCGTCACAAATGAATTATTTTCTGGGGCCCCAGCATGTCCTCCAAGTTGAGCTAATCGGGGATTATTATTTTTCAAAAAAAAAATCAGCCCCCACTTATTCACACTAAATCTACCCCTATCGACTTCCCATGGGTCAGAAAAACATCTTCGATGTGTCCCTTTCAAAATTACTCCTGATATTTTTCATAAGGGCTTTGCTAATCAAATGACCATTTTTAAAAGAAAAAAGAGTCATTTTCTCTTGTTTGACCTGCAAATCTTGAACAATCTCAGCGATTTTCAGCATGCTAAAATCTTAAACCCTCACCTACAGTTTTCTTTTGATGAGAACTGACTGTGTATGCCTACCGAAATATCAAAAAATGTCACTCCAGCAAACCTCCAATTGAAAAATTAATTAAGTTCACTTTTCACAAAACTATTAGCTATGTAAATTTCCCATCGAAAGTGTTGCCATCCCTTGTCCGAAAAACAAACCATTAGGCCATCGCTATTCGCCTTAAGGCGCACTAGGCGAATAACAGAGTTGGACGCAGAGAGCGAACTCCCATCGTTATTTATTTTGAAGTCGTATCCCACCGTTTTCTGGCCCGAGTAAGCTTTCCTAGTATCTGGGGTTTACTTGGCAATTGTGGTTTAATTAAATCGAGTTAATAGATTAAAAATTCCACAATTAAATATTACTGTGGGGAAATTATATATCTTCCTACCGAAAACTGTGGTTTCGAGCCACTTAATCAATAGCAATCTTCATCCCTGCCCCTAGGTTTTGCCTGCCTCTGTACTTTGCTTCCCTGACTGCCACGCCAAAGGATTTATAAGGCCCTTAAGTGCATCCTTCTTTGTCCTTCCTTGTATTGTCGAACTTAGGGGGTCTGCAGGCTATTAAATAGAGTAGAGTAGAGTAGAGGCTAGTCTGCTAGGCTAGCAGATTGACGAAGTCGATAATACGAGTGCAAATGCAAAACGCACACTTTTACCCAATTTAAGGGACAGTGGTGGCCACTCAATGATGTTGGGAAGGAAACCGCGTACATTGGTCAATTGAGCATATCTCCACATATCGAAATACTCAGAAAAAATGACCCTAAAAATCTCAGTTGAGTGATTTTTAGAGGAAACGGCCAAAATTTAGAAATGGATGAAACCGCGCATCTACACCTATCGGGGCCCAATCGCGGAAATCTCGAAGAGGCCCCTAAGTCTCTGTATGAACAAGACATATAATTTTAACTTAGCCTTTTCATTATTTTAGCCACGAATTACCGCTATTTCACCTTTTCCGTCCGCCAATTAGCGCTTTATTATGACCAGTTTAAGCCGATAATTTATCATGATGGAATCCACCGAGAATTTATCAATTTTAGCCATGAATAAGTGCTATTTGTCAAATTTACCGGCAAATCAGCGCTTATTTTCTCAATTCCGGCCGCGTTTATCGTTCTTCTCAATTTAAGCCGCGGATTAGCAGTTTTGTCCCCCGCTCCCATAACCATGAATTTGCGCATAGCATAGCGAATAGCAGCAAAGTAGCGTTTTTATCCCATGAGCGAGTTTCTTAATTTTCCACGAGTTTTGGAGCTTTCCTCAATTTTAGCCGCAAATTGGCAATTTTTTAGAAGGGGATTAACACTTTTCTTAGTTTTAGCTGAAAATTATCGTTTTTCTTAAATGTTTTCCTCAATATTAGCCGCGAAATAGATGACTTTTCCGAAATTAGGATTTTTTTGGTTCACCATATGCTATGCATGAGCGATTTTCTCAGTTTTACCCACGCGTTAGCAGTTTTTTCACCCATTGCCATGAATTCACGCTTTTTCTCAATTTCTGCCTCAAAAGTTGCATCCAGAAGCCGCGAATGGCGTTTTTATTGAGTTTTTAACGCAAATTAGAATGTTTCTCAATTTTAGCCGCGAATTAGCACTTTTTATCAATTCAGGCTTAAAATTAACTCTAAAATCTCTTAATTTTGGCCAGACTAATTATTTATTTTCTATATATTACCCACAAATTAGCGTTTTTTTAAACATTTTACCACCGCATTAGCAATTTTATATTACTTTTAGGTACAGCTTATTGCTTCTTCTCAGTTCTAGCCCGTGAATCAGCGTTGTTTTTACTTATAACAGTGCATGAATTTGCGGATTTTCTGAATTTTAGCCACAAAGTTGTCTTCAGTTTAAGGCGCGAATAAGGCGTGTATTTAAATTGAAAAATTCACCACACTTTATACGAGAATTAGTGATGTTCGCGAATTTTAGAAGTGAATTGGCGCTTTTTCTAAAGTTTAGCTTCCACAGCGTTTCCGCAACCCGTGCATTACCGGTTTTTCTCAACATCTGCCAATAATTGGCGATTTCCTCAATTTAAGCTGCAAATTAGCCATTTTTTACATTTTTAGCTGAGAATTATCACTTTTCCCCAACTTGAACTGAAAATTAGCGTTTTTCTCTTTAGCTGCGCTAATTAGTGATTTTTTTCAAATTTAGCTGCGCTAATTAGTGATTTTTTCAATTTTAGCCACGAATTAGTGATTTTCTTCACTTGCATCCGCGAATTAACGTTTTGCTTCACCTATATCCGCCAATTGCAAATTAGCGATTTTCCCCAATTTTAGCTGTGGAATAGCGTTTTATGCTAATTTTGCGGCGATTTAGCATCTATTCCCTTTTTATACTCGAAAGGGCGATTTTTCGCCATTTCAGTTGAGAATTTGCCAATTTTGTTCAATTTCAACCTGATAGCGTATTTTTTTTGTCAATATTATAGCGTGTTTTCTCAATTTTAACCGCGGGGTTGGCCCAAAAACAACACTTTTGCGTTGATTTCCACAATTTATTCGTAGAATGGTCTCCATGCGCCGCGAATCAGCGATTTTTCCTCAATTTTAATCTGGAAGTTGCATCGCGAGACCACGATAAGCGCTTTTTCGCAGGTATAGACACGAATATTAGCGATTTTTTCAATTTTTTCGCGTCAGTAAGTTGCAAATTGCCGATTAGCCCTTTACTGGGCCTTAAGGACTTAATGAAACTGGGGACACGGTGTATTTTCTCTTTTTAGCCGCGAATTTCCCTCAACAGAGAGCAGAGCACGGTTTTTCTCAATTTGAGCCAGCAGAATAGCGCTTTCAGGGGTTCAATCGAATATTCAGGCCACACTTTTTGCTGATATCTTGCACGTTACAACGTTATAACGTTGACTTGCAACGTTATATTCTCCAGGTCGGATAAACAGGAATTTGTAGAACGTAGCCAAATCGCTGTCCTACCGTCCGACCTCTTCACATACCTACATCCATGGATGACATAAAAATCCTCATCTTCCCGTATTTAAGCTTCTCGGACGCCCCCCTTCACCCCTACCTCGGTACGCTACTTCGTGGGGTCTGAAGTCCAAGGAAGCATGGACGCACGTGGACCTTTTCGATGTGCTTGAAAGTCGAGAAAATCTGCTACACGTAACTTCAACGAGAAACGCTCATTTGTGGAGATTTTATGAGGCTCTTTAGAACGTTGGTACTAGTGTGGCCCTTCGTTCGCATATTTGTAGCTCGGGAAGGGGGGGATCTATTCCCCATATCCTCCACCCGTACCTACGCCCCTGACAGCACAATAGCGTTTTGCTCATGTTTAGCCATGAAGTTGCCTCCGGCTCTATAAACCACGAATAGGCGTTTTCTCCTATTCAGTCATGAATTAGCGATTTTACTCAAGTTTATCCATGATTCGTTGCCTTTTCTCAATTTTAGGCGCGGGTTTTACTTCCACGTTCCATTCGCACTAGACTGTGGATCTGCCCAGCAAATATCCTAACTTTGAAATTTGAAGGACAACAGAACCCCAATTGAAGTTAATGTGAATCTTCAGTATTCTCGAGCTCCTCCCAAGAAACAGTCGCCGCTATTCATAAAAAATGTTTCTACTGCGGCAAAAAGAAACATTCTCGAACTTAACTGCGCGGCGAGAAACGCTCAATGCACAAAATGTTTCAAGATGTGGCACTTCGCTTCCGTCTGTAGATCGTCCTACCAAACGTCGAAGCAACAATTATAGTCAAAACTCACTGCATTCGACCGCAGTTCTCAGCTCGATAGCCGTTAGCCTTACCAAAAGCACAGTTGCGGCTACGATCAATGGCCACCCAGTATTCGCTCTGGTCGACACCGGAAATACCTCGACCTTTCTTAATAAGAAGACTGCCCACAAGTTAGGTCTTCGTGTTCTTCCGTCGTCAGGAAAGGTGTCAATGGCCTCCACATCTGTTACGTCGCGAATAATTGGACGATGTAAAGTCACTCTGACACTTCTTAACCGTATGAAGACGTGGAGCTGTCTCTTCTCCCCGATTTCTGTTCTGATCTCATAATAGGTCACGATCTCTTGAAGGCCCATTCCTCTCTTCAGGTAGTTTTTGGAGGTGCAAAAGAGACTCTCACCATTTTTTCTTCTTTGATCGCCGCCCTCGTGGAACCAGCTTTGCTTTTCGATAATTTGAAAGAAGGCTGCGCTCCTGTAGCAACTAAATCTCGTCGATATTCATCAAGTGACCTCGAATTTATCGAAGCCGAAATCAAACGTCTACTTTCAGAAGGGTTCGTAGGCCCTCGTGGTCTCGAACGAAAACCGTAAAAAAAGAATGGTGATCGATTATTCTAGGACAATTAATCGCTGCACACTGTTGGACGCCTATCCTCTTCCTCGGAGTAAACAAGGTCGCGTGTAATGAAATATTCAGTACGATTGATTTAAAAAGTACGTACCGTGAAATTCCTGTAAAAGAAGAAGACAAAACTTGCACAGCGTTCGAAGCATGCGGGCAGCAGTACCATTTTAATCGTATACCTTTCGGCGTCACCAACGGTGTTGCAGCGTTCCAGCGAGCCATCGACGGAATTATCCGCAAAGAAAACCTCCAAGGAACTTACGTTTACTTGGACGACGTGACAGTTTGCGGCAAAACTAAGGAAGAACGAAACCTCAAAAATTTTATGAACGCCGCCAGGAAATATCGCCTCACTCTTAACGAAGAAAAGTCTTCGTTTTCGCTTCGTTCTATCAATCTTCTGGACTACCAAATTTCAAATAAAGCCATCAACCCGGATCCTGATCGCCTCAACTCACTCAGAAAACTCTCTCCTCCTCATGATACTGCATCAATGCGCCGTATTGTTGGAATGTTTTCGCTTTACTCGGCACATATATTCCTAAATTTTCGGCCAAAATCCTCCCTCTGGTTCGTTTTTCGTTCCCGCTATTGCCGGAAGGCTTGTGGGCGTTTGAAAATTTGAAATCGGACATCGAAAATTCTGCCGTTACGTGCATCGATCCGGATTTGCCGCTTGTTGTCGAAAGTGATGCCTCGGAAAATGCTTTGGCCGCGCGACCTTGTCCCAAGCTGATCGTCCCAGTCTCTTTTTTTTCAAGAATTTTGTCCGGCTCTGAATTAAACACTCGTCAGTGGAAAAAGAGGCTCAAGCAATTGTTGAAGCGGTCCACAAATGGCGTCGTTACCTGATCGGACGCCACTTTAAACGGTCTGTATCATTCATATTCAATGTCTCGCATTCGGGTAAAGTGAAGAATGAGAAGATATTGAGGTGACGTGACGGAATTGTCTTGTTTTCAGTATATGATTTCATTTACAGGCCCGGGTCCCAAAACACTTAGAATATGTTCCACAATCCAAACTTCTCTCGTGAAATTTGAGAAAATTCACGACGAGCTCTGTCATCCCGGTGTAACCCGCTTGTACCATTGGGTAAGAAGTAATAATCTTCCTTATTCGTTTGGACGAAATACGTCGGATTTCTGCGGTTTGCAAGCACTGTGCTGCAATTAAGCCGAGGTTTCATAGAAATCAAGGCACTCTAATAAAAACAACAGCTCGCCTTTCGAGCGGCTCAACTTCGATTTTAAAGGTCCTTTGCCTTCGTCCACCCAAAATCGGTACCTCCTCGTCGTCATTGATGAATTTTCCCGTTTTCCTTTCGCTTTTCCGTGCCGCGGTACGTCCACTTCGACCGTCATAACCCACCTTCGTTCTTCAATTTTCGGAGCTCCTTCCTACATTCATACGGACAGGGGATCGTCTTTCATGTCTGCAGAAATGAAAAAGTACCTTACTTCGCAAGGAATAGCATCGAGCCCTACCACCCCCTATAATCCTGCTGGTAATGGTCAAGTCGAGAGATATAACGGTGTGCTGTGGAGGGCGATAGAATTAGCTCTGCACTCTCGCAACATCGATATCCGACACTGAGAAAGTGTTCTTTGCGAAGCTCTTCATTCTATACGATCCTGACTATGCATCTCAACCAATGCCACACCTCATGAACTACTGTTCAAGCACCCTCGACGTACGGGAAAGGGAAGTTCAACACCGACATGGCTTCTGAAACGCGGTCCCGCGTACCTAAGAAAATATAATCGCACATCGAAATTCGATCCGCTAGTCGAGAAAGTTACGCTTGTGGATGGTAACGCAGACTACTCTCACGTCAGATTCGCTGACGGACGGGAGACATGCACGTGAACCTGGCGACACACATATCACTAAACATGACGAAAATGGCGCCATTCGTTTGTTTACTGTTCGTTTACGTTTGTTTAGCCCAAATTTTCGTTTGTTTAGCCCTGCAAAATACAATTTTTTAAACAACAAAATGTGTGCCGCCAACTTCACGCAACGGCACACATGACCCCAATCGTTTGTTTCGCTACATATTCAGACACAACTTCGTTTGTTTACGTTTGTTTAGCCCAAATTTTCGTTTGTTTAGCCCTACAACATACAATTTTTTTAAAAACAAAATGTGTGCCGCCAACTTCACGCAACGGCACACATGACCCCAATCGTTTGTTTTGCTACATATTCAGACACAACTTCGTTTGTTTACGTTTGTTTAGCCCAATTTTCGTTTGTTTAGCCCTGCAACATACAATTTTTTAAAAAACTAAATGTGTGCTGCCAACTTCACGCAACGGCACACATGACCCCAATCAACAACAATATTTCCCATCTCGCGTCTCCTTACAACCAATAGTTCATTAGTATGTCGCGCATTAGTACTTAGCTCCTGGAATGTAATGTCGGTAGGCAGGCAAGTCAGGCAATGTTTGAGAGACTGGGGCGGAGGAGCATTAGCATGGTTGTTGTCACTCCCAAGACGCAATTTGCAAAGAGTGGTGGCAATGCTTACGGGCTGCTGTCCGTCGGCATCAATATGTGATGATTGTGTTCATCAGCAAACCTGGCGTGTAGGTAATTTGGACAAGGGAAACCCCATCGGAGCATGTTAGGAGCACTCAGGATGAGTTAAAACTAGAAAACGTTTTAACAACAAATTGTTTCCTGGAGAGACCAAAAATACACAATTTTCCTTGGTCGTCAACCTCCTCTAGGAGGTTGACCGTGTCAACATCATGGTGTTATTGTTTTTCTTATAAATTTCGAAGTTTACACTACTTGAGTATGATTTTAAAGTGTTCATGAGCGCCTCTACAAAAATTTGGAGGGATAATAATTTTGATGATGAAAAAATTTATATTGCAAAGCTAAGCAAACGAAAATTTTGACCAAACAAACGTACAAACTATGTTGCTACAAAGTGTGCCCCTAAACAAACGATTACATTCATATGTGCCGCTGCGTGAATTTCACGACGCAAATTTGTTTTTAAAACGTTTTATACTGCAATGCAAAAGAATTTCGCTAAACTTTTTATACTGCAAGCAAAAGAATTTTGGCTGAACAAACAAAAAAACCATTCCATGTCTGAATATGTGGCGAAACAAACGATTGGAGTCATGTGTGCCGTTGCGTGAAGTTGGCGGCACACGTGATGTATTTTCTTATAAATACATGTTCTGCCGGGCTAAAAAAACGAAAATTTGGGCTAAACAAACGTAAACAAACGAAAATTTGGGCTAAACAAAAGTAAACAAACGAAGTTCTGACTGAATATGTAGCGAAACAAACGATTGGGGTCATGCGTGAAGTTGGCGGCACGCGTGATGTATTTTCTTATAAATACATGTTTTGCTGGGCTGAACAAACGAAAATTTGGGCTAAACAAACGTAAGCAAACGATGTTCTGTCCGCATATGTAACGAAACAAACGATTGGGGTCATGTGTGCCGTTGCGTTGTAGTAGGCACTTTAGTGCTCCCCTTAGAGTTAGGGCGCTCCCCACTCCCTCAGTGTAAAACCCCTCGAGATATAGAAGATGGTGAAAAAGAAAAAATGTAAAGAGAACGCGTCCTAAAGAAACATACCCTTGTTTTAATATTAATGCAATAAACGAGTTAAAGTGTTCTCCCGTATTAAATGCTAAATTTAGACCCCTAAAGACAACCTACAACATGGCGCGGTCGAAAAGGATATAATACCTCGCGAACCTGAACTCGACAACGTTTAGTGAGTGTCAAAGACTCCGTTTCCTTAGTGAAACTCTACGTAGTTGAGTGAGTAAAGCAAATTCAATTTATCGTCATGTCTACGTTTAAGCCGTCTTCCGGACTTGATGTGAATGCCCAAGGCAATAATTGACAAATGTTTAAAGAGCAATTCCGAATATATCTGAGTGCCACCGAGTCAAATGAAAAACCCGAGAGTGTTAAAGTTGCTCAGTTCTTGAACGCTATTGGCACAGAAACCCTAGCCATATTTTTCACATTCAAATTGGGCGACATCGAAAAACTCACTCTGAACGCGGTGTTTAAGGCGTTTGACGACTACTGTGGGGCGAAGAAAAACGTCGTTTACCTTCGACACTTGTTCTTCAGCCGTACTCAAAATGAAGGAGAGCTGTTCATGCGATACCTGACTGATTTGAAAAAATTAGCAAGCGACTGCGACTTCGGCGATCAGGAGTGCAGCTTAATAAGGGATAAAGTGGTTCTTGGCATCCAGGATGAAGCTCTTAAAGGACGACTCTTACGACTCCCCGACCTTCGACTGGAGGAAGCGGTACAGTACTGCCAGTTGGCTGAATCTAGTAAGCAGCAGCTGGAAGAAATTTCGAGAAAATCGGACGAGAAGACGGTCCAGGCTCTTCAAAGCCATCGGGCTAAACAAACGAACTACCCTCAGACGAGTTGGCATTCATCAAGAACGACTGTGAGAGGGAAGACCACCGACAGCAACGACGCAACAACAAGTAATACAATAGAATACAAGTGTAAAAAATGTGGAACTTTTCACGCGGCCTTTAAGTGCCCTGCCTATGGGAAAAAGTGCAGTAACTGCAATAAATTAAATCATTTTAAAATTGGCTGCAGAGCCGGTTATAACGAAGTGCACGATGTGGCGTGCGAAAGGTTCCATGTTAGTTCAATCGGGAATGATTCGTTTTGGTATGAAACTTTAATAATCAATGGTCACCCAGTGAAATTCAAAATTGATACAGGTGCCGATGTAGATTTAATAACGCGAGAACTACTTGATAAAATCGAATTTAAAGGGCAGTTAATCCCCAATAAAATATTATTAAATGCTTACGGTGGTTCCAGAATCGAAACTCCGGGCCACGTCATTCTTAAGTGCTCTAGAAATCAAATTAATCAAATTTCAATTAAATTCACGGTAGTAAACAGCCTGAGAAACCAATGTGTCCCCATTATTGGCCTTTCCACTAGCCTAAAACTAAATTTGATTAACCGAGTTGCTCACTCGTTAAGCAGTGACGCAGAAAAACAAAATTTCACGCAGAACAATAAAGACGTTTTCCGTGGAACTGGCTGTTTCGAAAAAAAATGTACACTAAAAATAAAAGACTCAGTAGACCCTGTAATTAAGCCGGCCAGAAGAGTCCCTAACGCGCTAATGCCTGTCTTAAAAGCGACGTTGGATGATTTAGTTGAAAAAAACATCATAATTAAAGTAGACCATCCAAAGAATTGGGTCAACGCTCTTGTCATAGTTGAAAAACCAAACAAGTCCCTTCGAATTTGTATTGATCCGAAGGAGTTGAATAAGTCATTGGTGCCTGAAACCTGCCTAATTCCTACCCTTGATGAAATTTTGAATAAATTAGAAGGACATAAGTATTTCTCATCCCTTGATATTCGTAACGGGTTTTGGCATATTCCTTTGACGGACGAATCTACTGATCTCACGACTTTTAGCAGCCCTTTTGGTTCCTATAAATTCCTCAGATTACCATTTGGTCTTTCTGTAGCCCCCCAAATTTTTCAAAAGTACGTTCATGACCATTTTGGGGACATTACGGGCGTTAACATATTTTTTGATGACATGTTGATTTCAGCTAAAACGGAAAAAGAACACGATGATACCCTTGCTAAAGTGATCGGTAGAGCTCGTCTCCTAAATGTAAAGTTTAATGAAGACAAACTCCAGTATAAAGTTCCACAAATAAAATATTTAGGTCATATAATTTCATCAGATGGTCTAGAAGTCGATCGCGATCACGTCAGGGCCGTAATAAATCTTGAAGACCCCAAAAATAAAACAGAATTAATGAGAATGCTCGGAATGTTCAATTTCTTCCGGCGTTTCATCCCTAATATGTCCCAAATTACGACACCTTTGCGAGAACTCTTAAAGAAATCCACGGTATGGTCGTGGCTCCCCTACCATTCAAAAGCTGTAAACCAGTTGAAGGAAGCTCTCACAAGCCCACCGGTCTTAGCGATCTTCGACCCAACTAAACCTATAGAAATTTTTGCAGATAGCTCTAAGGAAGGTTTGGGATGCTGTTTAACCCAGGAAAACCGGCCCATAGCTTTCGCATCCCGAAGCCTTTCCGACACTGAAATTAATTGGGCACAAGTAGAAAAGGAATTTTTAAGTGTCTACTTCGCTGTTACGAAATTTCATAATCTTGTATATGGCCAGAATTTTACCATTTATAATGACTCAAAACCTCTTGAATCAGTCATGAACAAGCCAATTTGTAAAATTATGTCTCCCAGGCTACAACGAATCAGACTAAAACTTTTAAAATATAATTTGACCCTTAAATACAGGCCAGGCAAACAAATGGCCGTGGCTGATAATTTATCACGTTCAAATATAATTCCCACGAAATCAGACGTAGAACAAGAATTCAGGGACGAATCAGTTGTGCACTTTATTGTGTTGAAACACATGCCCATCACTGAAAATAAAATCATAGAATTCAGGGAGGCCACCAAAAACGACCCAGCTCTATCTCTGGTCAAAGAGTACCACCAAGACGGTTGGCCCCTTTCAAAAGATCGAGTCCCCCAACATGCCCGAGTATACTGGAAATTCAAAAATGACCTCCACATTGAAAACGGTATAATTCTTTACAATAATAAAATTCTTGTACCCGAAATATTAAAACAACCCATGTTAAAACTTTTACATCAAAGCCATTTGGGCATTGAAAAAACAAAGGCTAGAGCGAGAGAAGTTTTGTTTTGGCCGGGAATCACAACAGGCATAGAAAACATGATCACTGAATGCTCTCTTTGCAATAAATATGCAAATGCTGCAATGGCCGAACCCTTATTACCTCACGATATTCCAGAATTACCCTTCATTAAAATAGGAATCGACATTGCGGAGTACGCAGGGAACTCGTACTTAGTTTTGATCGATTATTTTTCAAAATGGGTCGAATTGGAAGTGATACGATCCAAATCGTCATTTGAGTGCGTGAAAATTCTAAAAAAAATATTTAGCATTCATGGAATCCCATTGGAAGTTGTCGCAGACAATAATCCCTTTAATTCTTATGATTTTAAACAATTTGCAAAAAGTTGGCAATTTTCGGTAATAAATACAAGTCCCAGGTACAGCCAATCCAACGGACAAATTGAAAGAACCATACAGACGATTAAAAAGATAATAAAAAAGTCATCCGAAGCCAAAACTGATCTCAATTTGGCTCTATTAGAATACCGAAATACCCCAGTAGTAAACGGCTACTCCCCTGCTCAATTATTAATGTCTAGGAGACAGAGAACTCTGATACCGATCACTTCAGCAAAGTTGAAGCCAGAAATCCCTGAAATAAAAAGCTCACTAAAAGCAAGCAAAGAAAAGGCTAAAAAGTATTATGACCCTCGAACCCGAACCAAGCCTGATTTCAATAAAAATGACCCAGTATTCGTATACGACAAATTTAAAAGAATCTGGGAACCAGGGAAGGTCGTGAAGAAAGCCGAAATCCCAAGGTCCTATTTCGTAAAACTAAATAACACAGGAACTATCCTTCAAAGGAATTCCAAATTTTTAAAAATTAACAGAGGAAGAACCTTGCGTGAAGTAGAAGCCGACTATAGTGGTTTTGAAATAAAACCCGTTACGGAAATTCCTAACCCCGTCAACCCGAATCCTAGCACTATCCAAAATGCTGATACACTTTTAAATAACTCAATTCGAGGCAGTACAGGGATTGGCGATAGTGTTGAACCCGAAGAATTAGCAACAAATCATGAAAATCCCTATAGAACTCATTCAGGTCGAATTTTTAAGTTTCCGAAACAGTTTCAGGGATTTGATGTTAAATAAAAAATTTGAAAATAAAATAAAATAATGTTGAAATATATATATATATAACCTAATAAAAGTAAACAAAAATAAAATAAGGATATTAAGGATAATAAGGAAACTATTAAATTAATAAGCAAAATAAATGACTTGTTGATAGAATAAATAAATTATAAACTTGTAATAAAATGAAAAACTAAACTGTTGTGAAATCCTCTCATTATTGATGTAGAGTATTAAAGTGTCAAAATGAAATAGAATAAAGAGATACATGAATGTATATCCATGTTTATTTTGTAAATGTGATTGTTTAAATTAATTTTTGTAACTGTGCTCTGTAAATTTTGTTTGATAATAATTGTATCTCTGAGTAAATATTAAGGGGGAAGTGTAGTAGGCACTTTAGTGCTCCCCTTAGAGTTAGGGCGCTCCCCACTCCCTCAGTGTAAAACCCCTCGAGATATAGAAGATGGCGAAAAAGAAAAAATGTAAAGAGAACACGTCCTAGAGAAACATACCCTTGTTTTAATATTAATGCAATAAACGAGTTAAAGTGTTCTCCCGTATTAAATGCTAAATTTAGACCCCTAAAGACAACCTACAACAGTTGGCGGCACACATGATGTACTTTCTTATAAATATATGTTTTGCTGGACTAAACAAACGAAAATTTGGGCTAAACAAACGAAGTTCTGTCTGAATATGTAGCGAAACAAACGATTGGGGTCATGTGTGCCGTTGCGTGAAGTTGGCGGCACACACGATGTATTTTCTTATAAATACATGTTTTGCTGGGCTAAACAAACGAAAATTTGGGCTAAACAAACGAAGTTCTGTCCGAATATGTAGCGAAACTTTACGATTGGGTTCATGTGTGCCGTTGCGTGAAGTTGGCGGCACACATTTTGTTTTTGTTCTTTAAATTGTATGTTGCAGGGCTAAACAAACGAAAATTTGGGCTAAACAAACGTAAACAAACGAAGTCGAGTCTGAATATGTAGCGAAACAAACGATTGGGGTCATGTGTGCCGTTGCGTGAAGTTGGCGGCACACATTTTGTTTTTTAAAAAATTGTGTTTTGCACGGCTAAACAAACGAAAATTTGGGCTAAACAAACGTAAACAAACGAATGGCGCCATTTTCGTCGTGTTTAGTGATATGTGTGCCGCCAGGTTCACGTGCATACGGGAGACAACCGTTTCATCTCGCCACTTAGCTCCATGTGGACACCCACTCGAGGATGCTGAAGAACCATCCATGCTCCAACCATCGAGCTGTGAAGACAGAGATCGTGAACAGGATGAAAGACAAACCCTTGATCATGTTCCCTCTAAACGTCGACAGAAATCAAGTTATCGTCGTACCTAGGAAAAGTTCTCGGGAAAGACGTCCACCCCCTTACTTACTAGACTACATTCTGGACTAAACCCAGGAGGGAAGAATGTAGTATTAATCCCTATCCCCTCTCTCACATGTTTACGTTTTATTTCATTTCAAACTCGTTGGCTCTCATTGATTCTCGTCAAATAAAACCTTTCTGAAGGTGTCTGTAACTCGCGTTTTTCATTACAACTCCAAAATCTCCATAATAACTCGCCTGCTCGACTCTTATAAAACCAAAATATTTTCCTTCGTCTCGGTAAGAAGAGAATGACCCTACACCCACAATTCGTGGCACCTTGCTCTCTTTTTAAAACAACATAAAAATTTTATGTTTATGTTTATGGTTTGTGTTTTTATATCTTTAATCAGATTATTCCCATACACTTCGCACTCACTTCAACCCGTAAAAGTTTTACCGGTAGAGGATCAGTTACAAGTCCCGAGATCTGCTTGAGTCATTCCCTTATGATTTTTTTCACTGACGTTGTTATCTCAAAATCATAATGAATACGTTTCCATGTTATATAAGTTAGCATTTCATTTATAGTTGAAGTTCTTGCCTGATTTCGGGTCCGTGACACTGTTGGCTTTCTAACTCGGTACGGCCAGTGGCGGATTTACGGGGAGGGTTTTGGGGGTTTCAACCCCCCCGCCAACTATAAAATATGGACTGTTGAAGAGGGAGCTGCACAGATAATTCTTTGACCCGCAATTCGCAGCTATAAGTAAAAACAGCAATCAATCGCTCAGAACCCTACATCAGGACTGAAATTAACATCAGGACTGAAATTGAGAACAAGCGCTAATTCACACATATATAACATGAAAAAGTCACTAATTCGCGGCGAAAACTTTGAGAATCTCCTAATTCACGGTTACAACTTAGAAAACTGCTAATTACTTCCCACATAAAATGGGAATTAAATGCTTATCCGCGGCTGAAAATAGAGATAAGGTTCAATTCGCGGCAAAAAGCGCGTATTATAGCAACTGAAATAAAGAAAATAGCTGATTCGTGGATCAATTTTTAGAAAATCCACTAATTCGCAATTCACGGCTAAAATTAAGATAACACTTGGCGGCTACGGTGAGAAATAGTGCTAAGTCGCGGCAAAAACAGTAAAAAAGCGCTGCCAAAATTGAGGAAAACGCTACGCCACGGAAACACGCTCACTCACGGCTATGACAGAGACAATCCGCTTATTCCCCATTAAAAATATAGGAAAAAAGCTTATTCGCTGCTATAATTGTAGAAATGCGTTATGTCGGGGCATAAGTTGGCAAGAAACTGTCATTCACAGCTATAAAATGGAGAAATTCGATAATTCGCGGATTAGGAGGCCCACTAATTCGTGGCTGAGAGCGGTATAACTCGCGGATAAAATTAATAAATAATTCGCAACTGAAACTAGGGAATATCTCGCAGCTAAAATTGAGAAATTGCGGTTATTTTCGGAAATAGAGGTGGAAAATCTCTATTTCAAATGACTGAGAAGTGAAGAAAAACTCTAATTCGAGGCTAAAATTCAGAAAATACCGTAACACGCTGCTGAAATTGTGGGGGAAACGCTTATTTGTCGTATACATTTGATAAGACACACTAATTCATGGCTAAAACTTAGAAAGACCGCGCGCTAATTCCAGGCTAAAATTGAGACAAATCGCTCATTCGCTTCTAAAATGGAAACGAACGATAGTTTAGGGAGCAATTTGACAAAATCCGCTAATTCACAGCTAGAAAAGAGGAACAGCGGTAATTTGCTTGTGACTCTAATAAACTAGTAAATTCACCGAAATTAAAACCCTTAAATGTCCATCGGCCATCGCGTGGATATCCAGTCAGGAAAACTTCCTACTTTGAGGGACTTTGTCAGGCTTTTGCGCTAAGGCCGGTTAGCCAGAGTTTCGCTGCCAGAAAAAAAGGCCCTAAAACTCGCAATTTTGCTAAAATTAATTAGACCATTCAATGTAGACACAAAAATCGGGGTAAATCGCAAACATGCATGTAATTGATTTTTTTTTTTGCGTGTTGTTGGGACCAATGAGAGCAGTTATTACTCAAGTTTGCAACCCTCAAAACCTTGTGCTTAACTCATGGCACTCGAAAAACTAAGAAATTTCATCACTTTTTCTGTTTTTTTAAGCAAAGATACCAGAAGAAAGAGTTTTTCGAGCCCTATAGAATATCCACGCGAAAATAAATTTTAGGCAATAGCGTCATATTCAAATTGAGCTACTGCCTAAGAATTATTATCGCGTGGATATTCTGTAGGACCATTATGTTTGAGTGCTACGGGTCTTGAAAAATAACCCTATGTAGTAAAGATAGACCTTTTGCTGAATAAGGTTTATTCGTTCAAAACAAACTAAATAAATTTAAGGGAAGTCATGTGAAGATAAACAAAAGTAGAGGGGAGAAATCAACAATTTAAAATTCTAGGACATTCATCCCTCCTATGATGTAATCGTCGTGCCATCTAGGAGGTTTTCTCTCACGAATTGAACGCCGCAGTTGAGGCTGATCTGACACGTGATCAGGCCGTTCTGTTTCGTTTGGAGGTGGTGAGGAACCCGAATGTACGGAGAGTGTGACAACTTGATCTTCTTCATGTGGATTTGGCTCAATAATTGGGACGTCTTCGGTCAGAGTTGAGCCCATTAGAGTGGATGATGGAGCAAGGTGACGAACTGAAACAGTAGTTTCACGGCCATCTGGAAGTTTCACATGAGCGTAGTCCGAATTACTTTCGAGCAACGTGACTTCTTCTACGATTGGGTCGAACTTGCTTCGACGTGTGAATTTTCGAAGGAAAACTGGTCCAGGCTTACTCAACCACTCTGGTAGAGATGTGCCGTTAGACGAACGACGCATATGGTGAAACATGCGGTCGTGAGGAGTAGAGTTTGTAGATGTACACAATAGAGATCGAATAGAATGAAGGACATCTTGCAAGACATCTTCCCATTGTTCAATGCGTAGACCTCGAGACTTCAAAGTTAGAGAGATACTAGACCAAATGATACCGTTGTATCTTTCCACTAGTCCATTTCCTTGAGGGTTGTAGGGTGTCGTCCGGCTGGATGCAATTCCACAGGAACCAAGAAATTCTTTAAGTTCCCTCGAGGTTAAGCTAGATCCCCGGTCGCTGTGAATGTACCGTGGCATACCGAAAATTGAGAAAATCTCCTGTAGTTTTTTTATTACTGTAGAAGAAGTTATGTCCGGGCAGGGGAAGGCAAATGGGAAACGGGAATTTTCATCGACTACTGTAAAAATATATTTGTTTCTTGATGTTGACGGAAGAGGACCTTTAAAATCAATGTTTTGTCTTTCAAAAGGTGCTGTTGCTTTGACCAATTTTCCATCGTTTTTATGGAAGTTTGGTTTTAATTCACAGCAAGCCTTACATGAAGATGTGATTTGTCGGATTTCTTCTACAGAAAAGGGCAGATTTTTAGTTCTGACCCAGTGATAGAGGCGAGTGACTCCTGGATGACAAAGGGATTCGTGAAGTTTTGAAAGCTTCTCAAGATTGCGGCCAGTAATTGACGCAGAAATTCGGGAGAAAGCGTCAGCGGCGGAGTTCTGGCTTCCCGAGCGATAAATAATTTCGTAATTGTAACAAGACAGTTCCAGTCTCCACCTCAGAATCTTTTCATTTTTTATTTTTCCGTGATGTTTCATATCGAACATGAAGCTGACTGAACGTTGGTCGGTAATTAGCTTGAACGGACGACCTACCAGGAATTGTCTCCACTTCCTCAAAGCCTCGACGATAGCGTATGCTTCCTTTTCGACCGACGAATGTCTTTGTTCGCTACTTGTTAGAGGACGAGAAAAAAATGCGACCGGTTTGTCAAGCTGTAGAAGGGTAGCACCAATGGCGCAATCGGAGGCGTCTGCCTCTACCGTGAAAGGTAGTTCGCTGTCAATAGGCGCGGTAGCTGAGGAAACAATTTCTTCTTTCAAGTTTTGAAATGCTTCTTGTGCGTCTTTAGAGAGAGGAAAAGAGTCATTTGTCAAAGGTCGTATTTTTTTAGAGAACTGGGTTATGAATTTAGAATAGTGAGCTAACATGCCCACCGCTCGCTTCAAAGATTTCGAATCAGTTGGTAAAGGGAAATTTAAGAGAGGCCGTAGTCGATCTGCATCGGGTTTGATGGAATGGTGTGTAATCGTGTATCCGAGGAGGTTAATTGACGTTTGAGCAAACTTACTCTTTTCTGTGTTGATAGTCAATCCGTACTTTGTGACGGCCTTCATGAATTTGTCCAGGTTTTCATCATGTTCCTGCTGAGAACGACCACATATCGTGACATCATCAAGATAGGAAAACGTACCTTTCAAGTTTTCGCGTGAAATAACAGCATCCATGGAACGTTGAAATGCCGGGACGCCATTAGTCACGCCGAACGGAATGCGCCGGAACTGCCATAACTTCCCGCAGGCTTCAAAAGCAGTGTACGGCATGTCTTCAGCTTGGATGGGGATTTGATGGTAAGCACTACGTAAATCTACGGTGCTAAAAACGGTGTGTTTAGCCACTTCATTTACGAGAGTATCGATTTTCGGAAGGGGATACGCGTCGAGAAGAGTAAATCTATTAATCGCTCTGGAATCTCTTCTTTTCTTCAGAGTGCCAGAAACAACAAGTACTTGGGCTCTCCAGGGGGAGCTGCTACTTTCGATAACACCTTCTTCGAGTAGTCTTTGAATTTCAGTTGAATTGAAAGCTTCATCATCTGGAGAATGGCTACGAGATTTAATAGCAATTGGTTTACAATCTGGAGTAAGAAATTCAAACAAGGAAGCAGGAGGAACATCAGCGGCTGTCAAGTTGCAGAAAGACAAAGGTTCCTTGTGGCCACCAAAATTGACACTAATAGCGGAATGTCGTTTTAGGATGTCGTGACCGATAATTACATCCGTACAAAGGTTTGAAAGCACGCAGAGTTTGGTGTGACCATGAAAATGACCGAGAATTCGTAAGTCAACGAGACAATGACCCAGTATCGGTGAAGATAGAGAAGTATTAGCCATTGAGACTGTACCTGATTCTGAGAAAAGTCGTAATTTCAGTTTGTCTACGAGACGACTATCAAGAAAACTAATTGAGCTGCCTGTATCTATGAGCGCTGTCACTAAGTGGGAGTTGATTTCGACAGTTGTGGAAGATTTCTCAAGGCTACCGGGTAAAGAAGCTAAAATAGAAGCCGACTGATGAGATTTAGGAGGCGAACTGACTCTTTTTGCAGCTGATTTGCAGACAGACTGAAAGTGACCTCTTTTTCCACATTTCAAGCAATCCGAATCACGAGCGGGACATTTGGTACGAGGGTGTCTAGCGTAGCCACAAAAATAACATTTTTGGGAGTTGGGTGATACTGCAGCTGCTATATCCGAGGGGAAAACCGACTCGACAGGTGTACGAGTATGAGTATCTTGAGCAGTAGTGAAAGAAACGCTGTGAGAGGGGTAAGATTGTGCTTGGGTTAGGGCCATTTCAAGAGCTCGAGCTCGTTTCGTTGCTTCAGATAATGTCAATGAATTGTTTTCGAGTAATCGCTGTCGTATGGAATTTGAATTAAGCCCTCGAATGAATGAGTCTCGGATATATTCTTCTCGATACTCTGTAGATGTAACGGATTTAAATTGACACGATTTACTTAGTTGATTTAGGGCTAACAAGTAGTCATCTACCATCTCGCCTGACAATTGAACACGAGAAGCAAGGACGTGGCGGGAAAAAATTTCCTTGGTAGGCTTGTCGTAAATACTGTTGAGAGTGTTTATGGCTGAGTCATAAGTGGGACACTCACTTACAATGTCGTAAACGGAAGGCGACACGTAGTTGACCAGAAGCTGTAATTTATCTTCATCAGATGTTCTAGCTGATGCGACGAAATTTGTGAAAGTGCTGAGCCAGTGTTTCCAATCTTGCGCCGAAGAGTTTGAGTTTGGTTGAACATCGAATCTTTCTGGTCGTAATAGCTTGTCCATCGTGATTGTTAGACGAAATCACGGCCTAGTTTGTTTTGAACGAATAATTGTAGTAAAGATAGACCTTTTGCTGAATAAGGTTTATTCATTCAAAACAAACTAAATAAATGTAAGGGAAGTCATGTGAAGATAAACAAAAGTAGAGGGGAGAAATCAACAATTTAAAATTCTAGGACACCCTATCAATAAAATCTGGCTTTTTGGCGATATTACATATTTCTTGATTGGCTGTAACTCCGAAAATAACAAACAAAGGACGCTCGGACTGGGCTTAAATTGTAGCAAATTTAGTTGGCTTCAACAATGTATACTGTGGTCATGCTCGAAAAACGCTTTCTTCTGGTATTTTTCTTTAACAACCTGAAAAATTGATGGAATTTTGTGGTTTTTCGAGTGCCACGAGTTGAGCACAAGGTTTTGAAGGTTGCAAACTTGAGTATAAACTGCTCTCATTGGCCCTAACAATGTGCAAAAGAAAAAACAATTACATGCATATTTGCGATGTTTGATGTTTATATTGACTGGCCTAAATATAATTAAGGCCCTGGCATTATAATTAAGGATGGCATTTATGAGTGAAAATACCATCCCCCCCACCGCCCTGATATATTTGTATTATCTTTGATTGTGACACATTGTTTTTTTTTGTTTTTTTTTAAAGAGCAAACGATAATAATAGAGAGGATTGAGGAATAACAAAACTTTCATTTTCGAGGGAATTAAGACAGGAAAATCGCATTACCGTGGATATTAGGTCATGGAACTTCCAATCTTTTGGGTATTCGTGCTCTGTGTGGCTTTAGGACCAGACATTTCAAACACAAAGCTTGGCGCTTATTATCCTGCAATTACATGGCTATTCGTGAGGCCATGGACGCTGTCGGGATCGTCAGAGTCAGACCAAAAGACTTCAAACTTCTGCAATTCTGTTGAATTAAGCCGTGGGAATTGCCTAAAATTGCCTAAATTGCCAGGAAAGCCAATTGCTTAAAAAACCTAGGAAAATTCCTTTTTTCTCCTAAAAATGCTGTGACTTTGCGGCTATTTGTCAAGACGCTGACACCTGGGTCTAGGTTCCGTGTTCACCAAACTAAAAAATCCCCGAAACTTACAGAATCGTGAAACGGTGCAGTATCGTGAGTTTCCGACAGTAAGCTCTCAACTACGCTGATATTTGCCTCCAAAATGTCACTATTTTGCAGTTATTCGTCAAGGCGCAAGCGTGAGAGGCTATAGACCTACCCCGCAGGAATCAAGATAACTTTAAAAATAAAGCCCGGAACTTACTAGTTCTCCCTAGGCTAATGGCTACAACATTTTTTTCATAAAAAGAAGAAGTTTATCAGATTTGTGGTGGAACCCCTCCCAAGATAAAATCCTTGATCCGCTACTGCGGTTAAGGCACTATAAAACACGAGTACTGCAACACGCCTAGTCAGCGCCATAATTTGGTCCCTCATATCATTATCATTTATCACACGGGTTTCTTGTTAAGTAGGGTATTTATATTTATTTTCCGAGTTTCCTGCAAGTTTTGGCCGCGTTTCGTGTTTTTTAAACATTTCCTTCGTAATCAGTAGTTGCAATTTTGCAGTATATTTAACGGCAAGTATAAAATGTCCTTTATTTCACCCCTGATGCCGGTAAACATCGGTCAACAGCTGAATAATGAGTCGTAAGAAAGGAATTCAATTTGAGCATCTTGGTATTCAAGAATAGTTTTTCATTAAATTCGTGTACTTGTAGTGTGCCGAAAACTTGATTGGGACTTAAAACCCAAAATCGTGTCATCGTTGATCATAACGGAAACTTGGTATATGTTTCATGCCAATGACTACAGGCGTAAATGCTAGACTAGGTACCCAATCTCAAGTTGTTATACCCACCGTCCATGCCCATAATTACCAAAATATACTTTACAGTGTCAATTAGTAAAGGCGAGTTTTCAATGTACTTTTCTTTTGAAATGCCTCAATCCTCCATGACTCATAAAATTGTTCTTCTGGTTCAACATTTTTAGAAATATAAAGGTAATAATATACGTCGAATAGTCCATGGTAGACCACTATGGACCACGGTCCTTGGTGGTAGTTCCATGGTACGTCACACAATTGTTTGATTGAACATCAATAAAAATCAAAACATTCAAGTCCGATTTTATTGATTATCCGTGGTCCAAATCAAGGTAAATTCACACTTAACAATGATGAGACGGGTCTTCCCAATTTGCGGACCAACAAAACGAATTCTGTGGACCAGCCCATAACTCGCCCTAAAAAGTGATCTGGATGGGCTAATTTCTGTGTTTAGACTCTGTTCCGGTGTGCGGAGAAGGGGTCAGCAAATTATCGGATCGTCATCAAATTTTGATGGGTTGTACTGCCACCGGAGCAGAGTCTACATACAGAAAATCAGCTCAGTCGGACCACTTTAGGGCGAGTTATGGGCTGGTCCGCAGAATTCGTTGTGTTGGTCTGCGAATTAGGAGGACCCTGATGAACAGGGCCGTTTTTAGGGGGTAGGCAGGGTAAGCGACCGCCTAGGGGCCCCGACCCATGGGGGGGCCCCCGGCTTGGAATAAAAATAGTTACAACACTCGGCTAAATTTTTACAATTTTGAGGCACTTCTGTTGAAACGATTAAAAATCGTGTTCTAAAATGCCTAAGCCTAGAAAATAATGTTTTTAATGGAGAGAAAATCGGGAAATTTGGGTTTTACAGAGCTAAAAATCCGAATAATACGGTTTTTGAAGAATTCAGCCCCACGAAATTGGATTTTCCAACCATGAAAATCCGCGAAATTGGCTTTGAAGGCGCCTTATCCACAAAAAGGGGTCTTGAAAGATCCAAACATGTGAAAGTGAAATTGGCGTATTTGAGCCAAACACCCGAAATGTCCATTTTAAATAGCCAAATCTAAGAAATTTGGTTGCTAAAGTGGACCAAACCGTGGGTTTTAAAAGAAGAGAAATCTGCCCAATTGATGCTTTAAAGGGGCAAATCCTGGAAATTCGATTTTTAAAGATCTCGCGAAATTGCTTTTTCGAATGAGGGAAACCTCGCGAAATTGTCTTTTGAAGAAGACATAATTACGAAATTGGCTTGTCGGTTAAGCCAAACCCTCGAAATTGATATTTGAAAGAGCCGAACCCACGGAACTTGTTTATTCAATTGAGACGGACCCCTCCCCCCCCCCTAATTGCTATTCTAAAGAGCTAAGTCCAATAAATTCGGACCTTGAAGGATCTCTCGGTACGAAACTTGAACGTGTTTCAACTTCGGCCCCAGGAACGACGTGTCTCAATGGAGGCCACTCTTACCCACTGTGCTTGCAGAATGCCTCTGCAGTTCGACAATTTTCCATTTTCGATTAAATTGATTGTGTCCGGCCAAGTTTGTGAATATTCCCCGTCCAAGTCCTTCGTTTCAGCCGCTTATTTGGTGCACTTTTGACGGCTACAGAGCCGAACAGACAGGTAATTTCATTGGCCGGACTAGCAAAATATCCTTTCCATAAAAGTGCAAAATAGGTACTGTTCGGTTTAATCTGCTACTAATCGCAAAAAACTCCCGCAGTTTCATGGCTGAATCGCCATTTTTGAACATCATTAATTTTATTGACAAATAGTCTGTTTTGGGGGGCTTTTTGGAACTTTTTGTACGTTGTAACTTTCTTGGGGTTGTAGAATTTTCATAATGAAGGCAAAGAAATGAAAAATCTTCTCCCACTTGTTTTATTTGAACTATCTTGACCGCGGTTTCGGCAACGCCATCATTTTCAAACGAGTCAACGGATAAAACACAACTGGTGTTGATAATTTTAGGGCACCAATCTATTTTTAGGGCGTATAGAGTCAATTTTTGCAATTTTTCGGGGGTGAAGTAAAGGCGGGAGTGCTCAGTTTTGGCCATTCTTGGCGCGCTTTTGCCATTTTCATGGCGGGAGTCATCTGTACAGGCATTTTTAGGGTGCGAATCGTCAGTTTTTAGCCATTTTTAGAGTGCGTGGAGCCAATTTAGCTGTTTTTTCGGACGCCAAGTATCCAGAAAGCCAAGGCCACTTTTCGTGCGCGAATGGCCGATTTAGCCATTTTTAGGGCGCGAATCATGTACTTTTCAGGTATTTTCATGGCTCCCTAATCGTACGTATCTAGCAATTTTTAAGGCACGAGTCAGTTTGGCTACTGTTAGAGCGACATTCGCCAGTTTTGCTATTTTTAGGTCGTAAATAGTAAGTTTAGCCATTTTTAAGGCGCGAAAATCTTCATTTTTTGGTGCGACTGTAGTCAGCTTATCCGGTTTTTTGTGGGAATACCTAGTTTAGCTATTTGAAGGATGCGAGTGGCTATCAAGCCAGTTTTTTGTAGAGCAAAGTATGCAATTTCTGAAACCCCTGCCTTTTAAGCAAAACCTGAATCCGCGTCTCCACCGGCTGCTAGGGGGCCCCCCGATAGTTCTCGCCTCGGGGCCCCGCGAGGGCTAGAAACGGCCCTGCTGATGAAACAGTGATTTTTCAGAAAAATGTGCTCACTGTTATTTTTAATTCTCACATGTTAAATTGCCTCGAAATTTTAAAAATCACTGTGGTAACGTTACGGTGCCGATCGGAGCACTGAATCACTGTCACGTGCCGGTCTAGTATCAATTGATCAATCGAGCGACTAATATTTTCATTTTTGCCAGACAAATCGCGTGCCGGGCACGGCACTTTGACATGTGAATCAACCTTGAAGGCCCCGCCACACCGAACGCGAACTGCCGCGCGGACAGGTCCGCACGCGGAAAAACCATGGTAACGGGGTATACCTCACCCACGTACGTAGTCATGGTTTTTTGGCGAGCTGACCAGTCCGCGCGGCAGTTCGCGTTCGGTATGGCGAGGCCTTAAAGGTATTGACACTTCGGGGATCAAGACGTCGCTACTATCTGACATTTTCTGCCCTAGGTATTCCAATTTATTTTGACTGCTGCAGTCTAGAGATGCACAGTTCCTAGAGTGAAAGGGCCTTACATGGTTCGTTTGTCGCGTCGTAAGTAAAGACAATTCGGTCAAACGTAGTTCGCGTTAAGGATTCCTCTAACGAGTCATTAACTTTTTCAAAGCGGCTCAACACTCGATGAGGCGACGGATTTACCGTGTTTATTTCCAAATGAAGAAAAACAAAAGCAACATTTCAAAATCTAATACAATAACCAAAATACAGGGTGGATGCGTATAAGTGTAAAGAAAAAAATTGGGTACAAGTAGACCTCATTTGCGATCGAAAACACCCCATAAGCCACGGTCCGAAAATCAAAACCCTTAGAGATATGATTTTTTAATCATCTTTTTAGGATAACATCATTTTCCTTGACTAAATGCGAGTAACTCGCTTCCCGGCTGCTATTGCAGCTGACTTTCTGCAACTTTTGACGCTGGATTCGGGAAGAGCACACTCTGTTCTGTCAGGCCTAGCTATTTTCGTCTAAAATAACTATTTTCTGTGTCCTTAGCTCGGCAGCTCTTCCAAGTCGTGCGAAACGGAGATTTTCAATAAAAGGGAACCCCCACTTGCCCGTACTAAAACTGCACCTATCGACTTCTCATGGATCAGAAAAGCTTTTTCAACGTGTTACTTTCGAAATTACTCATGAGCGTTTGTTTCATTAATTGGCGATTTCTCGGCAGAAATTACAATTTTTTTTTAGAAAAAAGAGTGATTTTCCTATTCAAAAACAATAAATTGCTTTTACCTGCCAAATTCAAACAATCTTTGTGAACTTCAACATTCTCAGCGTCATGAAAACTTCACCTGAAGTGGTCCATTGAACGTAACCAACTGTGAACGCCTACCAGAGTATCAAAAAATGTCGCTCCGGCAGCTTGCTGTCGAATAAAGTGCATTTCACTACAACGCAGTTCGACGTTTTCAGTTAATTTGCGATTATTCGACAATAATTACTGCTTAGTGTGACTATAGCTACTTTTATTTAGCAATTTCTGCCAAATAATCGCTAATTTACTGAAATTCGTAGTAATGAAATGCACTCCATTCGACGAATTTGATGCTTTGGTGAGCGTTCATATTCAGTTCCATTCCAAGGACCGCTTCAGTTGAGGTATAATGATTTTTAGCATGCTGAAATTCGCAAGGATTGTTTGTATTTACAGGTAAAAACCAGCGATTTTGAATAGGAAAATCACTAATTTGTCTAAAAAATTGTCATTTCTGCCAAAAAATCGCCAATTGATTAAACAAACGCTCATGAGTAATTTCGAAAGGGACACGTTATTGAAGAAGTTTTTCTGATCCATGGGAAGTCGATAGGCGTAGGTTTAGTGGGGGTTGACTTTTATTGAAAAATTATTAATCTCCGTTTCACACAACCTGCAGGATCTCTCGAGGACACAGAAAATAGTTTTTTTTGACGAAAATATAGAGGCCTGACAGAAAAGAGTGTGTTCCGTCAAAGTTGCAGAAAGACAACTGAGAAGCGAGTTATTCGCATTTAGTCAAGGAAAATGTTATCCTAATAAGATGTTTGAAAAATCATATCTCGAAGGGTTTTGAATGGGGAACTTGCACATTTTTCAAAAGTTGGTGTTTCTTAAAGAGGGCCCTTCCACAAGCCTATTGCTCACATTAAAATTTGAAATCAATCAAGGATGCATTTTTAGCGAATTTTTAAAAATTTTGAGTGGGAGTTCGATTACGTCAGACCTTATTTATTGAAATGGATGATGCGGTGAAGAGGGGGTTAGACGCGTTTACTGGAGGGAAATTTTTCATGTTATTTGTAAACAAACAATTTTAGAGTTCCCTCAAATGCTTCACAAGTAAGGATTTACGTCATTTCCCCTCGCACCATCCATCCCCTCCTGAAGAACTTTGAACCTTTTTTAAAAATCTTAAAACGCACCAATCGGGTTGCAACTTCCGTTGTTATCCTTCAGTTCACGGGTCAAATCACCGGTATGCTTTTCTTCCCAATCTGAGATTCATGCAAGTTCCCCATTTCGGACCATGGCTTATGGGGTGAACCAATTTACCCAAACGGGGTGTCTAACCCTATGTAGTTTTGTTAGGGCGTGAGGATTTTCTGTAACAACAAATAACTACAGAAGTAATCATCCAACAGTATTAGGGTTAATTTTTATCAATTCAGCTCACAAAACTGCGCAGGAATTAGACGTCCTGTTCGGCAAATTGGTTCACTCCTTAGGGATGACATGGCCAACGACTACCCTCCCTAAAAAGATATTGGGCACCCCATATCTTTTCGGACTATTCGAAGGGCCCTGATTAATGACCTGAAGCACTTCATTTTCTATCTTAATAGGCGTCTTTTTCTGGAAAGACAACTTAATCCGTTCACTGACATTGCCAAGCCTTAATTAATGACGAAAAACTTGCAGCATACTTATGACCTGCCCTCAGGATTTTCTATGCTTTTGACTTCGGATAAACCCGATCCTCCTGAGTTCACAATTGTCTGAAAAGAATGAATCGGTTGGGTAGGGGGATATTTTTATTGGACAAAAATGTCAATTTCCGTAGCCTTACTTCGAGCTTCAATGACGTATTAATCGTTTTATTTTCACGTGATGAATTTATCCCGGCAAATATAATCGGAATGGCGTTAGGCTTTAACTTTCGCCATCCATCTGGCCTTCTTTTCTCCCATTCGGAGTCTTCAAAGTGAATCTGCTCAAATCAGAGGAAATAGAAATCATGATAGGGGTAAGATAATAATAAAGGTAGTTTTTCACAAGGAGTCGAATCATTTTTTTTATTATCTGTCCTGTTTCTCACCCTGTTGAGTATCCAGGATGCATAAATTAATATTTATTTGCAAAGCAGAAAAGCCCGTTATTCCCAAAGCAAATCCCGGATGCCAAACAAGAGTATTATTGGCTTCGTACGGAGTTGTCAAACATTGCCATTGATGATTTCATTTTAAAAACGGCAAAAAATAAGCGAACAACTCAAGTAACGGGCCTACAACTAAATTAAGTATAAATCGTACTCGCTTCACAAATTCTCGATTAGTGGGCTCCCATTGTTCCCTCAGACAATTTTCGGTCCACTTCTTTCTCCTTTCTGGTTCTGACGGGAATTTAAAAAGCCGGATTCCGTCAACGGTCTTTCGATGACAATTATAATGCAGAACAAATAACCATTTAAAAAAAAAATCACTGCACAAGAAAAAATTTGAGACTCTAATGACATTTTTTTCATGTTATCATACTTGTTTACCCTGACGACTGCTTAACGACCGAGGGACCAAATATGGCGCTGATAGCGTGTTGCAGTACCTGTGTTTTAAAGATTCTCTACTGCGGTACGCAAGCCTTTATCATTCATAACTTAGTAATGTGTTCGTGCAGGTAGAAACGGGACACAAGTGTGTTCCGTTATTTCTCATTTATGTCAGAAAACTGAAGAACTGAGTGTGAAACGTCGAGCTTAGGAATTAGCGTGTTTTTTTTCCCCCCCAATTATGGCCGCGAAGATGATTTTAGAATCATGAATTTCTGGTGTTCCTCAATTTTAGCGGCGGATGAGCACTTCTTCTCAATTTTGGCATTGAATTAACGATGTTCTCAATTTTAGCCGCGAATCATCGCGTTAAAACCTACAAATTCCCAGTTTCCTATCTATAAGCTTCTCGGTTGGGAGGGGCTCTTTCTCTTTGATGGGTCTACCTGTGGCAGTCCGCTCCTCTCGCCCTTGACTCGGTACGCTACTGTACTTGACTTGATCTCAACTGTGTTCACGTACATCACAGACAGGATCGAGGTAGCTCCAACGTTTTTTCCTGGACACTCTTCCACTCTTGTTTCCCGCACTCTGGGCTAAAAGACCTTATATATTATGTGTATGCAAAGCGCCCCTGAGAATTCGACTCGTTAAGCCTGGGAAGTAAGCAGATTTCGTGAAATTATCAATCAGAAATGCGACTATTTTCAAAAGCTGTTTCCAAGGCTTCAATGATGTACAGAAGTAACGCATACGCATGTAGTTCGGCCCCGACAGTATTTCAATCAACTTGCCCCCCCCCCCACTTCTCCATGATTAATTGTAATTGTTTCCAGATAGTTCATCTCTCACAGAATTATGGGGCTTTTCCGCTTTTCTATCACCGATGGTGGGTGGGTTAAGGGTTTCTCTGTGCAGGGGTGCTGGGACAGTTTTGACAACTTATGAAAAGGGCTAATGATCATCAGTGTTGGAACGACATTGTTTGAAGTTCGAAAATCAGCAATTACGCACCCAATTAACGATGTTCAACAGTACGGAGCGTTCACCGTTGAGAGGTACTCCCAGCGCTGGTATTTATGAGTGAAAATACTATCCCCCCCCCCCGCGCTGTTATTTTTATTTTCTTTGATTGTGACATCTTGTTTTTTTTTGTTTTTTTTAAAGAGCAAACGATAATAATAGAGAGGATTAAGGACTAACAAAACGAGATAAGGAAAACGTCTCACTGATTTCATCCTAGGTGTATTTGATTTAGAGCACTTTTGGTCCCCAAGTGGTATAGTAATGAGGTAGGTAAAGCTTTGGGATTGTTGGGTGGAATCTTGGGTATGAGTTTTGACTATGAAAAGGTCAAAGGAGAGTTCATGCTTTTTGGTCTTGAAATGAAATCAAACGAGTTCATTTTCGTGATTCGTTTTCAGCCCTTTTACCACCTTTATAAGAGGCAAGTGGTGGGGTTTTCAGCTCTTTAGGCTCTCATCTTATTCGGCCGGTTGCACTAATTTTAACCCTTGAGAAAAAGGCATTTTATGTAATTGAACAAGAACAGATTGATTCCCCGGGCACATGCTCGTTCTTGGCTGGTGAGAAAGCAAAAGGGTTGGGATGAGAGGGAGTGAGAAAGATCGAGTGAAACGAGGAACGAGTGGCTTATGAGGCTGTTTTTAGGGGGGGCAAAAAGGGGGTGGACCCCGGGGGCCTGACTGGCACAGTGCCCTCGCGGCAAGTGAACCGTTTGTAACGTTAGTATTTCACTGTGTCATGGATATCAACAGGTAAAATCAACTTTCGCCGCATTCAAAGGTAATCGAAATGATTCAATTATTACCTTCATAAAAAAATCACGAATTCGTAAATTGTTTAGCGCGTATTTAATACGCGGAAAAAGCGTAAATTACTACGTTCTAGGCGTCGTGAATGAAAATCGGAGGCTTAATATTTCAAACTCAAAGTGTCGTGGCTTAACACAAGGGTGAAAAAATAAAAAAATAAAATGACAACACATTACAATTAGCTTATCTCGAAAAAAAGAACAGAAATAAAGGCATTTCTCTCAATATGGTGAAAATATTAAAAATATTAGTTTCCGAGAAAAGGGTCTAACAATGACAGAAACTATACGAATGGAAAAGAAAGATTAAAGAGGTTTTTATCCACAATTGATGATGATGTCTTTTAGGGAATACAATTCTTTACTCCCCTATCATCCATTCATCCACCAAATCAACCCCACCCACACCCCTCCCACCAATCAGTTACGGCAAAGACGTGTCTCTAAAATCAATTTTCTTCCAAACGATTCATTTAATTCCATGCATCGTCAGTCGCCCTTTCTCAAAAGTTTTCCGAAACTTTCGAAGGAGCTAATTCTAATCATGAAAAATATGAAAATGCCCCGCGAGGGCTGTGCTATAAATTATCTCCCGTATAATCTCTTCATAAACTGGTGTATGATACGTGGAGGAAAAGCCTTTTCGTAAATAGTGAGCAATTTAACGTTGAACCTATCTCTATACTCCCCAGGTTCGGCTTTTAAAGCAAGTTTTGATAAAGCGCGTTAGTGTGTTATCCCAGTCGGTGAAATAATTTCACCATGTTTAAGGACTTTGAAAACTTTAAGAACTCAACCCCCCCGCCCCGTCTCCCCTCTTCCCACTCTACCATTGTAGTTATCAACGCCTTGAATAACAAACTTAATGAAACGCTTATCCTATATCCCGTGTCGTAGTTTGGGGTGGTGAATCAAAATTAGCAATTCATGACGTGAATAACTGAGTAAAGATAATGAAGGGCCAAAAATGAGCGCACCAGACCTTCCTTGACCGTCATAATTTTTCGAAAATCTATTACTCCAAATTTCAGGCAACAACTAGATTCCCCCCCCCTTCGTACCTCGTGAAAAATTGTATGACCAAAATGAAAATGTGAGATGGGTAGCACATATTTTAACGTTGATTGACCATTATTTCAGGCTCACCGGAGCATCTAAGTTGATAATGAGTAACATACGATGCCTCCTGCTCATATCTAATGAATAGATTGATGAATTTCAATTTTAAGTAAAGTGTAACGTCAATTCCAGGCCCTTAATGACATGGAAAGGAACATTGCGTGTATGTGTGTATATGGTGGTTGGTGTGGGTGCGGGCACGATAATGTACGTATTCAAAGAGGTTTCACCCTTATATATTCTCTTCCCTTCGTGAGAGGATTTCAGTTCTTGATTCGATTTCGCATCCCCCCCCCCTTCCCTTTTGAGTCCATTCATCACTTCTTCTTTCCCCCTTTTTTCAGTTCAATCTTTTTCCTGCAAAAATGATAAGAACATTCAAGAATAAAGCCCTGGGGAAGATATAAGGACCCCATTATTATGTTACGGATCTTTGAACGAATTCGATTTACTATAAATGTGTAAATCCTTACTACTCTGTACAATTATCGATTGATTTATCCGTGTTGGGATAGGAAGAGGGTTAAAGAGAATGTTTACAGAGTAATAGGAGACAAGGAGAGGGGAGGGGTACTAGACGTCTGGGGTCTTGTGTTCTCGGTATTTAACAATACAAGAAGGGCTGAGAGCTGTGACCGAGAGAGGCTCATTGAAATAAAGAGGAAAGGGTGCGAGAGTAAATCTCATGTTACAACCGTGTTGCGGGTGAACATTGTTGGTCTATAATAATAAACCTTTGAAAGCTCATTATTCATTTGTGTGTAAAAGCGTTGAAAACAAATTTAAAAAATGGTACTTTGTCAGTGAGTGTGCATTGATAAAGGGTTTGATGGTTGGGGGGGGGGAGGGAGCGTTGTAAAGCACATGACCCACATTCCCTTCGCATTCAAAGGGCCCCAAATTTGCGTACATATAAGTTATACGACCAATAAAAAGTTTGTTACTTGCAGCCCTGCCCTGACCTAAACCAAGCATTCAACGATCCGCTGTTTGCGAACGACTTTCATGGATGCATGCTGGAAAGCACGTGGTTTTATTCGAAGTTTCCGAAAGGATATTTTAATATTCTACTTTGCCACACCTCTTCCTTCAGTTTTGTGCAATTCCTTCTTCAGTTTCAAATGTTTTTCTCATAAAGTTTCGCTTTTTTATTCATTTATTATGGAGGACCGTCTTGGAATGTTGAAAGACTTCCAGTCACTGCACAAAACTCGAAGAAACTGTAGAAAAGGAAGACGGTAGTTACTTCTGTCTCACTCCCTTCTTCTTGGGGCATTTCTTTACACGTTTAAATTATTCAGCTCCGGCTTTTACAAACAATTGAATCCTTTGGGGCGAGAGTCTAAATGGAATTTCGGAGGCGAGCAATTTATGAGGGTCCTTCCTTAAAGGACCCCCCCCCCTATTCACACTAGATGAAGAAACTCTGTTTTTGGAGATTTTTCTTCTTTTCATTTTAAACAGGATGTTTTCAAGGACATTATTGTAGAGAATACGAATTGCCCGAAATCTCCCTTGAAGTACCAGTAAAAGCACCACACATGTGTCAATATTTTCCAAATAAGTTACAAAATAAGTCTAGCTTGTCATTCTGGGCAATGCTAGTACGTAATTGATTAATATTCAAATGAATTTGGCCAATGGGCCGGATATGGACACAATTGTGAGATCGTGCATTTTTATTCTGCCGTGATGGGGGTGATGACGTCAATTTAGTCCTCAAACTGACGAGCCCTTGGACTGTTTTCCCTGAGTAACGGACTATTTTGGTGAAAATACAAATAGCTCATTATCCGAATCTGTCCCCAGTGAGCCAATAAAACTGGCTACTGTTATCCGAGTCTTGTCCACGTGTGAGGGAAAGAACTCCTAGTAGACCCCCCCCGTAAAACGCGTCTGAGAAAGTCAGGGGCAGGCTTGTCAAGACAGAAGGGTTTATTGGGTGCGTTACCCTCGTACACGGCCTTCCTTGTGAGCCTGATTTCGGAAACCCTTCAACCCCTTATTTTTAACCCCTAAAACCCTTTACGTTACTAGGAGCTTTGCTGTGGTCGGGCCTTCCTCACGGTTGGAGCTTTTCGTGGTTGCTTTTTTCTGTGGTAGGACCTGTGGTAGGGGTTCTGTGGTTGGAGCTTTGCTGTTGTTGTGCCTCCTTCGTGGTTGAAGCTTAAACCTCCACTCCTTCCCACATATCATCCTCTTTGGCGACTCCAACGCATGGGGCATGGAGTGGGGCACCCCACGGACAGACGCCCGCGGCCAACGTCTCCTTGCGCTTCATCGACCTCTCTGTCACTGTCGGCCTCACATCCCTTTCATGGACGATCTCCGACGCGTTCACCACATCGGACCACGTTCTCATCATCCCAGAAATTGCTGACGCTCACCACGAGCCCCCTCGAGTTGCGTGTCAACCATCCCGTCTCGACCTTGCTAATGCCAATTGATCTGCCTTCGTAACCCGAGGTATAACAACCTCCTTTTACCTTGACAGCCCACCGGACTGGGACACGATCGGCGCAGCCTCTCGCAGTGCACCACGTCATCGACCCCCACCTCGACCGTCGGCAACCTGGTGGAACCCAGTACTCGGTGTCTCACGCACCTCGACGCGGCGACTTCGAAGGCAAATAGTCACGCGGCCTATGCGGCACAACGCCTCGAGTACATGCATCTCGTCCGATGGGAAAAGCGTCGCTCCTGGCGTCAATTCGTCACCGACGAACTCTCGGTATAGACTCGAGGAGCCTCCCCTACCTTCCTCAATCAAGGAAAGTTCGCCCCGCGCCCGCTCCTCACCACCGCTCGAACCTCCACCGACGTCATCTCGACTCTCGCCACCTTCCTTGAGTCCCTGCTTTTCCCGGCGGACGGCACAAATCGCGACACAGAGGACGACGGATGGATCCGAGAGGCGGTCCCCATACCACCCGCGACACCGGATGCCCCCCTGAAGAAAGCTCCCGGTCCCTCCCGGGTGACGGGACAGATGCTCCGCCATCTACCGGAACTTGGCATCCACACCTTCACCTCACACTTCCCGTCACCCTGGAAAAAGGCGCTCATCAGCCTTATCCTTAAGAATCCTGACCGGGACCAAAGTGACTCGACAAGTTACCGGTCCATATCCCTCCTATCGACCGAGGCAAAGGCTTTCGAACGCCTTATAGTACATCGCCTCCCGCCCACCATCTACGATCGATGTCACCGGTGGCAATCGGTCGACGGAACTGGCAATTCTCCACATCCAGGAGCTAATTGCATCGCATCACCGCGGCTACAATTGAAGAGCAATTTTGAGCGTTCTATACGGGTTACGAGATCGACATTTCTAGGGGTATCCGATGCGCGCCTCGATGGTGTAATGGATACAATACTCGACTTCGTAACCCAGCGGGCCTGGGTTCGAATCCAGCTATTGCCCATTACACTATAAGGCTGCGACGAGCTGTGACACGGCTCACTCGGCTTCGTGTGGGCGTCCAAGGCGGTGTGCGTATGACAAAACGCGCATCGACTGAAACGCCCGCGTAGTACGAGTGTGAAGTGCACAGCTGATGGAGTTACATCGGTCGACGGAACTGGCAATTCTCCACATCCAGGAGCCAATTGCATCGCATCACCGCGGCTACAAGTGAAGAGCGATTTTGAGCGTTCTATACGGGTTACGACAGCGACATTTCAAGGGGTATCCGATATCACTCTCGAGAGCAATTTGAGCGCACACGGAACGCTTTATAATCATGTGGGAATTTCGTGCCCTTTTCATGCCACACCCAACCAGTTAAAGGAAAAAACTCTTTTGGAGTCATACTCCTAACACAACATATTCTCCTAATACCAAAGGCCGAAAATCGCATCAAAACAAGAGAAAAATGGGCAAAATCGTCTTTTTTGACATGTTTTGGCCATCTTATGACCAGGAGAATAGGATGCGCTGGGAGCTCGTCGGTGAAATGAATTCTAACGGAAGCCGAGCTCTTTGCACCATTTGGAGCTATAATGTGGTTTGGAGTTTTGCTATGGTTTGAATTAAGAGCTTAGCTCTTGGTTGGTGCTTTGCTGTGGTTTGGAGCTTTGGTGGGGTTTAGAGCTTTGTGGGGGGGGGGGGGGAGTTTGGATCTTTGCTATGTCTTGGTGTTCTTTATGGTTTGGATGTTAGTTGATATTGTTATTGTTGTGGTTACAGACATTTTCTTGGTCTCGCCTGTAAACTGAAGACGCGCCAGGGAGGTTTCGTTGGAGGGGAGGTTTTTGGGGCGTGTGATTATGATGGTTGAGTTGAATAATTGACTAAGTGTGATTATAAATAAAGTATTGAGTTTGTCTTACGTAGTCAACGTTAATTGGAACCTTGTCATGCTCCAATAATTCAGTGGCGACGAAGATTAAACATTTCTTTTTCAAAGTGCTCCGGGCCTAGTATTCTCATAAAATAATATGTTCTTCCGAGAAGCTTGTGAAGTTTCCCTGCGAAACGATTCCTGCATACTTTAAGCGTGCCACTATCGCTTTCGAAATTCGAAAACTGACCAATAATCGTCGAAAATGCTACGAGTTTCTCGTTGGTCTTGCGAACGATGAGTATGCTCGCTTCCACCAAGCGATGCTTCCGAAAGAAATTGACGACGTGACTTGGGAGGACATCGAAGCAGTCGTCAAGAAGTTGGATTCGAGTGATGTTATCCGCAGCCGCCTGAAGTTGACAACTCTACAATATTCTCCGGGACAAGATATCCAGGAATACGCTGATCAGGTAACTAGTATGGTTACAAAAGGTCAGTGGGGCAAATTGTCTGGGGATGAGGCCACTCGACAACTCAAGTTCTTAACTTCGTTTTCTCAACCTCATATTATTGAAGCGCTGCTCAAGCTCCCGATCAATACTTCATTCAACGACATGGTGAAAGCTGCTGTCGAAGCGCAGGCAATTAAAGAAAATTCTTCCTTGGTTCCCATGTCGCCGATCGCTCCTGTTCATGCTCAAGGCGAACACAAATTCACTTACGATCGCTCCAAGGCCCCGTGGCTACAAGCGCTGCAAGAATTATTTTGCTGACCACACCCCTCCCCAGTGCAAAGCGAAGACCTTAAATTGTAAGAGGTGTGGGAAAACTGGACACTTGGCTGAGGTCTGTCGAGCCAACTCTGTGACATCTCCGATAATTGCGCGGATTGAACATGAACCGGGTCTTCCTGGGAACGACACCCAAATGATCACGACAGCGGCTGCAAACGTCACGGTAAGCCGCATGCCTAACAGTTCGACCTTTTCATATGTGATCCCTGTAGTTCGACCCTATGAACCGTGCCCATTAAACAACCCACTTGTTGTTCCAATCCGCTGCCCGTACTTTACTGTGCCCTTGCAATTCATCGTTGATACGGGCGCTAGTATTTCGCTACTAGATTCGTCGTTGCTTCCAGAAAATTTTCAGTTTTCGAAGCTAATCCCCTTTTCTGGAAACATATCCGCCGCTAATGGCTTACCCATCCACGTGCTCGGGAAGTTGTTAACAACCGTCCAATGGCAACACTCCACTGTTGTTGACGCGACCATAATTATCGTCAAGAGACTCTACCCGAGGGCAATTTTGGGACGTGATTTGTTAGATAAATTTGTTCCCGATTGGAGGATCTTGCTATAGGCACTTCCTGTCAACCGTCTCTACGCTTTGGCCTTCAAGTGGCAGCCTTTCCGACAATCGAAAATAAAACGGGCTTGACAACTGTACCGGAAAGCCCCCTTGAGTCATTCACGTCACACTTCCCTCGTGCCTTTGGCATAGTTGACAATGATAAGCCAATTAAATTCTTTTCGGCTCACATCAATTTGAAAACAGCTGCTATTCCGGTTTTTCAAAAAGCTCGGATGGTTCCTCTTTCGCTTCGTGCCGATGTTGAAGTAGCCCTTCAGAAACTTCAAAAAGATGGTGTGCTTTACCCTGTATCCCATTCAGAGTGGGCGAGCCCCTTGGTTATCGTAAAAAAAAAAAGGACGGGGGCATTCGTGTTTGCGCCGATTTCAAACGCTCGGTAAATCCTAATATTCGAACCGACATTTATCCCCCACCCCTGCCGGACGACTTATTTAATGATTTCACTGATTGTAAAATTTTCTGCAAGATCGACCTTACGTCAGCATATTTGCAGCTGGAGGTCAACATCTAGTCTACATCTAGGTCTAGTCAACATCTTCTCACGGTGAACACCCATGTCGGGCTTTTTCGATTTTCCCGTCTAGCCTTCGGATTAAGCTCAGCTCCAGCTATTTTTCAAGCGATCATGGACCGTGTTTTGTCGGGTATCCCTTTTTGCCGCGCGTACCTTGATGATATCCTCGTGGGGGGGAAGTCGTACTCGGAATGTTCAGCCAATGTTCTCGAAGTGCTCCGCCGTTTGGATCATTGCAACATAAAAATTAACGTCTCGAAGTCATCATGGTTCACTAGCACGGTTCGATTTCTTGGCATAGTATTGTCGGAAACTGGCAAATCTCCGGACCCAGAGAAAGTTTTATCCATCATGCAAATGCCCTCTCCGCGAAATCAGTCCGAGCTCAAATCTTTTTTGGGTATGATGAACTTCTACCGTTCTTTCTTCTTTTATCGGAAATCTATCTTCGGCCTTGGAGCCGCTCCATGAACTATTACGAAAAAACGTTCAGTGGAACTGGTCTCAATCTTGCCAACTTATTTTTGAAAAATGCAAAAACTTGTTAGCTCAGGCCACATCTCTTGTCATCTACGACCCTTCAGCCGAACTCATTTTAACAACTGATTCCTCTGCATATGGTGTCGGCGCCGTTTTAAGCCAACGTAAAAATTGTGTCGTTCGACCTCTGGCTTTTGAGTCTCAACGCCGGTACTCTCAACTTCATAAAGAGGCCCTTGCCATCATTTTTGGTCTTCAGAAGTTCCACCGCTATCTGTTTGGCCGACCCTTCATTATTGAATGCGATCATCAACCTTTGAAAACTATTTTATCTCCCGATAAAGGCATTCCTGTTATAGCGGCCTCTCGGTTAATTAGGTGGGCGGAAATTCTTTCTGCGTACAACTATACGTTGTAATATAAACCCGGAAATGCCATACCACACGCAGATGCGTTATCTCGCTTACCTGCCGCCGTGGATAGCAAAGTTATCCATGTCGCCTTCGTTCACGATGCGTCACCCCTCTTGAGCCATGGCATCATCAAAAGTGCAACTCAAAGTGATGAACTTTTGCAAAAGGTTATATCATTGCTTCCCACCTCGAGGGGTTCACAACCGGCAGACAAGGAACTATCAAGATACTTCACAGTACGAGATCAATTAGAATGCGAAGATGGGGTCCTTGAAATGAATGGACGGGTGGTGGTCCCACAAAAGCTCCGGGCACACTTACTCCAAACCCTGCATGAAGGTCAAGTGGGCCTCTCCCGAATGAGGGAAGCGTCCAAATTTTTAGTTTGGTGGCCGAATCTTGACGCTGATCTGGTGCAACTGTCTTCGACGTGCGATCTGTGTAACGTCCACGCCTCGCGGAAACCTGACGCTCCTAACAGAATACCTCGCCCTGAACCGTCCTTTCCTTGGGAAAGAATGCACATGGATTTCTTTGAACTCGAGGGCCAAACGTTTTTACTGGCCGTTGACGCATTTTCTCATTGGAACCAAATCGAAGAGATGGCTTCAACGGTAGCATCTAAAGTTATTACGTTCCTAAAGCTTTTCATGTCAACATTTGGATTAATCCATACCATTGTGACTTACAACGGGCCTCCTTTCAATTCAGAGGAGTTCAAGTCGTATTTGGCGTCACGGAGTATCCGGCACGAATTAACAGCACCATACAACCCTCAAAGTAATGGGAGGGCAGAAGCAGCAGTTCATAGAGCCAAACAAGGACTCCGGAAAGCCGCCCGTGATATGCCTGGATCTTCTTGGCTCGATAGATCGTTACACTTCATGTCTGTCCAGCATGCCGTGCCTATCTCGGTGTCATCTTCTCCAATGTCACTCATTTTCAATTTTCCTCCGAGGACACATCTTTCTATCGCTCCGGTTCCGCCGCTAGACCACAAAACAGAAAAAGACGCTCCTTTCGCTGTCGGCACAAAAGTCTGGTTTATGCCGCGACCGCACGAAAAACATCCGCAGTGGTTCAAGGGTTTCGTATCAGAGGTCCTTTCGCCCGCAATCCGGTTGGTGACGTCTGACCTAGGCCGGGAACATAGAGTTCATCAAACTCAAATCCGCTTGCGCAACGATGAAAGCTCTGCTCCAACAACCTCAACTCCTCAGCTTGTAACTTTTCCGGATTCATCACCTGATTCTCCTGCTATCCGATCCTCGACTCTTCCCCTTCCATCCCGATCGTCCACTCGTAAAATCACACTTCCCTCTCGATTTTGTGACTATGACCTTCGTCCATGATTATTATTATTATTATTCGTTTTGTTTTGTTTTTCATATAAGCTATTTGACGAATTCCATCCAGAGTGATGTTCCTCGGTCTTTCCCGCTCTGCATCCTCCATCAGTTCGTTCTATTATCTCTAGTATTTTCATCTTCTATTTTGTTTGGTTCAACTGAATTTATTATTCGTCATTGTGATTATCAATTTTTTTTAAGGGGAGGGCGTGAAGACGCGCCAGGGAGGTTTCGTTGGAGGGCAGGTTTTTGGGGCGTGTGATTATGATGGTTGAGTTGAATAATTGACTAAGTGTGATTATAAATAAAGTATTGAGTTTGTCTTACGTAGTCAACGTTAATTGGAACCTTGTCATGCTCCAATAATTCATAAACCAAGTCAAAAAAAAATTATAAATAAATAAGTCCCGGGATTGAGCCGTTACTGTTGAATAACTTATCAAAGACTGATAGCGTGCCCGGTTACATAGCCATCAGTGGTACGATGGGAGGTCCCGGTCGAATGAAGTGATAGAAAGGGCTGTAGGTGAATCGATAGGCTCTACAAGGCTTCCTCCGAGTTCCAGACATCGGGGCTAACTTTTTTTATGTAGGTATAGGTTACACAAAGGTTACCTTATCATGATTTGCATAGGATTGCATGGGAGGGCTGGGTAGATAACAGTCCATCTAAATATAACCTCTTTAGCCCCGATGTCGGCTTCCCCTCCCTCCTACGACAATGAATTTTTTTTGTTAACCAGTCCCGCGAAACTGGTTTTTAATGAGCCAAATTCGGGAAAATTTTGGGTTTTAAGAAAACCATCCCGGACGAAATTGCTATCATCAGCGCAGAAATTTATTTTTGAATGCGTCAACAGCACAAAGTGCTGGTTTTGTAGCAGCGAAAGCCTCGAAATCGCTTTTTTATCCAAATTATTTGTTTTCGGCCGAATTTCTTCACTCCCACAGTCGTGGCCCAGTGAGACATTAGCTTGCGTCGCAGCTTTCACTTAGACTTCTGGCCAAACGCGGTTTATGAGTCCCTTTGACCATGCTGAACTTATTAAGTTGAGCTGGTTCCGACATATAGGGTGCCCTTAAGGGTTAAATTGATATAATGAATAAATCTGTCGCCGGCATTTTAATTAGTAAATTAATTAAACTGATATTATCCGGACGACGATGGAAGGGCATAGCCCAACACGATTCGAGTTTCGAGAAAAAATGGCTCTCCGGCGGGATTTGAACCCGCAACCTCTGGATTACCAGTCCAGCACGCTGCCATTTGCGCCACGGAGGCGCCTATGGGAGTCGTACTCCGAGGGATAATCTAAGCCGAACCCCACCTAGGTCCATTGTTTCTCGAAACTCTAGGCGCAACAATGGACCTAGGTGGGGTTCGGCTTAGCTTATCCCTCGGAGTACGACTCCCATAGGCGCCTCCGTGGCGCAAATGGCAGCGTGCTGGACTGGTAATCCAGAGGTTGCGGGTTCAAATCCCGCCGGAGAGCCATTTTTTCTCGAAACTCGAATCGTGTTGGGCTATGCCCTTCCATCGTCGTCCGGATAATATCAGTTTAATTAATTTACTAATTAAGGGTTAATGTCTACACCCTTGCGCATGCATAAACGATCTCAGACTGTAGTCACTAGAAACCTACAATCGTTAAAGGTTTCGAAGATTATTTTGTGAAGATTCCAAGATGACAGCTTTTTAAATTTTCTCTTCAACGCGTTAGAATCACATTTAAGTGTCGTGTCTCCTTGACTTGTATAGGAATTGTACTTGCCTTACCAAGAAATAGAGAGAAAACACGCAAAAGGTACGTTCTCATTCACGAGGCTCATAATAGGATTACCCATGCGACGCTAAACTTTTATCAAAAATTATCCAACCATTGACTGTGTGAAAAGCCCGCGGTAATATTCATGAATAGTTGGCAAAGGAGTGTCACTGATACAAAATAGAATTGACATCGCGTGGTTAGTAAATCTGACTAATTTCAACGTGAATTCATCTAACCAATATAATACTATTTTGATGGAGAAATAGTTGGGGGGGGGGGCTACCATTTTAAAAGAAAATGTGAATTAGATTTTTTACTTTATCCGTTCTTTGAAGGTTACTGAAAGGAGCAATCAAGCTTCTCCCGTAGAATCTTAATTTTTTTTTCTTGCACCCCCTCCCCTTCACCCGGTTATACCAGTGGCTACAATCAAGTTATTCTACACCACGCGTCCAAAAAGAAAGTATTGTCACGACTAGAATAGCGCGTGGTATGGGGTTGACGTTTTGGAGACTTGGGTGAGAGCGAGGTTGCGAGAACGGAATTTTATACGAAAGGGATTTGACAAATCTTTCCGGTGTCACCCTCTCCTCGCCATATCAATACCCCCCCCCCTCCGATCAATAGCCAGTAACCACATCTTTTTTTGGGGGGCTACAGAAGAGAAGACTAATATCTTGAATATTTTATGGAATTCTTGTCCTGCCCCCGCATAGAATTCAGGCATTTCTATACGAAATTACATTTTTCTCCTGACGCTCCCCACCCCTCGCCATCGCATTATTTCTATGTGATATTGAAGATCTAATTTTCAGCTAAGAGCCTCAAGTTACTCCTTTAGATTCTTTTTAAGGCGCGGATAAACAAGATCTTGACGTAATAAAACCCAGTATAGGAAGCTGTCCTGAACGATTCATTGATGACTCAGGAAGCAATGGATCATCATCAATCATGACGTGATTTTTTGGTCTGCACCAAAAATGGATGATGTGCACATCATTCCATCGCATAGTCTCACATACCGAAGCCGTCCGCCATTTTCTCAGCTTCCCCGCCCCTATACGCCTGGCGCAGTATTTGTCAAATTATAGGTCAAATATCGGGCGCAACAAGTTTTTTTTTCTTCCAAAGAACCTGTTTGAAAGACCTGTTAAACGGTCCAGCAGAAGAAAGTGACAAAAAAGAGGGTCACCCTTCATGGAACTTTAGTGATAAATTACCCCCCCCCCTTTCCTGAGTTAGCTCAGTAGAATAGATGTGGTCAACCATTCAAATTTGGGGAATGGTGGATGAGACTCAGAGGGAGTGTGGGATGGGTAGAGCGGGTGGAAGGGTCGCTTTTTAGACCGAAATCTTGAAGGTATTTTGAATAGTGCTATTGGTCGTTTTTAATTAGCAACGAGAGATCTTTTTTGCCGCTCAAAATCCAAAGTTTTTTTTTTTTTTTGTTCTCTCACTTTTGAAGTCTTGACGCTAATAACTCTGGGGTTTATTGTTGGAGCTTCGGATGTATTTCTTTTTTTTTTGTTATTCTTCCGCGGTGAAATGTTTAAGGGGTGAAACTACATCGTGGAATGATGAGACTACCCCTCTTACCGTTGGCTCTCTCCTTGTACTTTCTAGATGTTTATGGGTGTGAGATATTTTTGTTTTTAGTTGAAGGATTTTCCGTGGAAAGAAGTTTTTCCCAGCCTTTCCCTCTACACATTCGTGTACTCATTCTTTCGCTGAGAACTCATTTTTGTTGTAGGGTTTTAGCAGGGAATGAAGCAATAAGCGAGATTTTAACTTTTCCTCCGCCTATTCTTTCCAGAAGAGATCAATAAGGTTTGTATGAGAAGGAGGTGCTTTTACGGGTTAGTGTAAAATAACGAATGGATAGAGAACAGGATATATTCTTACACATTTTTTTGTCCTTACCTCCCATGGGAGGTAAAAAAAAAGGAGAGCATTCCTGGGAAAAATGGCAGGTGAAAAAAGGTGCTTAGCAGAAGATATAAATGAACGTGTAATTTTTTCAAGCTCTCTCTTGTACAAACTCTCCTCAAACGTTTTGTTTCTCTTAATCATTAAAATTAAATAAAACGTCAGAATAAATTATGCAGTCATTGGACGACGAAATATGGCAATTTTTCTTTCCTTTTCAGCAAAGATTGCGTTTAATTAACAAAATTTAATTATTTAGATGGCATCCTTGCTGAATTCGTATTTTTTTTTCCTTCGTTCTCATTTCGTTTCATTAAAAGCCAAACTGTCCTCATTGTGTTTGACATTCGTAAACCCGGTTTCGTTACATGATTGAATTCTGCCTCGGGCTGTCGTATACAGGAGGGAAAAAACCCTAAACCTCCTTTACTATATTCTACAGTTAAAAGCCCTGATATACGCTCTTGTTTAGTCATTTAACGTATATAAAATTTGGAATTACTAGGGAGTTGTTGCATAAGCATTTGACGCTTAACGTTTACGGTTGTGGGACGTCACATTAGCGTAGCCGGGTGTGCAGGTGGAAGAAAGAGTTGTTGCAATTAGCAGTGACCAACGATACATAACCTGGATTGCTCTCAGCGGACTGGAGGGGCGTGAAGCCGGATGCGCCGCCGTCCTCCGATAAATAATGACCATCCTCACCCCGTCTCTCTCCTTGTGTAATTATGGCAATACGGTCATTATTTGGAAAACTTTTTTTTTTTTTTTTTTTACCCTACGCCGATCAATCATGGCTCTTCCGCCATAAGACCTTTTGCAGCCCAATACAGAGAAGCGAACTTCGACCAATTGGTCTCGTCGGAAGCAAATGCTAGTCTAATGTCCTCAAGTCGAGGACAGTCAAAAAGATGTTGGGAGGTCATAATTGAGTTTGTGCTGCAAAGAGTACAGTGAGGGTTGTCCTTCAGGTGAATTCTATGCAGTCAGGTAGTCGTGTCCAGTGACAGCTCGGAAAGCGGCCACTGATTCGTGACGGGGGAGGTCTCGTGGGACACGCTCATTTGGGTTGAGAAGGGTGGACCACTGTTTGCCCTCAGCCGAGAGTCTCTGTTGTTCCTGCAGTCTGTCATTAATGGAGGATATTGATAGGCTTTTGGCTGCAAGGAAACTGACTGGTGCATCGGGCATGTCCATCGTCAGGGAGCCTTCTTTGGCTAGGGCGTCAGCCCGCTCATTTCCCCAGATTCCAACATGCGAGGGGATCCACTGTAATGCCAGTGTAACCCCATCACCGAGCAACCGCTCTATGAGTTTCCTACCCTCAAGCACATCTCGGGAGGCTGTCGCAGCATTGGTGCACAGACTTATAATCGCAGCCTGAGAGTCACATAAGATAACGGACTTTGGACAATTTATAGAGCCAAGCATCCAGAGAGCCAGTATCACTGCCCGAATCTCCCCGTCAAAATTACTGGCAAGAACCCCAACCGGCGCAGCGATGGATCCTGCCGTTGAATACACGCCAGCCCCTCCATTACGCCTTGCTCCAGCAGCTGAATCATCGGTGTACACCCGTAACCATTCATCTTCTGGGAACCGAGTGTGTATAGTTTCCAGCGCGACTGTCTTCAGCTCAATGGGAGGGGTTGTCGATTTTGAGACTGGCGAGATTAGGTTGTTGTAGCAAAGTGCTGTGTGGCGAGGGACAAGCTCTCCAGCAGATGGAAACTGCTCAGGATTTTGAAGAGACTGCGTGAGACCATACTCGTCTTTCAGGGATTCAACCTTGGCCAGGAATGTGGTTTGGGTGGAGAGCCTGGGAACAGCAGGGCTGTATGACTTCCAGTGTTCCACATCGTTTCGCTGAAGTCGCTCGACAAGAACCAGAGCTGCTGATTCCCTCCTGTAATATTGAAGGCTCAATCCCTGTTTGCAGCTCCATTGCAACGATTGGGGTCGACACAGCGCCACCCGTTATGAGTCGGAGTGCATGGTTTTGGGCCACATCGATCTTCTTAACAGTTGCCGTTGAAGCAGTCACCATAAGCTCACTTCCATATTCCATGGAGGGTCTAACATAGCTCTTGTATGCAAGTGTCAGTACATCCTGCGAAGCTCCCCACTTAGTGCCAGTTAGTCTTTTGAGTAAGCTCAATCTCTTTGTGCCTTTCTGTGCATTACATTCGGCTTGTGCGTTCCAGGTTAAACGAGAGTCCAGCTTAATGCCAAGGCACGTTGCACAGTCAGTTTTCCTCAAAGGGTTGACTCCAAGCGATAAAGAAATGGAGTGCTTCCTGGTAGATAGGGTGAAAAGCTGGAACTCTGTCTTGAGAGTGTTGACCTCCATTTCGTTTGTTGATGCCCAGTCAGAAAGACGGCCCAGTGAGTCATTCAAAGCTGACTCCAAAGCTGGAATATTGCTCGACGTTGCCCAAAGGACTAAGTCGTCTGCATAGAGCAGTGCATTGACTCCTGGAGTCGAAGTGACAGCTGATATCACGTCATCTATCATCACATTAAAGAGAGTCGGACTAAGGACCGCCCCTTGAGGAACCCCATTTCGTGTCTGTCGAAAGGATGAGCATTCATCTCCATACCGCACTCGAATGATTCTCTGCGAGAGGAAGGATCGAAGGGAGGCAAAAAGGCGGCCACTGAGCCCAATGTTCTGGAGCTTTTGGACAAGCAGTCTTCTGCACATCCGGTCGAATGCAGTTCTAAAATCAACAAACACAGCAAGGGTGCTCTGTTTGTGATGGAAGCCATCTTTAATCCCTTGGGTTAACCGCAGAACTTGTTCTATAGTGCCCCTATGCTTCCTGAAGCCTGTTCCACTGACAGTAGATTGTACTGGTCCAGGTACCGTTGCAGTCGGCCAAAGGACCAGTCTCTCAAAAACTTTAGAAAAAACACTTGTGAGTGCAATAGGGCGGTAGCTTGCTGGGCTCTCTGCTGGTTTACCAGTTTTCAGTATTGGAACAATGTCTGATTTCCTCCAGTCAGCTGGGAAGTGTGTCCTCCATGCTAGATTTAGGAAGGTTCTGACAGTCTCTCTGGCGGAAGTACCCAAATTTATTAGAAATTCTGGCAGCAAGTCGTCTGGCCCCGCGCTCCTGCCTTTCCTCGTGTTTTGAAGTGCTGAGTCAACTTCCTCCCATGAAAAATCGTTGTTAAGAAGTTCGTGTTCTCCTTCTCTGGAGCAGGTGGGAATTGCAGATGTCGTTGGTTCCAAGACTTTTGAAGTTGGGCGATAGTTGCTCACACTGGCAAAATGCTTAACGAATAAGCGTGCAATATCCCGGTCAGAAGTAAGTAATACCTGGCCCTTTCTTATTGGGGTTTTTCGAGGAGGGTGGTCGTTATTTAGACGGGAGATGTAACGATGAGTCTTTATGCCGTCTTTACGAAAGTCCAGGTTCTGGAGGAAGCTTCTGAGTGAGGAGTTCTTAGCAGAAATAATTTCTCTCTTCAGAGAGGCAACTTTCTGTTTCAAGTCCATGCGATCATCTGGGCTTTGGGAAGTCCGATAGGCTGCAGCTGCTCTGTTTCGCTCTGTTTTCAATGCTTCTAGGTGTTCATTCCAGAATGGCTGGTAGTTTTTCACTTGACCGCGAGGAACACTTTGGTGCGCCGCAGCAATGATCGCTGTGGTGATCCTTCTCAGTGACTCCTCTACCTCATTGGATACCCGATTTGTACACACGAGTCGATCAGTGGCCTCGGCAAACTTTTCCTAATCTGCCTTCTTTACGTTCCATCTTGGCCTTTTCTTTTCTTTGAGCAAGTAAGGGCCAATGTCTTCTTTTAACATCAGGATGCTGTGACCAAAGGATTCTGGTGGTTGGATCAGAGATAAGGACACATTTGAGGCAGTTGTTGAGTGTGCTAACACTGCATCAGGCTTTGATGTTGCGCCAGTGTAAGCTAAGAAGGTGGGCTTTCTGTCTGGGGTCGGTACGTATTCGGCCAGGTTTTCATCAATAAAGTTTTCCCAGGTCCTCCCCACAGGTTCTGTTCGGCTATAATCCCATCTGGTGGACGGGGCATTAATGTCGCCACATAGTATGCAATGGCGATCCCATATATCTTCTAACCAGGCAAGTGAGGGGTTATTGCTCGGCGGGTTATACGCAAAGACTAAACGTCGATGTGTTTTCCCTTTCCATATCTTCAGCTCGACAGCCTCCATTTTGTCGGGCACGCTCATCTCTTTTCTTATTGAGAAATGCACAGTTAGCGTTGACTTCGCAGCCACCAAGATTCCAGATGAGCATTGTCGGCTTCTAGGGAGGACATACGTCTGGTAGCCAGGAGCTTGGAACTTCGTGAGATTGTCTGTAGCGGCACCCGCCTCAACAATTGCATATACGTCAGTGTCGTTTTCTTTTATATGCAGCTGGAGCTCAGTAAAATTTGCGTCAGTCAAACCTCCGGCGTTCCAATATAGCGTTTTGAGAGTGGCTGTTAGTGGTGGCTTGTTTGGTGATGGCCTTGACAAAGGCCGTTGAAATGCTTGCGTTGGCGTTGGCGAGATCGGCAGGCCGATTTCGGCTCATGATGTCGCTATAACGTTGGGCTGACGTGCGGCGACTGCGTATGCGTTTAGTATCCCCTGGATGGAGTTCAGTATCCTTAACCACTGGAGCACTAACTTTTTCCGTGGATAGCTCTGAAATCCAAGGAAGAATCCCGATGCCCATGGACCTCGCTGGGCAGCTCGGAGGTCTTGCTACGATCTCTCTCGAAAAAAAGCCCCATGTGATCGGCTGATACCAGCGATAATGACGCGAAATATTCATTTCTGGACCGTTTAAGGGCCACTGCACTATGGCTCAAGAGACTAGTAATTAAGTCTCTGAGAAAATGGCACTACTATTATAGGTGACTTCATGGGATTTTGGAGGTGGTTTTGATTTTTTGTTTACCTTGACTCCAAAGGAAGAAGCCATGGCTCCTGTGGCCCCTCCCTTAGATCCGCCACTGATTGGAAGAGGGTTTTTTTTTTTTAACTACGCCGTGTCGGTGGGGCAACTTCGGCCATCCGACTTCTTGCAGCCCAGTAAAGTTTGCACTTCCTCCCTCTGCCAGTATGGATCTTCAAGTCTGTGGAGCCTCTCCTTCATGGCTACTGCTGCGATTTCTCTTCGGACGCTAAGGGGCTCAATTCCGGTCTGAAGTTCCATCGCTGCAATGGGGGTGGACTGGGATGCTCCTGTAACCAGCCTCAGGGCAACATTTTTGCGTTTTGTCCAGCTTTTCTAGGGTTGTTGCTGAGGCTGTTATCATCACCTCCCCCCCGTACTCCATCACTAGACGAACATACGTTTTGTACGTGAGAGCTAGCAGATCCTGATGAGCGCCCCACTTTGTTCCCGTGAGACGCTTCAGTAGCTGGGTACGTTTCGCTCCCTTGGCCTGAAGCCGCTCCACATTCCTTATCCAGTTCAACTTGTTGTCGAACGTGACTCCCAGATAGGTGGCTTCATTTGTCTTCTCAATGGGTTCTTGGCCGTACCTCAGGGAGACGGGAGGGGGCTTGGTAGAGAGCGTGAACAGCTGGAAATTAGTTTTACTGGGGTTTACTCGAAGTTCATTACTGTTGGTCCAGGCCCGGAGGGCTTTCATTGCCTTGTTAAGGCATTCTTCTAGTGCTGGGATAGAACTGCTTGTCACCCAGACCACAAGGTCGTCGGCGTGCAGAAGACAGTTGAGGCCCGGTATTTTTTGATGTTCGAGCACCACGTCGTCAATCATCAAGTTGAAAAGAGTCGGACTGAGGACGGACCCCTGCGGTAGACCTTGCTTCGTTTGTTTGAACGGGGATGTGGTATCACGGTACCTTACCCGAAGGTAACGTTGGGCGAGGAAGGACCTTATGAAGCCGTACATTCTACCATGTATCCCCTTGTCAATAAGCTTTTCCAGCAGCCTCCTCCTCCACACAACATCAAAAGCAGTGCTGAAGTCGACGAAAACAGCCAGCGTGCTCTGCTTTCGCTGGAAACCATTCTTAACCTCTTCCACCAAGCGAATAACATGTTCCATGGTGCTTCTATTTGCCCTAAATCCAGCTTGAGCGTTAGACAGGGTCTTGTGCTTAGTCAAGAAGATCTGCAGACGATGCAGGGCCATCCTTTCAGCTAGCTTGCACAACACACTTGAAAGGGCAATAGGCCGATAACTTTCGGGTCGGTCTGGGCTCTTATCTTTTTTCAGGATAGGGATAACCTCTGATTTTCTCCACATGCTGGGCAGTCCTTTTCTCCAAACCAAATTGATCAGGCAAAGCAGGGTTTCTTTAGCTTTGTCGCCGAGTTGTGCAAGGAACTCCGGGAGCAGACCATCTGGGCCTGGGCTTTTCTTCTTTTTGCTATTACCCAAAGCAACCATCAGCTCATCCGTGGAGAACTCCTGGTTAAGTAGCTCGTCGTCTCCTTTTCTAATACCGTGTTCGGCAGGATTACATTGGGTAGTGCATGTCGGCGAGCAGGCTTGAAGTTGCTGACTTTACAATAATGGCGGCGAAAATGCTTGGCTATGTCAGTCTCGTCGGTTATGACCCTATCACCGTCGACCAATGGGTGATTTCTCTCATTCCCTTCGTTGTTCAGTTTCAAGACGTATTTATGGGCTTTGAGACCGTCTTTGCATGCCTTCCGCTTCGCCTGGATAATCTCAAATTTCAACCTGGCCGACCTCTGTTTCAGAGCAATCCTGTCACCCACTGAACCCGGATTTCGCTCGGCATTCTCTCTGGCCTGATCCCTCTCCTCTTTCAATCTTTGCAGAGCGCTATTCCAGATCGGACTATACTTCTTCACTCTGCCCCTAGGGATACATTTACCTGCTGCTTTCATGATTGCTGCTGTTACCGCTTTACACGACGAGTCCACATTGTCTGTCACCAGGTCCAACGTTAACGAATCGTCGGTGAGCTTTTTGTAGTCCGTCCACCTGGCTTTCTTCAGGTTCCAGTATGACTTCTTCTCAGCAGGGGTTTCTCTGATGGGGGTGCAGATTGCTACCAGCATTAGCTTGTGACCCATATTTCCAGGGGCGTGGCCGAGAGAGTGTTTGATCCATGGCATTTGGGAGGAATGGGCCAGAATGACGTCCGGGTGCGACAAAGAGCCTGAATAAGACAGGAAAGTGGGTGCCATGTCTTCATTGTCCACGAATCCAGCTGGGCTCGAGCCGATGAATTCTTCCCAGATTCGTCCCACCGGATCCGAGCTGCTATATCCCCAGACAGTTGACGGCGCGTTCAAGTCTCCATACAATATAGATTTGGGATCCCATTCTGTTTCCAACCAGCCGAGGTTTGGTTTTGTTGCGAGGCGGGTTGTATATCACAAAAATACGTCTTCGATTTCTGTTCCTCCAGACCTCAATCCGCACTGCTTCCAATTTGTCCGTGGCCGTCATCTCCTTGCAGGTGCTGAAACTAGTAACAAGCCTTTGTCGCCACTATTATGCCAGACGCACATTGTCGGCTCCGTTTTAGGGAGTACATTTGGTACCCTGGAAGTTGGTATTGGTCCAGGTTATCTGCCGCAGCTCCAGCTTCCACTATCCCCAGTACGTCAATATCTTGAGCATAAATTTCGTTCTTCAATTCGGAGAACTTGTCCTGTGTAAGGCCGCCTGCGTTCCAGAACAGTGTTCTGAGCAGCGCGTTGTCCGGGCCTTGAAAAAGGCCATTTAAACGAGACGGTATTGTCATTGTCTCGTGCTTTTGTCGCTTGTCTTTGTGATGGGCTGGATTCTTTCGGCGACGGTGTTGGTCTGTTAGCACTACCCAGGGGGCACTTGAGCGGGAGTGAAGTTCGAATAACTTTGCTCGGAGGTCGACCAACAATTGACCCCCATATTGGATTGGAAGAGGTGGAAATTAGTGGAGGTGAAGATGCTTTCTTATCAAAATTGTTTATTGATTGCAACGCCATAATTTCGGAGGATAGAAAACGTCCAGCTATCTTCGATAAAAAGGCGAAAGACTATACTGTGACCACAATCTAAAAGAAAAGATATGGACGAAGTTTTTGAGGTAATCGTTAATCACCCAGTCCCTTGATATCTTTCTAACTCGTCCAATTTCACACTGGGGTATATAGTTGGTGGTACGCGTGCAGTAACACAACTGTGACTTTTTATAATCGCCGCGACCGAAAATCGCAAGTGCGCAGGATCTGCGACTATCGTGCGGCATTAAATAGCGCGACCAAAAATCGCAAGTGCGTCAGAGCCCTAAAAGTCAAATTTGAAGTTTCAGTGTTAATTAAAGGCCGGTGTACAATCGACGAACGGGAACGCAAACGAAATTCTTCTCTCTGATTGGCTGATGGGAACGAAACGCCAACGCGACGCAAGTTGGTTCATTTTTGGAGTTCGCGTTCCCGGTGAGCTTCATTTCAACACTGTTGGGGTATGGTAGCCCAAGGCACTCGTCGGGGTGGAAATTCGGGAAATATTCAAAAGGTTGAACGGTGAACTGTATATTATTGTAGTTTAATTAAAAAGAATATTTGTTAATTATAGACGAATTGCTACCGCTGGTTTCGGTACCCAATGCAACCTGGATGGTTTCGAAAATCGGTTTGAGAAAGAAGGTGAGGAAAGTCGGGTTTTTCGGGAGGACGGCGAGGTACGGTCGTAGGGAAGCCTCTATCGAGGGCGACGGAGAAGCCTCTATCGAGGGCGACAGCGGTCGACAGACTATTTTTTCGAAGTACGACGCAAACGACAATTTCGGGGTCGAATCTAGAGTGACGAGCCAACGCTCAGATTTACTATAACTTCAAAAGACAGACAAACTGGGTGCATCTAAACTCACTAGCCAACGCATGGAGGAGAAGTGATGTTATCAGCGTCCGCGCCTTTTTACCTCGCCAAAATATAGGGAAGGATTGGAAGGGGGAACACGTGATTGCATTGGGCGCTCTAGCTTAAATTATCAAATGGGAGAGAAAACTAAAGACAACAAAGAAAAATAAAGTAAATTATAATTTATACTAATTGCTAAAAATGCAAGCTTTCTTAAAACTGAAAAACTATCTACATATACATATAAGTTAGATTTGGGAACTAACAAAGTCCGTTTTTAAAAAAACACAAATTTTATTTAATTGGAATTTACACAAGTGTGAACAGTGGGTTCGATAATTACAAGGCACCGCCTGAGCAAAGACTAACTAGGATAATCAGATCAAAGAGGAAAAGAAAGAATAGTAGGTGGGGCTGTGGGAAAGGAAAAGGGATTCGATGATCTATTAGGTATTGATGATCTCTGCAGTTTTGGAGACCGTAACTCGTCCACCCCCAGATGGACCTTCCCGTGGATAAAAGTATCCCGATGGTGTGTGTTGTACGTCAGCAGCCGGGGCAACAGGCTGGTTGCGCGATTTCCGGAAATGGAAGCGAACCCAGCCCACCAAAGCAGCAATTACGAGTCCGTAGAGTAGAAGCGTCCAAACACTGACAGAAGAGGAGATGATAGGCTCTTCCATAATCGGCGAAATCGGGTAATTGGGTATATTTGGCACATTTAGATCGTGCATGTCGACGGTGAATTTTGGCTGTTGATCAGTTCGAAGATGTGGCTCTACGTCACTGAGGATGTGGGGGTAGCCCACGAGAGATGATTGATGAACGATACTGACATTGCGGTAGATAATTGAGTATCCATTTGGTCGGATGAGGAAAATCCCTTGAAGGGTTTTGAGCTCGGAGCCGGACGATTTCTGGAACACTAGCGTTTCGCCTTCTGGGAAAGAGGCTAAGTATTGGCTCAAGTCGGAGATCCATGTCATTGCAGACTTAAGAGACGGGACTGCTGTGTAAGAGCAGTTATCGGTGGATCCGTACCGCAAGAGTGAGTCCTCACAAGGGGAGGGATGAGCTATGAGTTGAGAGGAGCAATAGTATCCGGAAGAGCCGACTAAGTGACAAGAGTTTGACAAGTGTTCTATATGAGGTGGTTGGGTTAGAGATTTTAATAAAAACTTAATGCGTGGGCGAATAGTTACGAAGGACCCTTGGTATTTCGTGGGGACAGAATACAGCTTATACAGGTCATACGGGAGTTTTTCGACGAGGGGCATGTCTAGGAAATAGATAATTCTTTGGGGAGTGCACTTACAAGATACGGTTATTAATTGTTCAAACTTAAGAATATTACTAAACTTAATTGCTAGGGGCATTTGGTCCTGGTAATGCTCTGCTACCTTTTGCAGTTCACTAAATAATTCCTTAGGGGTTATAATACTGGGATGGAGAGTGCCTAATTTACAAAAAGTTATAGAATTTTCAATGTCTTGCACTACGGTGAGAAACATGCTAAAGATAATATGAAACTGATGAAATACATCACGGAGATTTGAGATAAACATGTAGTCATTTACCTTACTGCTAAGATCCAACAATTTGTTGCGTAGTTCGTATTGGTTAAGTTGAATGACTTCAAAGGTATTATTCATTTCAGAAAGAAGCTTAGAATTAAATGAGTACTGCTCGAACAGCTGATGGTGAAAGTTATTTTCATTGATTTCTATTTCACTAATTATTTTGTCGTACTTCTCCTCATCACGGGCATCTAAGTTCCCAGTGAGGAACTTGATGAAGGAACCAAGTCCGTTAATCAACCCTCTTTTTTGTCTATTAAAGAAACTACTATTATTCTGACGGTTATAATCAATTACGTCTAATTTTTCTTCAATTACACTACGCGTATGGTTGACCATTTTAATGTAGTTCCTAACGTCTAAATAGTTATCACTATCGTTAACTGATTTAATCGGCTTATTTAATAATTTTCCCCAATTTCTCAACACACTAATAAATTGCTTATCTACCGAATTTAATTGACTGTTCAATCTGTCAATACAAAAATAATGTACAAATGTGTGGCTCGAAGCCACGAGTTTTGCGGATCCTAAGTTAATGGGTATGATCCCAGCGTTAAATGTTATATTTTTTATGATGTATCCTCTTGAGAGGTGGATGCAGAGGATGATGAAGGACCTGCAACAGGGGCAAGGGTTTGTGAGGTAATTTTACGGGGACGTTTAATTTTTGATAGGTGGATTTTAGTTTGTGTGTTCCGATGTCGTGGTGTTATTTGTGCAGTTTTGTTCCTGAGATTCACTGATTGGATTGTCTCCTTCTGAAATTTCGGTTTCGTTTTTGACATTTTCTGTTTATTTGCTACATAAACGGTCTCTGGTATTTCAGGGGCAGGGCTTCTCGAAGGGTTCTCGCGAGCCAAGGTTTTCTCTTTAGCAGCCTCGTTCATGTCACGTACCTGCTGATATAGAATTTTGGTCTTTTCCTTGTGATGTGACACGTAGTCAGTTCTGAGTGAATTTTCGAGTTCTAATTCAAAAAAGGGGTTTGTATTAATATGGCCATAAATTACTTCAAAAGGGGTTAATTTTGTTACGGAATGAATGCTCGAATTATACGCAAGAACGGCATAGTTGATTTTAGCTTCTATGGAATCATTTTTAAATTCTTCTCGGCAATTCAATAGACGTATGTGCTCAATAATGGTGGAATGAAACCTTTCAGCTATTCCATTCGAGTTAGGGTGTTGGGAACTAATGAAATGGATATTAACCTTATGAAGCTGGAGCAATTCTTTGATGACGGAATTATTAAATTCTAACCCGTTATCAGATATAATTTTGTCAGGTAACCCGAATTGTGAGAAAAATCTTACTAATTTGTTCGCAATTTCGACAGCCTGAGCGCAGTTGATTCTAAACATTTGGACGAATTTAGAAAATGAGTCAATGATTGTAAGAAATTTAATTCCATCCAGGGTAATGACATCCATATGGACGACTTCAAGCGGTCTTGTAGCAGTTGGAGTATGGTTTAGCTCTAATCTTAGCGGGTTCCTGTCGTACTTTGTTTTTAAACATAGGTCACATGTGTTAATATAGTTCTGGATGCTCCCTCTCATGTTGGGCCAATAATATTTCCTCTTAAGTTGGTTGTGTGTTTCTTCAATTCCACGATGGTTCGTCTTACCAACATGGTAATTTTCAATCATTTTTGTCCATTCTTCTGGATCGGGAATGTCGATTAGTTTTTGAGTAAATTTGAATAAGTTTAATTTCGAGGTTTTAAAGAAGGAGATAATGACCGTAGTGAATTTTTCATAGAAATCTTGCTGGAAGTAAAGTCCATACTTAGTGTTGGGGACAACGTACTCTTTGACAAACTGGATAATATCAGATTCAAAATTTGCTTCAGAAATTTCGGCGTGAATTTGAGCTTTACTCTCGAATAATTTGAGTATCCTTGGTTTACGCGGATTAAATTTCACGAGTGAAAATATTATTTGATTATTGCAGAAATTAACGGGGCCATCAATAGTGGGAATTTTCGCAGAACAGTTCCCTTCATAATTGGAATGCATAGTGCTGCCATCCTCACTTCTGTCCTCGACAACTTCTACTGAGTCAGGATCTTGCAACTCGGGGGAATGAACGACCATGGAAGCGGTCTCCACGTCAAGGTCAGGGTTTTCTCTAAAGAATTGACCTACTAATTCATCCAGTATATCATCTGAGTTTTCTGCTGCGTCAGCGACTCTGTCGGTTTCGCTTTCTACAAAATTTTCGTTCATGTTTAATTCTATTCTCGATAACGCATCCGCGTTGCTATTTAGAGATCCCTTTTTATAAATAACTTCGTAATCGTACTCCTCTAATTTAAGCCTCCATCGAAGTAACTTTGAATTTGGTTCCTTTAATGAAAAGAGCCACTGAAGGGGCCTGTGGTCAGAGAAGATTTTGAAAGGTTTGCCGAATAAGTAGGGGCGAAAATATTTTGTGGACCAAACGATGGCTAATAACTCTTTCTCTATTGTAGATAATTTGGATTCCGTTTCATTAAGTGTACGGCTTGCGTAGGCAACGGGAAGATCAGCTCCGTTAATGGTTTGGCTCAGAACAGCGCCGATCGCCACATTACTAGCGTCCGTAGTGAGGTTAAATTGCTTAGTAAAATCAGGATACTGTAAGATAGGGTCATTAGTCAAAATTGTCTTACAAGTTTCAAAACATTCCAGATACTCTGGGTCTTTAGTGTTAATTGTGGAATTTTTCTTAAGACATTTGGTGAATGGTTTTGTTAATTGAGCGAAATCTTTAATAAATCTCCGGTAATATCCTAATAGGCCTAAAAACCCCTTTATTTCTTTGGTTGTTTTAGGCAGAGGGTAATTTAATATGGCATAAATTTTGTCCGGATTGGGTTTTACCCCTTGTGGAGTAACAATGTGGCCCAAGTAAGCCACTTCCTTCCGTAGGAACTCGGTCTTATCTAGCTGTACCTTGAAATTTGCCTTCCGTAGGCGTTCGAACACCTCTCTTAATCGGTTGACGTGTTCTGTTAAGCTGGTGCTAAATATTATTATATCGTCTAAATAAACCAAACACTTCTCGTTTTGAATGCCTCGTAGGATATTGTTCATCACACGTTGGAATGTTGGTGGGCTACATTTAAGGCCCATGGGCATTCTTAAAAATTCAAAATGGCCGTCTTCCGTACTGAATGCGGTCTTTTCAACACTACCTTCATCCATCTCGATTTGGTAAAATCCTGAAGCTAGATCCAAAGTGGAAAAATACTGGGACTTTCCCAATTTATCAAGAAGGTCACTAATATTCGGCAGTGGGTATCTGTCACCGATTGTCTTGGAATTTAGTCCCCTGAAATCGATCACCACACGCCATTTTTTCCTACCAGACGCATCCATTTTCTTTGGGACCACCCAGGTGGGGAGTTCCATGGCGAGTGTGAGGGTCTAATAATATTTTGTTTAAGCATGCTTCCTATTTGATTCCTGACCTCTTCCTTAAGGGCTTCCGGATATCTGTAATTTCGGGTGTATATAGGTATCTCATCAGTTGTGCGAATTACATGCTTTACTTGATTACTAAATGATAGATTTTGGTTTTCTACATGAAAAATATCAGAGTACTCCTTAATTAATTTAGCGATGGCTTCCCTTTCTTCCGTATTCATATGATCCGTACGAATTTTACTCATGTCAAATTTTACCTTATCGCAATTAAACATGTTGACATTGCAGGAGCCCCTCAAATTTTCAGAGATTCCATCAACTTCGTTTTCGTTGAAAGGTTCAGCCATAAAGGAAAGGTGTGACGGGATTTCCACTATTTCCTCCTGTGGGTTAATGATAGTGCAAAATGTTTCGAAGTTGTTTACCTTAACAAGACACTGTGGGATTTCTGCTCCCTTGTAATTGATATAGGGGAGTATTCCCTCACCTTCTTTCATGTTTTTTACTCTTACTTTGATTACTCTGCCCGATCGAGGGTCAAGTGACATTGTTTTGATTTCATTTGCGAGGCTCACCTTTTGCTCTGACGCCTTCTCTTCCTTTTTTACTTCTAAGTAATGAATAATGAACTCTCTATCAAGTAATTTTATTTTATTGTTTACCAGGTCAATCGTGGCATTTAAAATCTTAAGGTTATCCAATCCTAATAATAATTCGAATTCTTTATGAAAATTAAAAAGGAAAAACTCCAATTTTTGATTATTTTTACCGTTATTTAAAAAGAAAAGGGTATTAATAAACGTACTGTATTTTTCCTTTGAAGTTCCATGTACGCTGGCAACTTCGAAAGGGTTAGTTACAAGTTTGGTCTTAAAATACTCAGTTGCAATGACAGGGGTGACAAACGACCTGGTGCTTCCCGTATCCAATAAAATTTTAAATTTTGTTTTGGGGTCCACTATGTACGGCAGCTCATTTTTTGTCGCGTCAAATAATAAATTCATCACGTATACTCTTGATTTAGGAGGCTTGCCTCCCCTAAAACATGCTTGTCTGCTTCGTTGAAAACATTAACTTGCTCTTCTTGGTAGGAAGTCTCCATCCTTTGAGCATAATCACCGTTTAACCTGTCGGGGATTGCAATATGTTGGGGGGAAGTCTCTGTGGTTAATTGATTGTAATGAGCTGGACGGGAGGGTCCCGGCCGATTTGAATTTTGTACTGATACACTCATTGGAGTCGGGTATGAGCGATTCTGTTGGACGGGCCTATTTTGAAAGTTTTGATAATTTTGGTGGGGTTGGAACTGATTTATGTGTTGTTGTGGTCTGAATTGCTGTTGGGGTTGCCAATAATTCGGCTGATTATTCTGATAGAAATTTTGAGGGTGATATTGTCTAGTCCTGTCTTGTTGAAAATTAAATTTTTGCGGGGGAGTATTTTGTCTTGTATTATTCTTTTTTATGAGGAATGAAGGGGACTTGGTGGAACATGAGGCTGTTTCTAGCTGGAAATCATTGGTTAGCATATTAAGGTCGGTGTTAAGGTCTTCGGGATTTTTCGTTCGCATCAACGTCCCAAGAGGATCTCTCAATCCTCTTAGTAGAACTCTCAAGGCGAGGTTTCTTGCGTACTCACTTAAGATAAGCGCGTTAGCTGCTGGTTCATGCACCTTAAAATAGGAAATTTGCAAATTTAAAAAGGTCTGGATTTTGTTATAAAACTGAAAAGGGGTCTCATTATATTCTTGCTTTAGTTCGGCCATCTGTAAATTTAAAGTGAAACAATCCCTCCTATCGGCATAGCTATTCAATAATATCTGTTTTACGTCGTCCCATGTACTGAACGGGGAATTATGAACAATCTCAGCAGCATGACCCTTAATTTTAGCCAGAATGCTTGAGATTAAAAATTCGTTTTGAAAATCCGCGGGATCATTCATGTTATAAAATCTGTTAATTACTTTCGTAGTTATTTCTAAAAATCTTGGTAATAATTCGGCTTCACCACTAAATTCTGGAATCATGTCCAGATGTTCTTTTCTTAGTACGTTAGCCATTGTATTAATTTTCGTTAAATGTTATCCAATTATTGGTATTATTATTATTATTATTATTATTGTTCTTATTTAATTCTAAAATGTCCAACTTAACATACAAACTTACAGTCTTAGGCTCATCTTCCGAATACTTGCAATATTCCCTTGCCAGAATCCGCGGAGTCCCGAATATCGATTCAGGATATTTTCCGAGTGTCCTTTATTGTCTCTGTCCACTTTACACGGCACGGCAATTTCGTGATATTCACTCACTGTTCCACCGTGGCCCGAACTTGTGTTAATTTCCAGTTCACCTCTGATTAACGATAAAAATCGCCGAAATTGTATACCCAAATTTCGTCAGAGGTCCTACCGACTGCGCCAGTTAGATTTGGGAACTAACAAAGTCCTTTTTTAAAAAAACACAAATTTTATTTAATTGGAATTTACACAAGTGTGAACAGTGGGTTCGATAATTACAAGGCACCGCCTGAGCTAAGACTAACTAGGATAATCAGATCAAAGAGGAAAAGAAAGAATAGTAGGTGGGGCTGTGGGAAAGGAAAAGGGATTCGATGATCTATTAGGTATTGATGATCTCTGCAGTTTGGAGACCGTAACTTATATATACACACACGAAGTGGTGGCGCGAAGTCACAACAAACACCATAGTTATTATTCTATGGCAGACATTTTGCTCCGGGAACGAAAACGTGAAAGATAAAATTGAACCAACTTTCCCGTCGCGTTCGCGTTTCATTCCCGCCGAAGATACCACACACCGGCCAATCAGAGAGCAGATTTTCCTTCGCGTTCGCGTTCCCGTTCCGTCGATTGTGCACCAGCCTTTATGCAATAACTCTCTAATATTTGTTCAAGTGCTTATTTACGGCTAATATTGAGAAACAGCGCTAATTCAGGATTAAAATTAACGATTAAACTAAGCGCTATTCACGATTAAAAAGGTAGTTCCCGAAGCAGAAACACCCCCCCCCCCTCTCACGCTCCATGCGTCGTTGTGAAACACACAATCGTCGGGCGGCCCCTCACACCTAGCTTTGTCATGAAAATGAGTGTAACCGATCCGTGTGTCGTTGATGTGGATGAGGGGGGCGGTATTTCAAACAGCACAATCACGTATACCGACCACTACCAATAAGGGAGGCGCACTCGAGGTCAAGCCGCACCTGTGCGGGGATTTAAAAGCCCTTTTGTTGGCTCAAATATGGCAAAAGAGGGAGAAATATTCCTATTTGTCTGCCTTGAACGTATCAAGTTTATTGGATTTTAACATTATTATTGACTCTTGGGAATCTCTTCCTACGATTTGAAAACATTCTCCACTGGGGGAGTTATGAGTTGAGAACGATCTGTTTAACTTTTTTTCGTGCTTCAGTACGTACTTGGGTATAAAGTGAAGACTCGTTATAAAATATAATACGAAGCGAACATTCTACGCACTCTCTAGTGGAAGTAACGCCATAGAGCCTTGGGCTTTAAATTCATTTCCGGTCGTATAATAGAACGCTTTATAACATAATAATGACGCGTACTGTCTACTGTCCAGAGGAGTTTAACATTTAAAGCGTGCGGCTGACAAAAGCTGAAATTTCAGTTTCCAGCGTTATATACTGTCAGGAAGTCGCTCAAGCCGTCCACAGTTTAAACCCGCATGCGATGTTCCTCACCGAGGTAGGAGCATTAATGAAATGATAGCTCCCGTTAAATCCTCCGTAGAGAGAACCGGCCGCAAGCCAACCGCGTCTGTAATGTTATTTTCCATGTTCGTGATTAACGTGCTCTGCTTCTCAGTTCTTCATTCTATGAATCACTGTGTAATCTCACGCCATTTTTATACTCAAAAAACGTTACTGTTTCTTTATACTGATTTCTGTTTAATTTCCATATCGTTTAATGAAAAAACATTCAGTCCTCTCTTTTAACCGGCCGTATCAACCAGACAAATACTTAGTAGTCTATCCTCACTTCTGTTTTTGAATATTTGATTGATCTTTCTCGTGATCCTCTCCAAACTCATTTTATTTTCGCCGTGGGCGAGAAAACAAAAGACCTCATTTCGCTTTACGACCCTTCTTTTTCCGTCGATGATTACTTCTGACTCTTAAATATTCACGTGACAGAGCCCTTAAAAAAAAAAACCTTATTCAACATCCTAACGACCTTTCAACTGGAGATTGATGAATTGTAAAACTGAGTCTATACACAGCTAAATACGGAAATAAAGAAAAGTTACGCAATAAATATTTTACGTAACCAAATGACTCGGAAAACTTGGTTTTTAGAGCGCTCCTCGTCCTTGGAATTATGACAAGGCGTGAGGGGCTCCGTTTACTTAGGAAGGTAATTAAAGATCATATCTTTCGACACTTTTTTAGCCATTTTATTATTGCTGAACGAGAGCGTGCTGCAATTAATGGACGATGAGAGCAGAGATCAAAATTGTGTGTTTTTTTTTAAACAGTTTATTCAAACTCATTTTTTTTCTCGGAATTCAAAACAAGTAAAAAAAGGTATAAGTATATATTTCATTTCAAGCTTAATTTTTTTATTTTCAGCCTCCCCACTCCCTCGAATTTACAGTTGTAGACTAGGGTGGTGTGGTGAGGGGGGAGTAATCCCATAATTGCCCGAGACAGGGTCGTCTAAAATCAATTAATCAAACAGTTCAGTGAATAAACTGTTTAATATGAACTATCGGGTTCACACTGATGTGTGTATCTTATTTTCATTTTTGGTATTTTACTTTCATTTACCTACTCTTTGGGCTTTACCCCCTGTCCCATACGCTTCTCAGTGGCGGATCCAAGGGAGGGGCCACTCAAGTCACTCAAGGTCACTTGTGCAAAACAAATCATCAAAACCACCTCAATCGAGTCAAATTTTATGGTCAATTTCTCAAATGTACTTCGGTCTGAGACGCACAGACGTCCTTGGACTACAGGGATGTCCGCGGGAAAGTTCGGGCGCAAGTGGTTAAAAACGGTGGCATCGAAAGTTCATCTCAATTTTTGGACTCCCCGCGTAGTGAAACCCCAAAATATTGATTAGGTTGAAGGTGGTCACAGTGGTTTGAGATTTCTGTCGTTAGAGCTTCGCTGTGGTTGGACCCTTTTTGTGGTTGGCCGGGGTGGTCAGTTGCCCTCAGCTAGACTTTAAAGCGCAGACCTAGTGGGGCAGCTCCCAGATATCACCAATAAAGTAAAATCCATCAGGATGGCCAGATTTCAAATAGCGAAAATGTTCGCCGGTCTGGCTTAGCAATACACCCTTTTTCACCTTTTCAGATTATTCATCCAATAAAATTTGTAAGGCTCCTCGTGCCTTTATTATTATTTATTTCTTGTTCTGGTGCGGTTGTGAATGCTCGGGGTTCGGCTACGGCCAGTAGGAGGAAGACGACAAAAAAAAAAAAAAAAACTAATTAGAAAAGGAAGAACAATATATTGACGCGGTGTGGCTTAATGGGGGGTCGTTCGGACGACCCGAAGATGAGGGTTGAAGATGCAAGAATTTAACGGTCGCCACCTGTTGTTTGCTTTGGGTAACAGGCCCCAATATATTCTCAATATAATACAACTGATTACAATTTGTTGGTGCGGAAGAAATAATAACAATGCGTTCCGGTCGTTCCGGTCGTTCCGGTGCTTAGACTTCGCGACTGTCGGTCTGGTAGCGTCCCTTCGCGCTGTTGCAGATCCTCTTGTCGAACTAACGGTCCGTTAGCGTCCTTTGGTGCTGTCCGTAGTGTCTTCTTCGCCGGGTTCGGCAAGGACCGGGAAAGGTTTGGACAGGAACGGTCTGGCACGAATGCCTACCGGTGGTCAGGTCCACAATAGGGTTTCCCTTCAACAAGCGTCCGGAGTCTTCTCAACGGATGTGTCGAACTTGGAAGGTTCCCGAAAGGTTATCCGTCCGATTTGCTGAATTTATGCGTCCGGGTTAGGACGACTTGGGCCAGGGGCGGTTTAATCCACAATAGGGTGTCCACTTCAACAAGCGTCCGGAGTCTTCTCAACGGAGTAGAGCTTGGAAGGTTCCCGAAAGGTTATCCGCACCACTGGTCAAAAAAAAAAAGAAAATACACTGGCTATGGGTAGCCTGTTGGGCTAACGGTCCGTTAGCGTCCCTTGGTGTTGTCCGCTGCGTCCTCTTCGCCGAGTTCGGCAAGGATAGGGAAAGGTTCGGACGGGAGCGGTTTTACTCGATGAATTCTGGGGCAGACACAAGTGTCGCTAAGCCCCGTAGTATCTATCAAGCTCCACCGAGGAGTGAATAAAAAGGATAACCGGAGTCTTCTCTACGGTTTAGGCACGGATGCCGATCGGTGGTCAGGGCCACAATAGGGTTTCCACTTCAAAAAGCGTCCGGAGTCTTCTCAACGGAGTAGAGCTTGGAAGGTTCCCGTAAGGTTATCCTGCCGGTCCGAGTGTATATATGCGTCAGGCGTATGACGACTTGAACCAGGGGCGGTTTAATCCACAATAGGGTTTCCACTTCAACAAGCGTCCGGAGTCTTCTCAACGGAGTAGAGCTTGGAAGGTTCCCGTAAGGTTATCCGTCCCACTGGTAAAAAAAAACAGAATGGGGTAAGAGGCCTCAATCAGGGTCAGCCTTATACCAACCGGTCAGGATCGAATCACTGAAGGGTCGGAAAGGTTCCCAATAGGCTTTGCCCGTGGATGCCTTAGTAGGGTGTGACGTCACGAACGGTCAAGAGTTGTCTCGATTGACCGCTGGACGTTTTCCCGTACGGCGTGATTGTTGGTGAGCGATCCTTCGCTTCGGGAAGACGGCGTCGTCGCTGATGTACTTCCGGATCGTCTTGGAGCCTGGAGTTCCCAGTCGTTGAAGCCGCTGGAGGGTCGTACTGTTTCCCAGTCGAGTAGTCCAATTGCAGGCTGAAGATCTGGTCCAGGTTGCTGGGGTGTTTCCCGTTTGACTTCTCGACATGAAGTGAAGTTTGGAGTGCCGGCGCTCGGGTTATATAGTCGGTGGGTGGATTCCACCCACTCCCACCCGCTCGGGTGGCTCAGTGGGTTGACCGTTGGGTGTTGGGTGAATCCCTTTCCACTTTCTCCCCCACCTGAAGGGCTCCCTTTTTTTTTTCTGTAGGGATGCCGTGAAAAATTTTTTCCCTGGGAGGGGCGACTTATATAATTAATTTCTAGCGTAATTAATTGCCCGACGTCAATATGTATAATGTGGAGGAACGAAAATAAATAAAAAGATATCCTACCCTAACGGGGGGGGGGGAGAGAAATAATACACGAGTCTTCTTATAAACAAAGAGGGGGGGAGGATAAAAGAAAACATACAGCGCTACTTATCGCTAGGGCGAGGGGAACTTAAACTAAAGTAACCAAAATAATAAAAAAAAACGAATCTTAAGGTTCTTAGCCTAGGCGGGCAGACCCGGATAACCAAATCACAAAGTAAGGGAAAGGCGATACTTGCAGTAGGCGGCAAAGAAATGACGGAAACGGGGATGACGATATGTCGAGGCTTGACGTCTTTCCGAGAACGACGAATGATTCACGTACTGTCGGTAGGTACATACACAGTGCCCCGAAGGGCACGACACGTGCACCCGGAAAAATAATTTGTGTCGAACGGCCACACTTCTTTCGGTCCCAGAAAAATTTGAAATAATATTTTTTTTTTTTCGTCGAAGAAAGGAAAAGAAAAAAGAAAAGAAACACACAAAACCACTATTGAGCTCAATTTCGAAAAAGGCAACGGTATTCCCTCGCGCTACGGAAGCCAAGGCGATCTTGAAACAGGAGCCGGAGGGTGGGGTTACGCCCTATAGAAGTTAGTGTACGGGGTACAAACTCCACTTTCTTTCTTCTCTATACCCATCCTATGATCACTATTAATTATGATGATTATTATTCTTATTTAATTGCGAGAGGAGGCGGTAGAAACAAACACACTATACAGGAAAACCGGGTCTCCGGTTACACCCCCAACCGTAAATTCCCCGTGAAGCGGCTGTAAGGAGTTATTTTAAGAAAGGTTTTAAATCTGAAACGTGAAATTTTCCCAAAGAACGGTGAGTTCCCGATTCGACGATATATGTGCTAGCGCCGAGGGGTTGGCGAATTAGGTAGGGCCCTTCGAATTTTGGGGCCAATTTCTGAAAAAAATGTTGAGCGGCCGATGACAGTTGATGGGCTCGTTTCATGACCAGATCCCCGGAATTAAAATTTCGAGGACGGCGACGCAGATTGTAACGGGAAGCTTGATCGTGACTGGCTTCCAACATGTTGTCACGGGCTTGAACCATTACTTCTGACCTCGACGTAGAAGGAAGATTATAAACATCACCCTTAGCGGTAGGACGATCGATACGGTACGAGTGGAGCTCACGGCCCAAGTTGAGGAAAGCGGGTGTGAACCCCGTGCTACTACTTTTTGATGTGTGAATTGAGAAACAAAATTGCGGAAGGAATGCATCCCAGGCTTTCTGCTCCCGGTCTACATAAGCAGCAATCATCCTCTTTAGGACCTGATTTACCCGCTCCGTGGGGTTGGACTGAGGGTGATATGCTGGCGTGGTACGGTGTTCTACACCCATCTCCTTCAACTTATCCGCGAACTCCTTCCCAAGGAAGGGTGTGCCTTGATCTGAGATGAAGGTAGAGGGCGATCCCCACCGGTAAACCACTCTCTGGCAAAAGTGCTCCCAAGTTACTCTCGACGTGGCCGAGCGGACAGGAACAGCTTCCACCCACTTGGTGAAATTGTCAAGGAATACCAAGATGTACTTGTTTCCCTTGCTAGAACGGGGATAAGGCCCCATAAAATCGGCCGACACGGAAGACCAGGGGTGATCCGCCACGTGAAGTCTCATTTTCCCAGTAGGAGCCCTGGTTTCAACTTTGGTCAACTGGCAAACAACACACTTTCGCACATAAAGGTGTGTATCCCGTGACATGCCTGGCCAATAGTATAGGCCTTTTAGTCGGTCCAGTGTCTTGTCACGTCCGAAATGACCGGCGTCAGGAGCGTCGTGACATTCCTGTAAAGCGGAAAAACGTAAGGGTTCCGGTAAAACTAATTGCCACTGATGTTCTGAGGAATCATTGAGCGAAGGGGCCCGGTGAAATAACAACCCATCAATCATAGACCAATCGGGATAGCGATCTGATTGAGATCGCACTTTGGCCACCTGTGCCCTATACCATACGCCTATACTTCGGCGTATGGTAGGACATCTACATTCTGGATAGACCCTAGATGTGACTCCTCAAACTCCCGGGAGAGGGCATCAGGGACGTTATTTTGTGATCCGGGGCGGTAGCGCACATCAAATCCGTAACTTTGTAGACGGATGATCCATCTGGCTAGGCGCCCGGTTGGATTTTTAATGGACATCAACCAACGTAGGCTTGCGTGATCGATATAAATTTTTACGGGCCCCCCTTCAACGTAGGGACGAAACTTCTCCAGACCAAAAAGAACAGCAAGACACTCCAGTTCGGTCACGGAATAATTGCGTTCCGCAGGCGTCAGCGACCGACTGGCGTATGCCACCACCTTCTCTTCACCACCCTGAACTTGCGTCAATACGGCACCGAGACCAGTGGTGCTCGCGTCCGTTTGCACTGAGAAGGGAACGGAAAAGTCTGGACGGGCCAGTATCGGAGCGGACGTAAGTAAGGTCTTAATTGTCTTAAACGCAGCCTCCTGCTCTGACGCCCATTCATAGACAACTCCTTTCTTTAATAACTTGAAGAGAGGCTCCGCCAACAGTGAGGCATCCTTGTAGAATCTCCTATACCATGAAAACATGCCCAAAAATCTTCGAAGAGCCTTGACGGTCTTAGGATGGGGAAAATCCAAGATGGGCTGAATTTTGTCGAGTTCAGGTGATATTCCAGCGGAATCAATCACGAAACCAAGATATGTAAGTTTTTCGGCACCAAACTCGCTTTTGTCCCAATTTACCCTCAAGCCGAACTCCTGTAAGCGTTCAAAGAGAGATTTGAGGATATCGAGGTGTTTTTCGAAGGTTGGCGTTACGACTAGCAGATCATCTAGGTAGGAGTGGACGAAGGGGCGTAATTCTGAGGTTATCAGTGTATCAACCAACCGTTGAAATGACCCAGGGGCGTTCGTCAACCCGAAAGGAAGGTACTTGAATTGAAAATGGCCTTTACCAGGCACGCTGAACGCTGTTATCGGCCTACTTGCTTCGTCTAAAGGTACTTGAGGATAAGCGTGCGTCAGGTCAATCTTCGATAAAATCTTAACATTTTCTAAATGTTCTAAAAGGGACCCCATATGGGGAAGGGGGTAGGTGTCCTTCCGGGTCACAGCATTCACCCGGCGAAAATCGATACACATCCGAAACGTTTTGTCCGGTTTCGGCACCATAATGATGGGATTGCTCCACGGTGAGTTAGAGGGTTCGATAATTCCTTCGTCCAAAAGTCGATTTACTTCCTCCTCAATTTTTGCTGATATAAACGGAGAAGTGCGATAGTTTTTCTGTTTAATTGGTTGATCGTCAAGTAAAGGAATTGCGTGAGAGATGGGACTCGTCCAAGGCAGGATTCTTCAACAGAACGGAAGTGGTTGGTAAGAGACGATAGTTCAGCCCGCTGGTCCGCAGGTAATGATTGGATTCCCGAAAGGGGTGATGAAAGCGAGTGGGCTTATGAGCACAAAGGGTGTTTAATCCCATCGGTATCACTCACTAGATATTCGCTGGTATCGAAGAACAATTGTACTCCTAAGGAGGAAAGACCATCGAGGCCGAGTATACAAGGTACGGACAGCCGAGGAAGGAAGAGGAATTTTAAAGTAATTTATGTAATTAAAGTAATTTATAGCCAGGAACCCTCGGCCCGGCCCGAAAGCCCGAGGCCATCCTTATACCTATGCGAAGTCTCACGCTAATCTCGTGAAATCTGACGTCGAACTAATGATCTCTGTGGGGATGAGTTATGTATACAGCAAACAGATAATGTTCGGTACCCCCGGACCCTAATAGGCCTTCTTCCAACCATACATGATGAGGGGGGGGGGTTGCTTACTCATACAAATAAGGCACGCTTCGCCACTGCCGCCGAGACCACCGCCTATTTTTATTAACAATCTAAAGGACATAAATGCATTGATACCACAGATTAAAACATTATGCAACGGCAAGTTCAAACATATTACTATCGAAAACAAGTTGAAACTCAACTTCGAAGAGGTCGAAGATTACCGAAAGGTGATAGCCTATTTACAGACAACAGACGCACGATACCACACGTTCCAGCTAAAAACTGAACGCAACTTCCGAGTGGTGCTGAGAGGGCATCACCCAACGTGCGATATTGAATCAATGCTAAAAGAATTAAAAGAAAAGGGATTCAACCCTGTTCAAATGATTCCTGTACACCATCCAGTCATGAAATCCCCACTCCCGCTATTCTTTCTCGACTTGGCACCCAACACGGATAATCCGAAAATATATTCCCTTACCGACCTATTCTACTGTAAAGTGAAAGTCGAACCTCCCAAACCAAGGATCTGTGGTCCAATGTTTGAGATGCCAAGCCTATGGCCACTCGAAAAACTATTGCAAAAACCTACCAAAATGTGTAAAGTGCGATTCCAATCATTCATCAGATCAATGCACCAAACCTACAAGTACTCCCCCTATCTGCGTAAACTGTAAAGGTCAGCACACGGCAAACTACAAAGGGTGTCCAGTCCACAAAGTAATGCAAAATCCTCCGACGGGGACCAAGTGGACAATTGACAAGTCCAAACTCCAAAATCCTCCACCTACAAACCTGTACTCTAATCGAATTCCAAACGATACTTCTCAAAGTGTTGAGTATCCCCCTCTACCCGGTAACAAAACGTATGCCAGTGCAACCGCCCCTTCACCCTTCTCGCCTGAGCAGCTGTACCACAAAATTGATAAATTACTCGCCACACTCACGCCATTAATCGAAATGTTCGCCCAAATCCTTCCCAAACTACTTAAAATATAAAATGGCTGTACATACTATCAACAACTTGCGAATCATCACTTGGAACTGCCGCGGAATTGGAAACAAAATCCACGAACTAACTCTGTACCTACAACATTACAATATCGATATGATTCTTCTATCCGAAACCAAACTTGCACCTCACATAACGTTCTTCATCCCAGGATATAGAACATATCGATCTGACCATCCTAGCGGTAGGCGAAAGGGAGGATCTGCGCTTCTAATCAGAAACCACCTTGGACACGACGAACTTCCACCAATAGTGGAAAACGAAATGCAAGCTTGCCAAAGCACACTACATACGCCCAACATACCTAACTTGAGAATTTGTTCCTTCTACTCCGCTCCGGAGAATCGAGTTCAAATGGGCGACTTTCTATCTCTGATTCATGAACTGCAAAACTGCTTCATACTAGGGGGGGACTTCAACGCAAAACATCCTCGATTTGGTTGCCAAACAACAAACGCGAGAGGCAGGCTCCTTCACGACGTTACCATACAGCATGCCTTAGAAGTAATATCACCACACGAGCCAACTCACTACCCTGATAGTGGTCTTTCACCAGATATTCTGGATTTTTTCATTTGCCAACGAGCATATCATCTCATAACAGGTACACAAGTTCTACACGAAATGAGCTCTGACCACTTTCCCGTGCTAATAGAAATCCAGTTGCAAGGCACCTACATGCACAACCATCGTTCACTTGTAAATTACCCAGTTGATTGGGAAAGATACAAAGCTACGATACAAGACCTGGTGAACCTACAGATACCTTTGAAGTCTCCATCTGACATAGACGTAGCTGCATCCACTCTAACAAATATAATTCACATTGCAGCAGAAGCAGCTTCATCGCCAAATATAATATCAATCCACAACAATAATAAACAATTTCATTTCGCCAGTAATTATGGATCTACTAAACAACAAGCGAGCAGCAAGAAGACAATGGGAGTTGACTAAAAATCCACAAGACAAAAACAGATACAACAATGCAACAAAAAGACTTGGACTAGCAAAAAAAGAAGAAACAGACAAGGCAGAAATGAACAAGTTAAAAACTTTAAACACCCAAGACAACTCTCTATGGCTTAAAACGAAGAGCATAACAAAAGAGCGCAGCGACATACCTCCTCTAAAGTATGCTGGTCAATGGCATACAACAGCACAGGCGCAAGTCGACATCTTCTCAACAATTCTTACGAAACAATTCTCGCCAAACCCAAACGATGATTTGTTATTTTCAGAACAGATACAACAAAAGCTCGAAGAACCCCTGGAACTCAGTAAATTCTCTAGTTTCTTCAGTCCTGGTGACGTCAGAAACGTAATAAACAGAACCGCTAGTAAAAAATCTCCTGGTGCCGACCTCATTACCCCTCAACTAATAAAAAACCTACCACGGAAAGGTATTGTCCTGTTGACACAAATTTTCAACGCTATGCTGAGAACGACCCACATACCAAGGAAATGGAAACATGCCGAGGTAGTTATGATTAAAAAACCCAACAAGAGAAGCAACGACCCTCACAGCTATCGGCCAATCAGCCTCTTACCCATCTTTTCTAAGCTATTCGAGAGACTTCTACTACCTAAACTCCTCGAACACCTAAATGCGCTAATTTCAGACACACAGTTCGGCTTTAGACCGTCCCACTCCTGCCCCATGCAGCTACACCGAGTAATAGACCAGATCCTGGAAACTTTTGAATCAAAGAAGGTTTGCTTGGGTGTTTTCCTTGACACGGAGAAATGTTTTGACAAGGTAGTGCATGAAAGCCTCCTCTATAAAATCAAACCCCACCTACCAGACACGTACTACAGACTTGTCCAATCGTACCTAGCAGGAAGGACTTTCTCAGTGAGATACAAGAACGCTGTATCCTCCTCCAAGCCAATACTAGCAGGAGTTGCCCAGGGGAGCGTCCTTGGACCATTCCTATACCTTATATATGCAAATGACCTACCTCAATCGGAAAGCGCAACACTCGCACAATTTGCAGATGATGTGGCTATCCTTCAAGTGGACGACTCCTTTGAGGAAGCAGCCATCAAAACCCAATCCACACTTGATACAACCAGCAACTGGTGCTCAAAGTGGAGAGTGAAAATGAACTCCTCGAAGTCTATCGTGATCCCATTCACCAAGCGAAGAACCAACTTTCAGGGTATCCTCCACATCAACAACAATCCAATACCACAGGACACGAAGGTTCGCTACCTGGGTGTCTTCTTGGACAAGACGCTGACCTGGGAAATCCACATAAAATATCTGGTCAACAAAATAAGACAGAGAATTCACCAACTCAAGCCCCTCCTACTTGATCGTTCCCCATTAAGCTTATCTACAAAGCGGCTGCTCTACCTATCAATAATCCGGCCAATCTGGGAGTACTCATGTGGAATATGGGGATCCGCTGCTGTAAGCCATATTAAAGAAAATACAGGCGACACAAAATCGAGTTTTACGTATCATAACTGGAGCTCCCTGGTACATTCGCAACTCAACCCTGCACAATGACCTGGGTATACCCACCGTACAGGAAGTGATCCAGAACTCATATACAGGAGACTAAACACAAAATTAGCCAATAGCAATCGCTGATTGCTAGCATCCCACAGAACCCACCTCCACCACCAGAAAGAAGACGGCTTAAGAGGAAAAGGCCACAGGATCAGCTGATCGATTAATCCATCTCCATCTATTACTATCCCGCCTACATAATGTTAATTTTGTTGTCAAATCCTATTTATTTAACCCTATCTATTGTTATCTACTTACAGAATTATCTATCTCACGTGCAGGGGTGGGCAAGATACTACGGAACTTAAATACGTATTTTGTAATTGTATTTAAATACTTTTGGAAAAGTATTTGTATTTCTGTATTTAAAATACATGTTTGAAAGTATTTTGGGCTTTGTATTTGAAATACATTTTCAAAAGTATTTTGTATTTAACACTCAACGAAAATACAAATAGAAATACAAATACTTTTAAATTTCAACGTTCTTTAGTTTCCACTTCTACGTCACCCCTGCCCGGGTTGCCCGAGTAGGGAACCCTACTCAAGCATGGCCGGTCCCAGCCCTATTCGCTCCAGCCAGGAGCGGGAGAAGGCCAGGAGGCGGCCATACGCCCGTCGGTCTCGGACAAGAACCGAGTCTTCCGGTGGGCCTCCACTCCCCCGTGTCGCCCGCCGCAGATCCCCGTGGAGGCTGCAGCGACGAAGCATATGGTCGGCGGTCTCCTCCTCGGCACCACAAGGGCATGTTGGAGAGTCCCGCCGCCGGAAGAACCACAACTTGGCGTTGAACGAGCCGTGTCCAGTCAGGATTTGCATGGCAGCGTGCTCAAGGGTGAACCACTTGGCCGCTGCCAGTCTCGTCCGAACGTCGGGCACGAACCTGAATGTACGCCTACCCGTTGAACTGTAAGTCCAACGCGCCTGCCAAGCCTCAACGACTAGGTCGTCAAGGAGGCGGAGGCCCCATGCGGCCCCCCACTCCTCGGCCAAGAGACCGAGGCGCTCTGCCCAATCTTCACGGCACCGTACCCAGTCCAAGTTTCCCTGAACCAGGCGGCGCCCGTGAACCCATGCGTCGAGCAGGAGGTCCGCAGGAGGTATCCCCGCCAGCACCTGAAGCGCGTCGGAACTGACAGTCCGGTACGCCATGGTCACCCTTACCAAGGCCTGCCGCTGCAAGCTGAAGACCTTCGCCCTCTGAGCTTTCGTGGGCCGGTGCCACCACCACGTTGCACCGTACAGCAGGGTAGGTACGAATACCGCCCTGAAGTAGCGAGCTCGGCAGTGGAAGTTCGTGCCCCATACGTTTCCCCCCACCGACCTAAAGAGGGCAAAGGTCCTCTCTAGCTTCCCCGTAACCGCCTCTAGCTACGGGGTCACTGTCCTCCCCGGGTTAATCTCGACCCCTAGGTAGCAGCCCTGCCGTTCCCCCACAAGGCTTTATCCCCGATAGCGCACCACCAGGGGGCTACCCTGCGAGAGACGACCCCGCATTAGGACCAATTGGGTCTTCGGCACAGCGAGAGCCAGTTTGACCACCCCGCACCATTCGTCCACGACCCGCAACAGCCGATCGATCTCCTGACCGGCCTCGTCCCGGGAGCGCGCCGCGACAACAACCGCAAGGTCGTCCACGTACGCCACTCCCTCGAAACCCTCCCCCTGCAAAAGCCACAAAAGGGCGGCAAAGAGAAGGTTCCACAAAGCAGCCGAGAGAACCGACCCCTGCGGGCAACCTCTGGTGAGAGGTTCCCGCACCTCGTCACTACCGTAGCGGGGCCGCACCTCCCTCGACTCGAAGTACGAGGCGATCACCCTAAAGATGTCGTTTGGGACACCAGCATCTCGCAGCGCCATCAAGACCCCCGGCCACGACACTGAGTCGAAGGCCCCCTGCACATCCAGCAGGACCGCCACCTTGTACTTCCCGTAGGGGGCATCGACGAGGGACTGCACCGCGTCCAGTGCCGCGTCCGTCGAGCCCCCTCTTACCCCCCCCCAAACTGGCGCGGATGGAGCGCCTCCTTGATGAAGGGCTCCAACCGGCCAAGGAGGAGCCGCTCCAGGACCTTGCTCTCGCAAGGCAGGAGGCTAATCGGCCTATAGCTACCGGGAGACGCCGGGTCGCGGTCGGGCGACTTCAGAAGAAGTATCACCACAGCGACCCGCCATCTCACCGGGAAGTACCCCGCCACAAGACATCGATTGTAGAGCCCCAAAAAAGACTCCACCGCCGAGTCCGGGAGATGCTTAAGCATCTCAGGGCACACCCCGGTGAACCCCGGAGCCCTGCCCGACGCCAACCCACCAAGGGCGTCCCGAAGCTCCTCCTCCGTGAAGAGCCCACTGCCTGCCGTTTGTGGGACCACTGCCGCTTCCGCTCTGGATTCGCGGTCCGCGGCAGAGTCCTCCCCAGGTTCGTCCCGCGGGAAGATACGTCGGATGAAGTTCCTCAGCGTATCCTCCACAGTCCCTCCACCACGCGACGCTTCCAGAAACGGTAGGACGCTCGGAGACCTGATCTTCCCCACAGCGACTCTGTACGGAATGCCCCAAGGGTTCGCCGAGAGACCATCCTCAACGAACGTCCTCCACGCGGCCCGCCTGGACCGCCGAAGAGCCTTTCTTAGGTCCCCCCTCGCGAGCGCATAACGCTCGCCTGCAGCCTCGCGACCCGGGCCTCGAGTCCTTTGGTAGGCCCGGCGCAGCCTACGAGCCCGCGAAGAAAGACCCGCAACCTCGGCATTCCACCACGGAACTAGCCCGCCACGCGATTGGGGAACACGTGGGACGGTATCGTCAGCGGAGCCCATGACGATGGCCTCCATCGCCTCCACGGCCTCGTCCACGAGCTCCAATCCCGACGCCCCCGGAGGAGGACCCGCGAGGTCGGATTTTAGTCTGGAAAAGTTGCATCGCGAGACCACGAATCAGCGCTTTTTAGCAGCATTAGCCACGAATATTACCGATTTTTGTCTGATAGAGGGTCCGATGTTAACCCCCCCCCCCTTAACTCGGAACATTTCTGCGTTGGGTATGAAGTCCAAGGAAAAAGCTGGACGTACTCGGACCTTTTCGGGTTGCTTTAAACCCAGAAAAATCTGCTAAACCTAACTTCAACGTGAAACGCTCATTTTTGGAGATTTTATAGGGCTCTTCGTTATGGTACTAGTGCTCCCCCCGCACCTACACCCCTGCACATGGGTGATAGTAAAACGATTTTGAAACGGCCGCGGCACACCCAAGGGAAAAATTTACGCTTAATGCCCCGGTTTGTGGACAAAACGCAAGAACATTGGGGGAAACACTCACGTGTCACTTTTTAATGACAGGGGAATTGTCAATTTCATAAAAAATTGTCGTTGAAAATTGCGTTGCTATCGTGAGGATATTATCCATTTGGAGCCGAAAATGGGAAATAATTCACTTAAAACGGAACAATGAAGGCAACATTTATGAAAAATTACCCATTTCAGAGCAAAACGTCCCATCCGTGCCAATATTTAAGCGTAAGACCTCATTAGGGCGATCATTCAGGTCAAAATCCGTGCAAAACTGCACATTCCGTAGGCAGTATTTACGCGAATTGCCACATTCAAAGAGGAATTTTTACAGAATGCACCACTGTGGGCAAAACGCAACATTCGGAGAAACACTCACGCGGCCACTTCACACAAGCTTACAGCCACTTCACAGAAACTAACCGATTGGCCCGGAATGACCCTTCCTTCCCCCCCCCCCTTCCTTAATCGACAAGCTCACTACCACGTGAAACTGACCTTTCCCTTCTACTCGGCGACAAAAACAGGAAATTATTGACTCGCATCATTATTGTTGGACACAGAATTGGATCGTGTCAAGCATCAAAAGGGCTTCACTCTCAATTAAAACTATCGTGACGACTGAATATTATAGTCGCGTATTGAGTCATTTTTAGTGAATTAAAAAAGACAAAACTTCAGTTCACGCAGCCGCGAGGTAATCCATGGCTTAGCGGATTGGATCGTCCGCAGGTTTATGGATAGAAAGGAGAAAAAGAGTTCACGGGGTTGGTTATGCATTGATTTCTCGTAGCTTTTAAACTTTTAAAAGCCTCAAGCCCTAAAAGGTGATAAAAACGAAATTGTAAAGGGAACTTTTAAAGAATATGCTCCAGACGTGAAAGTTCTTTGAAAAGGGCCTCCACACATATAAAAGCCAAGTTATTAATAACGTCTCGCTTTGGGAGCTGTAGTAGAACGAAAGTAGGGAATCTTATAATTCCAATTTATGCGGTTTGTTTAACTCAACACACTAAAGAGCTACTAAGGGAATAAATTAACTCCTCCTTCCACCTCAAAATTTGTCCACTTTAGCACCACGCCTCACACCCATACCCCACTATAATGTGCTGATTTTTTTTTGTTTTATCACTCCACCAAAACGTGCATTATCTCGTGAAATAAAAAAAATTCACACATACTCAATTATTACCTTCAGAGTGAATGAAAGAGCAATCAGAATTTATTTCATCGAGCCGAGGAAGTAATAGTTTTTAGGGACTGCGGTAGGGGTGATTGAATTCTGAAAATCCAACGGCTAATCCCAATCAAAAAAATGTGGTATTAAAAGGTAAAAACAAAATTGATTCCACTCCCACAGCCCTCAATCAAACCCAGTTTCCCTCGTCAAGTGCGTGTGACATTTATAGTGTTTCTCTCACGCTGAAACAATCACTTTTTTCTTTGTTTCTTTTTTCAAAGCGCGCATGTTATAGCGTTTTGACTGTCATTTCTCATCTCGAGGCGACAATAAAATATTTTCACGACTTTTGAACGAGAGAAATCAGTTCCAAATTTACACCCTGTACGCTTCAAAAAACGGTCTTCAACAGGCGATAATGTGAATCAACGCATTTTCTCAATTTGAACGGCAAATCAAGCGCTTTCATCCTCGGTCATTATAGCGCTCTTTCTCCATTCTGGCCTCCAGGAGCCGCGAGTTAGTACTTTTCCCAATATCAGTTAGTTCACTATCTTTCACAATGACAAATACTTGGCGCTTTTTCTTAGGGTGACCAGACGCCCTACTTTCCCCGGACATGTCTTTATTTTTTAGATCGTCCGGGGAAGTCCGTGCTCATTTGATAAGAGATTGATGAGAGAGGAGGCCGGCCAGAGCCTACATGAAAATGCCGATTACCACGGTATAACCGCAGAGGAATTCAATGCGTCTTTCCTTGACACAGTGGAGAAACTGTGCAGCGGGGATAGCAAGGATATCCCGAGGGCAGACTGGAGGGGCTTTTTTCGCTTGGGTAAAACAGATCCTCAGCCATTCAAGTTCAGTAGAGTCACTGTGGAGGAGGTGTACGAAGCGCTTCGCTCTTTGAAGCCATCTCGTAGCGAGGACATATTTGGCATGAACAGCATTGTTTTGAGAGCAGTAACTGATCTGATATGTGAGCCTTTGTCTCACATTTTCAACGAATGTATTTCTGCTGGCATTTTTCCACTGTATTTCAAATACTCAAAAGTCCGCCCAATTTATAAGAAAGGGGATCCCAGCCTATCAGCGAACTATCGGCCGATAGCAATATTGTCATACTTGGGGAGGGTGTTTGAGTCATTCCTGCGAAGGGATATTGCCATGTTCCTTGAGGCCAACAAAATTTATTCCGACTGCCAGCATGGCTTCCGGGCTGGTAGGGGAACAGTCACGGCTGGTATTCAGCTCGTTAATGACTGCCTCCAGGGGCTCGAAGCATGTGGGCGCTCCCTCGTCATGTCGTTTGGCATGACAAGGGCGTTCGACGTCATACCTCATGACATTCTTTGCCGGAAGCTGGAGGGCTACGGTTTCATGGATGGCTCTCTTCGCCTAATAAAATCATATTTGTCGTTTTTTTTTGTTTTTTTTTGGGTGCCGTCCCGGCCAAGCCGAGCCCAAGGCCACAAATTGGGCCCCTACGTCATACCCAACGGGTCCTGGACGGCTAGCACGGCTCCTCAAATCTCCTCACCCTCCCCAGAAAATCCAGTACTCGGACCCCTTGAGCCCTGGAAAATTCTAGGTCGGTCAACCTGTCCCTCCCAAATATAGCAAACCTCGCTGCCGCAAACCCCTCACACTCCCTCACTAAATGACCCGTTGTCTCCTCCTCCACTCCACACCTCTCACATGTAGGGTCCCCTACTAGCCCCATCATGTGCAAGTGTCTCTGAACTGCAAAGTGCCCTGTAAATATTCCTACTATCTTTCTAGTTTGCTTTCGCCCTAACCCTACCAACCACTTTGTCGTGTTGGCATCATACCTTTTAATGCCCTCTTTCGCTTGTCTGCAGTGATCTTCTGCTTCCCATCGTGCCTGGGCTTCCGCTTTCGCCCAACCCCGAATTTCACTGAGTCCTACTTCCCTTGCTATCCCCACCACCGGTTCTGGGCCGACATATTCTGTCATGGCCCCCGTCTTAGCCAGCTTGTCTGCTCTCTCATTCCAGCATGCCAGCATGACCTGGTACCCACCCTAATGTAACCGTGTTACCCTCCGTCAGCAGTGCCGATATACTGGCTCTACCGCCCCAGACTTGACCACCGGCCTTTAAATGGCCCCGAGGGCGGCTCGGCTGTCCGAATATATCGTTATTCGCTTATTTGTCACACCTTTCCGTCTCAGTTCGATTGCACAAGCCTCTATGGACGCAACCTCCGCCTGGAACACCGTCGCATATTTCCCCAACGTCAGGCTTTCTTCCACCCCCATTCCGGGGATGTATATGCCTGACCCCGCCTTCCCTTTCCCGGTTCCAATTTTTGAACCGTCCGTAAAACACTTAATCTCTTCTGTATCCCCCCCTTGCCCGGTCTCCCGGGATAGTTTTACCACGATCGTCTTTACAAAGTCCTCTTGTTTAACCATTTGATCCGATCTCATGCCCGTGGATGGTGCCACTCTGCGCAAGTGTTCTCGTATCCCCCCGTTTCCTACCTCCCCTGGACATGCAGTCCAATCTGTATGCCGTTTCCATAGCCCGTGCCTGCAGTTCAAGGCTTAAGGGTTTTAGTCCTAGCATTACCTCCATCGGTCTTGTTGGTGTCGTTCTGAACGCCCCTAGGGTCGCCAGACAGGCCAGCCTTTGCGCTCTGTCTAATTTAGCTGCGTTTCCCTTTTTGTTCGCCGCCCTCCAGCAAACCATGGCCCCGTAGAGGATCCTTGGTCGGATAATCCCCGTGTACAACCATTGGGTCATTTTGGGGTTCAGGCCCCATGTTTTCCCCACTACCCTTCTAACCTGACAAAAGGTGCCAATCGACTTTTGATAAGTTTCCCTTATGTGCTTCTCCCAGCTCAGTCGATGATCTAGCCACACCCCTAAATACTTAACTTCCGTTGTTAACTCCACCTCCTTGCCCCTAATCTGTAGAGTCTGAAGCCCCTGCCTGTTCCTCTTGTGGGTTAACAGACACAGCTTCACCTTGCTCGGGTTAATGGTTAACCCTCTTGTCTCGCACTATACTAATCGCCTGCCTCATAAGTTCAAAAAGTGTCGACAATACCTTTCCTCTAACCAAGATGGCTCCATCATTCGCAAAAAACTGCATATAGAAGCCATTTTCCTCCATTAATCTAATTAGTTCATCTACCACTATTATCCATAAGAGGGGCGAGAGGCTAGACCCCTGCGGGGTTCCTCTCTTCGCCCTCCTTTCTACCGTTTCTCCCCCTAACTCTGCCCTAATCCACCTATGCCTCAGAGCATGACTAATCCATCTAACTACCATTGGGTTCACCCAAAAGGTTTTCAAAGCCTCCACTATACACTGAAAGTGACCTGGTTAAATGCTCCTTCTATGTCCAGGAACAAAACCAATGCGTATTCTTTTTGGGCTATGGTATCCTCCAGCTTCCCTACCAGCTCTTGCAACGCCGACTCTGTCGATTTCCCCGCTATATAAGCATGCTGCCTCGGATGATATGGTCTACTTTTACCTATGCCCTCCCGGATATACCCGTCTAGCGTCTTTTCCATCAACCTCATCATTACCGAACTTAAACTTATGGGCCTAAAGTTTCCGGCCCTATCATGCTTCCCTCCACCTTTAGGTATGAACGATACTCTCACCCTTTTCCATGGCGTTGGTACTTGCCCCGTCGCCAGAGATGTGACGAAGAGTCTCCTTATCCTTTCCTGCGCTCGTCCTCCGGCCCTCTGCAGCATGCATGGGTATACCCCGTCGATTCCCGGTGCTTTATATTGGCCCATCGACTTTAGGGCCCATCTGAAGCGCTCTCTATTAATAATAGCGTCGCTCTCTTTCATCGCTCCTTCATGTTCCGCTCTATGCTGGCTGGGCACAACCTCCTCCTCCTCCTCACAACCTGGAAAATGCGCGCTTAATAACGACTCCAAAATTTCCCTACTTTCTACCACTACTTCACCTGACGGCTCAATAATTGTGCCTAGAAGTTGCCGGCTGTCCTCCTTTACTATGCGGTTAAGTCTCGCCGCCTCCCGCGTGCTCTCTACCTCTTCGCAAAAGCTCCTCCACGACTTTCTCTTCTCTCTCCGAATCGCACTTTTGTACTCTTTCCGCGCCCGGTGATACGCCTCCCATTCCTCCTCTCCTTCTCGTTCTCTTAGCCGCGCTCAACGACGAGTTCATCCTCCGCTTCTTTTCTTTAAGGGGGGCATTCCACCACACCGCTCCCCTTTCTTTGACCCTTCTCTCGGGACAAGCCGCCTGAAAAGCCAAAGTTATAATTTCTCTTATCTCTTTCTCCTCTTCATCTAAAGTGTTTCTGGATACTTCTCCCGTTGCTTCTCCCACCGTCCTTTCGAATTTCTCCCAGTCCGTTCGTCTCGGATTCCTCCCAGGGGGTTTCTTAACTCCTTTGGCTCCTAAACTAAACATAATAGGCCTGTGATCAGAGGTTATTAATCTGTCACAGACCCGCCAATTAGTAATCCAACTACTCGTCGGCCCTAAGCTTAGAGTAACATCCAGGACCTCCGTCCTATTACGCACCACAAACGTTGGCTCACTCCCGACATTCTCAATAGTTAATCCTAATCTTACCAATCCTTCCAGGAGTTCCTCACCAGGCTGATTGTTATTTGAGGAACCCCACACTTCATGGTGGGCGTTTACGTCCGCTCCCACCACCAACAGGCTCCCGGTGTCACAATAATCTCTTAGGCGTTCCAGGCACTCCGGGACCACATCACTGTCCTCCGCCCGGTACCACGAGACCACCACTATTTTCTTTCGTCCTACGCCCGGCTTGGACGGCAACCGCCACAAAGTCCCTCGTCTCGTACGCCCGCAGTGGCACCGGTTGCAAATCCGCTGCTACGACTACACATGCCCTAGGCACTCCATTAACTCCTGTATAAAAAGACACATAATATTGATTATTCCATCCCCTAATCTTAGACTTATACACATACGGTTCCTGAAACAGTCCCACGTCGAACTCCTTTTTACCCAGCAGTACGGCTACATCAGCTGCCGCCGTTTTACTATGCTGGGTATTCGCCTGTAGGAACCTCACTTACCTCCCCCCCCCCTTTTTTGGGGGACCGGAGCAAATCTTCCTCCACCTCCTCCAAAGTTCTACCAAACGGTGGACGCCGGGTTGTTGCAGTTGTCGTGGCGACCAACCCACTCCCCCCCGGCTGCTGTCTCTGAGCCGCTATCTCCTCCTCTACCTCCATCGCGGTTTCATCCCCCAGCCACGGGCTTCTAAGTACCCAGAACTTGACCCGGGTCAGTTCCACTCCCAGGTAGCCTACCCTTTTCACCTCTTCCGCGTCTTCTTTCGGGACCTCGATTGTTACCACCGTTTTCAACCCCACCTGATCGGTCTCAAAACTAACAATGCTCCACTTATCGAATTGAAACGCGAGATCTGGGTTCACTACTGCCATACATGGCAGGAGTTCATCCTGTCTCAATCCGAAACCGGTAAGGACTCCCCGGATTCGCTTCGGAATCGGCAGTTCCGAGAGCCGGTAAATCGCCCATCCATGTACCCCCACCCCGTCCCTTAGCGTACTTATTAGCAAGTCCGCATATTCTTTACTCCCGCACGTCATAACGTACAATTTACTCTCCTGTACAACCCCGGAGTCTACAAATCGGATTTTACTTTGACACGCTATAAGCACTCTTAGCACGAAGTTCCTTACCTTGACCGCCTCTTCATTTGAGAAGGCCCCGCCGTCCACTTTCACCATAAACGCCTTGGCATTCATCGAGGTTTTGGCCCTCTTTCCATGCTCTTGGCGTGCTTTCTCTTCCGTTTGCTCCTTCTTGGACCTTTTTGACGGTTCTACTACCCCTTCCCCCGGAGGGGTAGGGTGCGAGGTAGACCGAAATCTCTTCTGGTTTTCGTTCCGTTTCTCCTCCCGTATTCTATATGCTTGTTCGGCTCGCGCTCGTATTGTTCGCGTTGTTGTTCGAACCTCCCCTTAAAACCCGTGAGGGGCTGTCTTGCCCTCACTTCAGCTACCTTACGGGCTCTATTCTCGCGCCTACTTTTCTCCCTGGCTTTCTTACCCTCCCGACGGGTCCGAATAAAGCCCTCCGAATCCTCCGCCTCAGAGTTTGACTGGGCCGCTGTTCGCGTCCCTGTCGGCCTCAAATTTCCGTCAACCACCGTATTGCTTTCCAGGGTGGGTATTCCGCCCTGGTTTGCTTGGGCCGACGAGTCGTCCCTTGCTGCTCCAGAGGCGGTAGACCCGTCCCTGGAGATTCTCAGCTTTTCAGCCGAGTTGATCAACTCTTTGTTATCGCCCATAGTGAGCGATAACGCGGCCCTCGTGGCCTCCGACCGATAAACCGAAAATTTTCCCACTACCAACGATCCAACGCACTTGATCGCTACCAGACAGTCTCCACTGGATCCGAGGTATCGTCTGTTCGTCCGGTCCTACACGGTGTTCCGCAGGGCTCCCACTTGGGGCCGGACTTGTGTGCTGTTTTCAACAATGACTTACCGGCTAGCCTGCCTCGATTTGCGCAACTCCATAATTGCTACATATATGCAGACAACGTCTCGGTGCAATTTGCGCTCCCTCGGCCCCCCATTTGGCCTCCCAATGTTCGGAGTTTTTAGAGGCATGGTGTGGTGCAAATAAGCTCATCCTCAATTCTGGCAAGACCCAGTGCCTGGATGTGACATCAGCGTCGTCGGTGGCGCATTCTCCGCAGGAGCCGCTCAACTTCCTGGGATTCAAACTGGATAGCAGACTCAATTGGGAACACCACGTTGACATGGTCTGCGGAAAGCTCTCTCGCAGTCTATTTTTGTTGCGGCGACTCAGGGGCTCTGTGTCGGAGGTTGCGCTGAGAAGTGTATATTTCGCACACTTTCACTGCCATCTTCTTTATGGGGTTCTGCTTTGGGCTGGTAGCGCCTTTCAGCTTCAGAAGCGTGCTGTGAGGCTTCTTGCGGGTTTGAGGCCAAGGGACTCGTGTAGGGAGGCTTTCACTGCTCTTGGGATACTCACCCTCACTTCTGCTTTTGCCGTCCAAGTTTTGAATTACGTGAAGTCTAACTCACAACTGTTCAAGTCACACTCGGATGTCCATGTCCATTCGACGCGGAACGCCAACAAGCTTATAAAAGATAGGACCCGTTTGAGACTCACTAATAAGAGCTTTCACCAACTTGGGATTGATCTCTATAACATGCTGCCTCGATCAGTAGCGCAGCAGCCTCCGAAAGCATTCAACAGGAAGCTTAAAGGGCTGTTTCTTGCAAAGGCATGCTACTCCGTGAATGAGGTGAAGGACGCTCTCTGCTCTTGGAAGACTCTGTCTCTGTGACTTTAAATGTTGCCACTTGACGTTGTAATGCCCGTTTGGGTCTCTACAATAAATCACACACCCATTCATGGCTAGAATTGAGAAATAACGCTGATTCACGTTGAACATGAGAAATAAATCTGCTCATTGTTCGCGGTTGAATTTGAGAAAACACGCCAATTTGCGGTTTCGCGATCCAAAGTCCGGGCCGAAATTAAGAAAATGCGCTAGCTCACGGTTTACAGTGCTCTTTTCACGGCTAAAATTGACAAAATAAATTGCGCGTTTAATGTACAATTGAGAAAAATCGCTCATTTGCGGCTAAAATTGAGGAAAAATGCCAATTCACGGCTAAAATTGAGAAATGGAGCTCATTCGCGCAGGTAAAATTGAGAGAAAAGGCACCAGTTCGTGGTTTCTCAAACCAACATCTCGGTGAACATTGCGAAAAAGTGATAATTGACTGTTTTTATACATTTATATAGCAAGTTTGCGGTTACAATCGAGAGAGAGGGCGACTTAGCTCACACATGTCTTAAAAAGTTCTTATTTTCGGCTAGAATTGAGGCACATTAAAGAAAACACCTATTTTAAGGTTCGCGATTTAATGTCCGGATCGAAATTAATGAAATTCGTTAACATGAGTATTATGTGGACCCTTTCACTGCTGAAATTTGAAGGGAGGAATCGCTCAAAGTAGAATTAAGGTTAAAGCACGAATTTGCGGCTAAAATCGAGGGAAAATGAATTGGCAAAATTGTCACCGTCTTTTGTTGATTACAGTGTAATTTTCGTGGCTAAAATTGAGAAATAGCGTTCATTCACAGGTTACGTTGAGGAAAAACTGTTCTTTTGCGGCTGAAATTGACAGAACGCACTTATTCGCGGTTTATAGGCGATGCCCAGTGCTGGCCGTAATTAGTATAGTAGATCAAAAATGCGTTTGAGACCTTTTTACGGTTAAAATGAAGAAAATAGGCTATAGTTCGAGGTAGAATTGAGAAAAAGCACTCAGTTTCACCTAAAATTAAAATTCGACGCTACAAATAGTGCTCATTCACGAGTTAAATGTGGGGGGGGGGGGGATTCTGTGCAACTCCTCTTGATGAAAAACTGGATCCATCACGCCTGTGGGCAGATTCACTGGCGAAAATAACAGAAGAACCATTGCCTTTTTTCAGCCTTCTAACAGGATCTGGAAGTTGGAATCGCGTCAATTCACGGTCATCAGAGACTAAATTTGCACAGAAACGGCCACTATCCGTCAAAAAATAAATAGCTGCTGGAAACATGTCGTTTGCAGCCTTCTATTTCGGATTTTATGTCGAAAAATTGAAACTTCTCTCTCCCCCCCCACCACACCGGAAAGTGTTACTTTTGGAGCTAAACTTTAAATTTTAGACCTGAGACGGTAAACAGAGCTGGCAGTTTCTCTCCCACCATTAGTCTGTACTGTATGGCACAGCGGGCTAAACACGATTTGAGCTAACCCAAAACACACGAAATTGCGCGTCGAACCTTGCGAAAATGGGATTTTAGTGCGAAAAATCAGCAAAATCGGTTTTCAAGTTAAGCCGACCCTCGAAATCGGTTTGTCAGCAACAAAAATCCGCGAATTTTTGATTTTTGGTGAAACCGATGTGCGAAAATGTGTTGTTTTTTAGTGAGAAAAATCCGCAAAATTGGTTTTCTGGAGCGGAATACAAGAAAGCCAGATCGGGAATTTTTTGGGGGTGGGCAGCTGCCCCACGAAATCTGCGTTTTTGATTGTAGGGGAGGGCAACTGCCCACCCCTGCCCCCCGCTGGCTACGTCCATGTTGAGAACTCAAACAGTCAGTTCTGCCATTTTTATGGTGCAAATTAGTCCGTCAAGCCATTTATGGGGTGCGAATGGTCAGCTTGTCATTTCTAGGGCGGAAATTGTCATTTATAGAGAGTTAGTAGCCACTGAGATGTTTTCAGGGCATAATTCGTCAGATTTTCCACGGAATCGGATGTAGAAGAAGTAGTTACCGGAAGGTATTCGCCAATTCTCGGCTTCTAACTGTCGCTGGTCTGTTGATCTTTTGCGTGTGCGTGTTCATCCAGAAAAATAGACAACTCTACGTGGCGAACAGTGTGGTACATGGGATTCAAACTCGAAATGCCTCGCTTCTTCATTTGCCGAGCACGTCCAGCGCGTTCTTCGCTAGATCTTTCTGGTATCAGGGGATCAAAGTGTTCAACCGCCTGCCAACGGCGCCTGAAGGATGAGTCTTCGTCTCGTCTTTTCAGAAGGAACCTCAAAGAGATACTCCTGAAGCCAGTGGCGGATCTAGGATTATATCTTGGGAGGGGTTCCACCACAAATCTGATAAACTCTTTCTTCTTATGAAACAATGTTCTATAGCCATTAGCATAGTGAGAATTAGTAAGGTCCGGGCCTTATTTTTAAGTGATCATCATGCCCGCGGCGTAGGCCTCCCACGATTGCGTCCTGACGAACAACTGTAAAATAGTGACATTTTTGAGGCTAATATCAGCGATGTTGAGAGATACTGCACCGTTTCACGATTTCGCGAATTTGAAAGTTTCGGGGATTTTTTAGTTTAGTGAACGCGGAACCTAGACAATGGTGTCAACGCCACGACAGCGCCCTGACAAGTAGACGCAAAGTCACAGCATTTTTAGGAGAAATGTGGAAGTTTCCTAGGTTTTTTAGCAACTGGCTTTCCTGGCTTAAATTAGGCAATTTCCACTGCTTAATTCAATAGAATTGCGAAAGTTTGAAGTCATTTGGTCTGACGACCCCGACAGCGTCCTTGGCCTCACGAATAGCCAAAGTAATTGCAAGATTATAAGCGCCAAGTATTGTGTTTGAAATGTCTGGTCCTAAAGCCGCGCATAGCATACCGAATACCCAAAAGAAAAGAAGTTCCATGGCCTAAAGTCCACGGCAATGCGACTTTCCTGTCTTAATTACTCCGAAAATAAAAGTTTAGGGACTTAATTATATTAATTATCTTAATTTTACCAAAATTGCGGGTTTTGGGGCCTTTTTTCTGGCAGCGAAACTCTGGCTAACCGGCCTTAGCGCAAAGCCTGACAAATTCCCACCAAATTGCAAGTTTCCTGACTGGATATCCACGCGATGGCCGATAGGTGTGTGTGTGTGTGTGTGTGTGTGTGTGGGGGAGGGGGGTTTAATTTCGGTGATTTTAACAATTTAGAGTCTTTATAATACAAGCAAATTACCGCGTTTCCTCAATTCTAGCTGCGAATTAGCGGATTTTGTCAAATTGCACCGTAAACTAGCGTTCTTTTCCATTTTAGAAGCGAATGAGCGATTTGTCTCAATTTTAGCCTGGAATTAGCGCGCGGTCTTTCTCAGTTTTAGCCATGAATTTAGTGGGTCTAATCACATGTATCAGACAAATAAGCGTTTCCCCCTCAATTTCAGCAGCGTGTTACCGACCTTTCTCCCATTTAACCTATTAGCGTTTTTCTTCACTTCTCAGTCATGTGGATTAGCGATTTTTCATCTCTATTGCAAATTAGCGCTATATCTCAATTTTAGCCGCGAGATATTCCCTAGTTTCAGTTGTGAATTATTTCTTAATTTTACCCGTGAATTACCGCTCTCAGCCCCGAATAAGTGCACCTCCCAATCCGCAAATTATCGTTTTTCTCCATTTTATAGCTGTGAATGAAAGTTTCTTGTCAACTTATGCCTTATGCCGCGAAATAACGCATTTTTATAAGCTTTTTTCCTCAATTTTAATGGGGAATAAGCGGTTTGTCTCTGTTTTAGCCGTGAGTGAGCGTGTTTCCGTGGCGTAGCGTTTTACTCAATTTTGGCAGCGCTTTTTTACTATTTTTGCCGCGACTTAGCGCTATTTCTCACCGTAGCCGCCAATTTTTTTCTTAATTTTAGCGATGAACTGCGGATTTTACAAAAATTGATCCACGAATCAGCGATTTTCTTTATTTCAGTTGCTATAATACGCGCTTTTTGCCGCGAATTGAACCTTATCTCTATTTTCAGCCTCGGATAAGCGTTTAATTTCCATTTTAGGTGGGCAGTAATTAGCAGTTTTCTTAGTTGCAGCCGTGAATCAGGAGGTTCTCTAAATTTTCGCTATCAATTAGTGATTTTTTCATGTTATCTATGTGAATTAGCGCTTTTACTCAATTTCAGTCTCGATGTTACCTCGAAAAACCGCTGGAAAGGGCGTTTTTCAAATATTGGTTGAGGCTTCTGAGTGATTGATTGCTGTTTTTACTTATAGCTGCGAATTGTGGGTCAAAAAATCATCTGTGCAGCTCCCTCTTCAACAGTCCACATTTTATAGTAGGTGACATCTTCTCAGGGGGAGGGGGGGATTTTAGCCGCTCAAGGACCTACTGAATCTTGGCATTTGCGATTTTACACTGTAGTTTGCTGTAGAAGTGTAGGACTAGCTATCACAGACCACGATAGGCTACTGTGGAGTCGACAAAAATTGCCCCATAACCAACGATAAGGCAAAACGTTCCATGTCTGTTCTCCACGGGGGGCTATGTTACTCTCGCCTCCGTACAAGTATAGTGCTGTCTAAGCCTATATCGTCATTAAACACGTACAGGTGCCCCCCGGTTTGACGCCAAAAGAGGTAGCAGTGTCGCCCAAGAAATCGGCCCAGTAAAACAACGATTGCGACACCATGTGCAGACCACAACCAAACAGGTTTGATGTCAATGGCCTTTATCAAGGCGTGGACAACATCCGGCTGAAGATGATCTTCTGGAACGCAGGAGGCTTAACTCAAGACAAGTTTATCGAGCTGACGAATATCATACACTCCAACAAAGCCGACATCTTCGGGGTAGTGGAAGCTGGAGCATGTACAGACCGTCTGGAGTCCTACCAGGTACCAGGATACAGCATCTTTGCCCTACCGAGAGCTAGGCGAGTGGCCTCTGGAATTCTTGTTGGCGTGAAAAAGGCCTTAGTAGCCGACTTCACCGTGTTGAAAGAGGCGGACACAAATGATTGCCTCGAAGCCGTGGGACTGGATGTCTGGATGGATGCCTGCCGCCGGCGAATAGTGATCCTGTCCAATGTACCCAACCTTGGATGGTTGGAAACTGCTTGGACATCCAACACAGTTGTCTACGGCGATTTCAATGCCCCCTCCAGCAGATGGGGATATAGCAGGACAACAGCGGTAGGCAGAGCCATTGAGGAATTCATTGACGATAGCCCGGTTGAGGTGATTGAGAACGAGGGAAGCGTGCCCACTTTTCATGCGTACAACGGGGGAACTGGTCACCCGGATCTCATCCTGGCCCACTCCGCACTTAGGGATGGCCTGGAACACTATTAGGGCGCCCGGCGTCCTTGGACACAAATTGATGCACCTTGCCTGGAAGGGAGGATCGCGCGCGGATACCCAACCAAAAGCTGCAATGTGGAACCTAAAGAAGGCTGATTGGAAGCGGTTTACAGTAAAATGCGAGGAATTGCTGTGTAATGTCGACCTTTCAGGAAACATTGATACATGCTATCGCAAACTGAGCACTGCAGTGCTGAGAAGCGCAATGGACTCTATTCCGCGGGGCTGGGTCAAAAACGCAAAACCCTTTTGGAATGAAAGATTAGGGGAATTGAGGGATGCAAAAAATGCTGCCGACACACTGTATGAAACCCATCCTACCCAAGACAACAAAACGAAACTAAAAGCTGCCGTCGCCAAGCTTAAGAACGAGATCCTGCAGTCCAAGCGAGGATCAGTAAGAACTTTCATGGAGCAGCTGGATTACAGGAAAGATGGAGTGAAGGCCCACCGGTACGTCTCGGAACTCTGTGGGAAACGGGGAGCCCTCAAAAACAAACCTGTGGTCACTCAGTCTCGGAAAACTCTCACACGATATGCGGACATTGCTAGGCACTTCTGCGCCCATTATGCCAAAGTGAGTAACCCACGCCCTAAAGCTAAACGCAAGCTGCATACCCGGCAGCCATCTTCTTGCCCGGATGAGCTTGAGATGAACCTCTTCTATTCGGAGTTCACTCTCGCGGAACTGGAGAGAGCTATCGAGAGCGCGCCCAAGAGGAAATGTGCGGGATCTGATGGGATTCTGCCAGAGTTTATCAAACACCTGGGGGCAAAGGCCAGGGAGAAGATCCTTGTTTTTATGAATAAGGTCTGGATCACAGGACTTCCCAGTGAGTGGCAAAAGGCTGACATAATCCCCATTGCAAAGAAAGGAAAAAGCGAAAATACCCCCGAGAGTAACAGACCAACTGCTCTGACAAGCATGTTCTCGAAGTTATACGAGAAAATGGTCCTCGAGAGGCTGCAGCTGTACTTGGAAAAACGGCAACTTCTATCAGACAAGCAGGCAGCTTTCAGACGGTACCGCAATACCATTGAACATGTGGGCTTACCGGTACCAGGAAGTCAAAAATGCATTCCATCGTAAGCAAAGTACAATAGCTGTGTTTGTAGACTTTAGAACTGCCTTTGACCGGGTCTGGAGGGAGCGATTGCTGGAAAAGATTCTGGGATTGGGCATATCTGGGAATATGTATGAGACCATTCGTTCGTTCCTCTCACAACGGTGGATCAGAGTGAAGTACCGAAGCGTTTGCTCGCCGTACCGGCAGACCCACCTTGGAGTTCCCCAGGGCGCAGTGATAAGTCCCACCTTATTCAGCATCATGATTGACGACGTGGTGGCAAAATTGGAGGCCATACCGGGAGTTCGTGCACTGCTGTATGCGGACGATTTGGTGATATGTGCCTCCAGCAGCAACCTGAAAGCGATTGAGGCGTGCCTGGACGAGGCTCTGAGGGCTTTAGACAGCTGGGTAAAGGAAAATCGGATGGATGTAAACCCACAAAAATCGGAATTTCAGGTTTTCAGCTTGTCGACTAGACGCCCGCAAGTAAACCTGCTCTTCAACGGCGCCTCACTTCCCCAATCAGACTCAGCCGCATACCTGGGCTTCCAGCTGGATAGTAGGCTCTGCTGGAAGAAGCATGTCGAGAAGCTCATACAACAGGGAGAGAAGAGGCTAGGACTACTTAGGAGACTGGTAGCAGTGAAGTGAGGAGCCAATCAGGACCTCCTGGCCTTGACCTACAAAACGTATGTGCGACCCTGCATAGAATATGGAGCTGAGGTCCTGGTAACCGCCTCTGATTGTGCGCTAAAGCCCCTCGACACACTGCAAAATAAGGCACTGAGGCTGATTACAGGTGGAGCAAAGTCAGACCCCATTGCAGCAATGGAAATCCAATCGGATGTTGAGCCATTGCAGGTCCGAAGGGATATTGCTGCCATCAAGTTCGTAGACCGCATGAAGAGCCTCGGAGTTGAATATTGGGATACGCAGGAGACCTCGTCGCAGCGCCTAGTGACCCAGCAACAACTAAGCAGCAGAGTGGAGGACATGGTTGAGAAGTACGGCATCATACGAGGGCCCCGGCAGCCGATCCCACCACGCAGATTCCCATGCAAAAATATTGCCCATACGGAGACTGAGCTAGTTGAGAGGGTTAAGAAAGGGGAAACCCTCACTCTTATATTACGAAGCCTAGCTCAGGAAACAATAACTCTACGATACCCCAGCAGCGAGTGGTTACACATCTACACCGATGGGTCAGCCCTGGATGCAAGCAAGAACGCAGGAGCTGGGGCCTACTGTACAGATTTTGAGCTGTATGCTCCGGTTGGTGGCCAGGCGACAAGCTTTGACGGCGAGGTCAAGGCAGTTTGCCTTGCGTTGGAGAGGATCGGCCGCGATAGTCCACCGCGGGTTGTCTTTTTTATCGACTCCCAGGCAGCGATCCTCTCCATTGGCTCGAGACGGCCGTCGGACCACGCCGGAGTTGTGGAGGCTCGGGACCGGATTGACCAGCTGATCGAGGGTGGCGGGAGAATCGTCCTCCAGTGGATTCCCAGTCACTGTGATCTCCATGGAAATGAAAGAGCCGATGCACTGGCGAAACGTGGGTCCATGGAGACACAGCCAAACTCAGCCATATCCCTCAGCTCAGCAAAGAGAATCTGCTTCAGTCAGGTTGCGGGTGAGGCCAGGAGGGTTTGGGAAGCTCTGGCCGACGGCCGGCAATGGCGGCAGCTTTTGAGCGCGCCACTTTCCTCCACCTTGCCCCGCGACGAGTTTGTGGCTTCCTTCCGGATGACAACAGGGCACGAATACCTCCAAAAACATCTCCATCGCATTGGGGTTGTCGACTCCCCCATATGCCCCCTCTGCCATCTTGAAGAAATGGACAGCGACCACCTACCACGATGCCTCCAATTGACAGATGTCAGAACACCTGACACAATGAGCGACAGCCAGAAATTGGCAAAATTATACTGGGCCGCCAGGAGTTTAATGGCTTAAATTGCCAAATGCCCGGGTGTTATTATAAAAAAAAAAAAAAAAAAATGTCTGTTCTCCAACCAATCGACCCCCCCCCCCGCCCCCGCCACCCACTTTCCCCCACCCTCATGTCTCACGATTGTCTTTTACATCTTGTTAGAAACATTTTGGAGTTTTCGGGAAGTGAATTTTGATAGGACGGGGTAATTGACTTCCTTAACTGGTTAAAAAGGTAATTTAAAGTTGGCACTAGCTGGAATCTTTCCTGTCTCTTAATTGGTGCGTTAAATGAGGTTTCACCTCTTTTCTGTCAAAAGTTCACGGGGGCGGTTTGAATTTTCCACCTTTTTTGTCTCAAAGAGAGAACGATAGAAGGTGAGGGGGAAGGGGGGAGTGCCGGAATTTTAGCGCACGTACGTTTGATGATGAGATTGAGAAAGGGCTGCGCGTGTAATGACTTTACGCCTTCGAGCAAACGACTCAAATTCAAAGCGTTTTAGAGGGAATGAGAATGCCTATATCAATCTGGAATTCCTGAAATGCTCGGAGGCCTTTCGGAGTGCATAATGAACGAAAGATCAAAGTCAACAGGAACTTTCGAGTTCGAAAAAATCTAAAAAGAAATGAGGGTGTTGACTTTTACATTTTTCTCGAAGGAAGCTAGAGGACGCCGTGGTCAAAAATCGTCCAATTTCCTTAATTAGGAAGAAACTGAAATGTTTGAAATATTGCTCTTTCTTTCTGAGAATTTTCCAGTATTTTTTCAAGACTTTCACTTTCAACTTTTCACAGTCCCGGAACTTCCATGCCCATTTTCTTCGGATTAATATTTCTTTGCGTAACTTTATTTATTCCAATTTACTTTTCCCTCTCAATGCATCCTCCTAGCCCTTTTTTCATTTCGGCTACCCCTTAGCTCGAACCCCCTCCCTCACCTTTCTCCATTACACTGCTTGCTCTGGGCTTGCTATTAAACCTTCCCCACTTCCACTTCTCAGTGACATAAGCAAAATCTTCCTTTGGAAAAAATAAAATCTAATCATGGAACCTCAAAAGTTCTTTCAGCTTGAGAACTCACTCCTTGCTTACCCTCTTCGCAATTATTTCGAATGCCATTCCCGATCTTTTTGGTTGACCGAATTTCCTTTCACCTTTTTTTTTTTTTAAATTATAAAAATTTAAAAAAAAACCTACGTAAAAAAAAAGAGAATGTTGGTGAAAAAGGACTCCCTATGCGAGAGAATACGGGATTTGGAACGATTTTACCTCTAACTAAACCTATTCACCCAGAATCTCTGATTATTTCGCACGTCTGAACATTCAACTTGGTTTGGAAACGGCCAATTTAGTCACAGAACCTAATTATTGGAGTCAAAAATGGTAATTATAATGTAAAGAAAGCCGGCTCTTCAGAGAAAAAGCTCTGATGCGCAGGAAAAATTTAGAAAAAGCGCTGGTTCAGGGCATGATGTCCGGCATCATGTCCAGCACTGGGTCCCGAACCGTGTCCAGGATCCCAGTGTGGGTCCTCCTAGAATTAAGGTTCCCACCCCTCCATAAACCACCCCATTTATGCCTTAGGGTCGACATTGCCGCCGCCCCCTTGATAAAGATATCAACGGGAGGGAGTCCCGTCAGTATCTCCATCGTGGCAGTAGGAGTAGAGTGCATAGCCCCCAGTGACCATCAGGCACGCCAGTCTCTGACACCATAGTGACGGTATTTTTGGCCCCCACTTGTTCCGCCTTGTGCCACCAGACCACTGAGCAATATGTCAGTGCGGGTCTGACTAACGCCGTATGTAGCCATAGGACCATGTGTGGCCTCAACCCCCACATTTTGCCGCAGGCATTTTTCGTCCTCATAAGCAGCATTTTACCCCTGTCGGCAACTCTGCCCAGGTGCTTGTTCCAGGTGTGCGTGGAGTCCAGGGTTACCTCCAGATTTTTTACTTCCCTCCGAAGAGATAGCCTGGTGTCGTAGAACAGGGGTTCTTTAAAGACACCCAAATTCCTCTTTCTATAGTGAAGGCCACTAGGTTGGTCTTGTCAGGGTTTACAATCAGCCCTTCCTTCCCACACCAGTCCTTCACTATATTCAATGCTGACTGAGTCAAGTTCGACACCACCCCGACATGTCACCCTCTAATGACGATGAGAATGTCGTCCGTGTATCCCTGGACATAGAACCCGTTATCAGACAACCGCACCAATAAAGAATTGGCCACCATGCTCCACATTCGGGATGACAAAACCCCCCCTTGTGGGCACCCCTTCTTTACAACCACCTCCAGGGATTCCCCAAGGAGCGTGGCGGTAACTGTTCTGCTTTCAAGCAGCACCCTCAACCATCTACCAATGGTGTCGCAGACGCCATGCCGTCCTTCAGCTTCAAAAAACGAGGATATAGAGGTGTTGCCAAGGGGCCCCCTATGCCCAGTAGGAAGATTCCCACCGCTAGTTCCTTGTGCTCTAGAGTATCCTCCAGCCTAGCAACCAGCTGGTGTAATGCCGTTCCGCAGGACTTACCCTGCTGGTAGGCAAATTGATCTGGGTGTAGTGGCCTCGAAGGAAGGTTATTATTATTATTATTCAGTGGGCCGGCACCCGGCCTAGCCGAGCCCGAAGCGCTTAAGCCGTTACCGGCTCATACGCCATGCCCTTAGGGTCGGACTCGGAAAAGCCTAATGCGGGTCCGCAAACCTATCTACGGCATTCACGAACTGAAGGACTCGGACCCCCTCGGCCCTCGAGAATGTGATGCCTGGCAACCTATCTGTCCCGAAAATGCGGAAACGAGTAGCCGCATACCTCTCACACTCCCCTACAAAGTGCATAGCCGATTCCTCTTCCAACTCGCAGCCCCGACACATTGGGTCTGCCACCATTCCCATTGTGTGGAGGTGCTTACGTAGCGCATAATGGCCTGTAAACATCCCCACAACTCTCCGCATGCTGCCTCTACTTAGTGATAGCAGCCACATCGTCGCCTCCCTGTCCCATTCCCGAATGCAAGCCCTCGCTTGCCGACAGGCTGATAGGCTACTCCAACTCCTGGCGGCCTCCCTATCCGCCCAATCCTTTATCTGGGCTCTCCCCACTGTCTTGGAGACCGCAATAGTCGGCTCAGGTCCCCATACTTCCTTATTTGCCCCCTGTTTCGCCATTTCATCAGCTTTCTCATTCCCCTCGTATCCCCTGTGTCCAGGGATCCACGCGAGGGTCACTTCATTACCCATTCCCTGTAGCCTTGTGATGACCCGCCGACAGTCCGCCACCAAGGCCGACTCCACCACCGGCCTGGTCACCGCCCCCAGGGCTGCGCGGCACTCGCAGCTGCGTAGATCACCACTTCCCTGAACCTCACATGCTTCCTAATTAGCTCCAGGACAGTCATTTATCGCCACGACCTCTGCCTGAAAAACCGTGGCCAACTTTCCTAGGGGCCTACAGTTCCCACCCTCAAACACCGGTATCCAGAACCCAGATCCTGTCATCCCCGATTCCAACTTAGACCCATCCGTGAAGCAATTCATGGTTCCCTCTTGCACCCTGAATTCCTCTCTCGTACTAACTCGAATCCGTATCTTCCTTCCCAAGTCCAATCGCTTCACGGTTTTGTCACTCCTCATCTGGGTGACAGGCGCCACCCGCTGGAGCTCTGTCGCTACTTCCCTGTGTCCCATATCTCTTCCCCTAACCGCCCATTTCCCATGGACTTGCAACCCATAACATGTTTCCATTGCGCGCATCTTGACCTCCAAATATAGGGGTCGCAGCCGAAGCAACACTTCCATCGCTGCCGTTGGAGTCGTCCTGAAGGCCCCCAGAGCCGCCAGACAGGCCAGACGCTGGACCCTGCCGAGCAACTCCCGCCCCCAGGACCACTCCACCATTTTCCACCAAGCCAAAGCGCCATAGCTGGCCATCTGGGGGCTTATTCTCTAACTCCGAAGCAATAGATTTTTCGAAGTCATATGTTTATTTCATTGATTTTCTTCAAACAAATGAATGAAATAAACACATGGCTGGCGAAAAAAATATTGCTTGTTGTTAGAGAATAGGCCCCCAGGGCCTAATTATACCTGTGTATAGCCACAGCATCCGTTGGGGGGTTAAGCCCCAGGTACTCCCCACTACTCGCCTACATTGATGAAATGTCCTTACCGCTCGTTTACACACATTGTCCACGTGGGTCCTCCTCGACAGTTTACCGTTCAGGGTCACCCCCAAATATTTAGCTTCTGACACCCTTTCTATTTCTCGCAGAATTCAAGGAGAAATTATTGAACCCTCAGCCGTAAATGTTCATTTTTTAATGGATGCGCATTTCGGAGCGATCCCCGCTCCCTCATCAGCACAATTAAACTGCAAAAAAATGAAAAACTGAAAAAATGAAAAACTTCAAGAGAGTCAATGCCTACCAAAATCTATTTCTATTTCTCTTCCGTTCATCCTAATCGGCCCCCACCCTGCCAAGCTCCTCTGCTTCGTAAAGAGTATAAGCTTGGCCTTTTCCGGGTTTACCGCAAGTCCTCTGCCTGCACACCAGTTATTCATTACGTGAACCGCCTGATTCATGAGACCACACAAGGTGCTCAAGTCCTTCCCCCTCACCAATATCACCCCATCATCCGCAAAGAACTGACAATAAATACCCTCTCTCTCCAAAACTCGTATGAGCCCCTCTATGACCAAACACCAGAGCATGAGGGAAATGCAGGAGCCTTGAGGGGTTCTCCTCTCAGCCTTCACCACCACTTCCGCACCACCCAGCAGCATTACCTCCACGAACTCTATCAACACATTGTTCACCCCGAACTCTCTCAACGCCTCTATCATGCACTCCCTGGAGACATTATTCAATGCCCCCTCTATATCTACGAATAACCCCAAGCAGTACTCCTTACAGGCCAAACTATCCTCCTAGTAGCGCATGCAGCGCCGTATCCGTCGACCTCCCCGCATTATATGCATGTTGATGCTCATGCAACCCTCTCCTAGCAAGCACTTCCTGCCGGATATAAAAATCTATGACTCGCTCCATTACTCTTAAGCCTACACAATTAATACTGATAGGCCTAAAATCCGCCGCGCGGTTACATGCTCTTCCACCACCTTTAGGTAAAAATTTCACTCTTACCCTCGTCCATGCCGTGGGGATTTTCCCCCTTACCAAGCAGTTCACCATCAGTCGACGAAGACTTTCTTTCGCCCTCTCATTTGCTTTCTGGATGACGATCGGGTATATTCCGTCATGCCCCGCCGCCTTGTAGGCTCCCAACGTCGCCAGCGCCCATCTGAAGCGTTACCCTGTGCAGATCATTTCGCTCTGTGCCCTCCGACTTCCGTCTAAGTCGCGCACGTCAGTCTCAACCGCAGTCATCTGCCTCTCCTCACACCCTGGAAAATGAGTGCTTAGCATATGATCCAAAATCCCCCACTATCACTTCACCTGTCGGCAGCGTGATTGATCCCAGCTGCCATTCCACTTCATCTCTGATGACCTTGCTCAGTCTTGCCGTTTCCTTCGCCGATTCCACTTCTTCGCAGAATTTCCTCCACGCCGTCCTCTTCGTTCTCCGGAGGTCCCGCTTGTAGGCCTTTCTGGCTTCATTATACTGCTGCCAATCCACCCCAACCTTCGTCAACCTAGCTCTATTAAAGTTAGATCTCACTTTTTTACGCTGCTCCCTGAGCTGGGAGTTCCACCACGGCGCATCCGTTCCGCGAATGCGTCGGGCCGGACAGGCATCCTCAAACGCTTTTTTCAACGATCTAGTCAGCTTGCTATCTTGAAGTTCGACGTTATCCTCCTGCAGCTCCTGCTCCCCAGCTTGTTGTTGCTGTAGCTTCCTCTCGAATTTATCCCAGTCCGCTCGCCTGGGGTTTCTAACCGGCTTCACCGCCAACGGCTTTGCCCCAACCTCGAATCTAATTGGCCTGTGATCAGAGGAAATATCATTACACACCCTCCATCCAGTTATCACGCCTCTCGCCCCCCCAGAGCAGAATGTGGCGTCAATCACCTCACTCCGGCTCCGAGTCACGAACGTGGGCATGTTTCCAATATTCATAATTACAAAATTCAGCCTAACCAGGTCTTCCAGAAGCTCCTCACCTGCCCTATTCGTATCTGTCGAACCCCATGCTACGTTATGGGCATTCAAGTCCGCCCCGACGATCAATATCGCCGCCTCCCGGACCCAGATCTCCATCAGTCTTTCCAGCTCTTCCGGGATCTCCGTCCTTCCGTCGTAGGCCCTATACCAGGAAGCTACATAAACAGTCTTATGTGCCCCCCCTCGCATTTCAATATTTATACTTGCCACTGCCAAGTCCGGCGTTGATTACCCACTTACCCTCACCGGCTACAAGATAGACTGCACCACCACACATGCCCTCACCCTTTCCAGTCCCTCCGTTGCGTGAATAACCTCATAGTTCCGATTCCGGAGCCCTCGCACCCTCCCCTTAAAGAGATATGGTTCCTGAAACAACCCCACCTGGAACTCTAAACCAGCCTCCAGCAGCGCAACATCCGCCGTCGCAGTTCTGCTGTGCTGCAAATTAGCCTGAAGCACCTCGAAGGGAGGTAGTTTTCCCAGCCAGGGACGTTTTTCCAACGTCTTCAAAACGAAAGATGTTAGACATTGCACATGCATATGCCAGTGCATATGACGGGCGCCCCGGCTTAGGTATAAACACGACCCGTGCTTTCCACCACACCTCAGGGATTCTGCCAATTGCCAGGCAAGCCCTGAAGATGCAACACAGTCATCTCGAAACCTCCGCCCCCCTCCTGCAGGAGTTTTGGGATTATGCCGTCCGGCCCAGGAGCTTTGAAGGGGGAAAACGAGCCAATGGCCCACTGTACGCTTCCCATTGTGACCACCTTCCCTAACCACATGCCAGTCCACTCTTGTCGCCCTCCTTCGCGAGGGCCCCAAGGGCGGAATGGACGAAACCACCCCCACGGTCCCCAGAAAGTGCACACCCATCAGGGTCGCCAAGGTGCTTGGGAAGGATACTCTTTCAAAATATGGTAATTTTGCAGCTATTCGTCGGAAGACTTTGGGCACTATAGTAGAGACCGGCTGAGCCAGCCGGACCAAACCGTGGATTTTTCTCAATTTTAGCCACAAATTAGCGCTATTTCAATAGATTCGCATATAGAATTCGCGTTTTCTAAACATCAGCTGCGAATAAGAACTTTATCTCAACTTTATTAGTCCAGTCATTTGGTGACAGAACGTTGTGAAACCAGGAAAAACTTGCCGGTTCAGTTTTTTTTTGGATCAGCCTCTGTACTGAAAAACTCGTGAGGTATTAGAAAACCGAGCTGGTGACCCAGAATTACCGAACGTTGTTATTCGATTAGAGGGATTCCAATTCCACCATCTTATGTCAATGTCATTCATGGGAGCAATAGGGCTTATAATGGAGGGCAGAGGCTTAAGTGAGCTTTTTCAGACTGTTTGTCTCCTTGTTAATCCGCCCTAAATTGCCGGTTTTGCCAAATTTTAGCCTCAAAGTTGCCTGCGGAAGCCAGGAATTAGAGTATTTTCAATTTTTAACGCATATTGGAATATTTATCAATTCTAGCCATGAATTAGCATGTTTGACATGGATTAGCGTTTTTTGTTTAGTTTTAGCTACGAACAAAAGCTATACGCATTTGCGTTTTTTTCATCTTCAGCCGGGGCGTAGTGATTTTCCACAATCTTAGCCGCGGGTTAGCGCTTTTCTTAATTTTAGCAGCACAGCGATTTTCCTCCATTTTAGCCATGAATTGGCGTTTTTCTAATTTACAGCTGCAGATTAGCAACTTTTACGAAAGCAAATTATCAAAATTACCACAATTTGAGCTGAAAATTCGTGTTTTTCTTCATTTTAGACGCGCTAATTAGTGATTTTTTTTTCACTTTTAGCCGCGTTGTTTTAAGATTTTAGCCCTGCACAAGCAATTTTTGTCTACTTTCTGCTATGAATTAGTGCTGTTTTTCAGTTTGACCCTCAAATTTTTCAGAAGGTACGGATTTGCATCTTCTCAATTTCAGCCGCCGAATTAGTGGTTTTCTTCATTTGTATTCACGAATTAACTTTTTTCTCAACTTTATCCGCGAATTAGCGTTTTTCTCAATTTCAGCTGAGAAATAGCGTTTTCTTCTAATTTTGCAGCGAATTAGCATCTATTCTCTTATTTATTCGAACTTCTCGAGATTCGGGACATGAATCAACGACATGGCGATGTGTGATGATATTGGCGTGACTAGCCAATATCATGTTATCAACTTAAATATTATTGGTCAGTCTCATGGCAACTGATGAGCTGATTAATCATGAAATTGAGAGTATCTCGTCTCAACTTCAGTGAAATTGAAAGTTTCAGGTCTTTTTCTCTTTAAGGCCGTGGATACCGGGCAAATTAGCCCAGACAGAACTCAACTCAAAGTCTGTTCGGACGCAAAATTGCAACATTTTGAAGGCAAGCATCAGCGAAATTTATAGTTTACTGGCTGAATAGTAGCGATATTGAAAGTTTTGGGTCTTAATATCAGCGAAACTGTAATTTTCAGGTTCGAGTCCGCGCAATTTTCACAAAGTTGTAAATTCCGACTAAGCTAAGTTTCAACTAGCGCTGCAAAGTTGCAAATATCCGTGAATGGGAAGTTTCCTGGCAGAATATTCGCAACACTGCAAGTTTTTCAGGGAAACAGCAAGTTATTATTTTTTTTTTTTGTGGGTGCGAAACTGCGAACCCTGGGCAAGCCGTCCCTGACTGTGCCTGTAACTTTGAATTTGCAATTGAAAATGAGTTTGAAGTTGGGGTGCTAAAATTCAATAGAAATTAGACAAGTTTCCTGGTTTCATACGTGAAATTGACAGTTTCTGGTTCTAATTTCGGTGAAATTGCGAGTTTAGGGCCTTAAAGCAAAATTGCAGTTTACAGACCGCGTTGTAGCGGCGGAACTCATTTTTGAACGGGCCCCACATCCACCCATAGCCTGTCGATTACCCACGAAATTTGAAGTTTTGGATTCTTATTTCTGCAAAAATGCAAGTTTCAGATCTTCTTCTGTAAGTTTTGAGTGTTAATTTCAGAAAAATTGAAAGTTACGCTTTTAAATTTACCACCCAGCCTACCCCTGAAAATGGCTCTGATTAAGCTCTTACAACAACCAATTCTCTGAGAAGACTGCACCCAAGTCGCGGTCCAGTCTCCGTTTCGACCTCAGACCTTCAGCCACCAGGGCTACTCGGTCCTGGTCGAGTACGGAGCCAATGGACCGCCCCTCACCGTGAGCGGAGGTGCTACTGCACCATACGATCCCCCTCCCCCCCGGCTCTCTATCCGTAGCACCACCGCTCCCGGAGCCGTCCACCCCTAAAAAACAACCCTCGCCTCCAACCTCGTTTGGTTTTGTTTTGTGAAGAGACATTTGGCCATAATCTCTTCCGCTTGTATTCTCTCTCAAAATCAGTTAATTCGATTAGATACCGTCATTTTATCGATGAAAGAGTATACAGAAATTATAAATACGTATACTCTCTTTTTTGTAACGCCTAATTTTAAAGTCTTTAGAACTAAAATTAAGAATATTTACAGAGCTGGCTGGCATCAAACGATTTTTTTTTTCTTTTTCATCTTAAAAATAGGTTTTTGTTTTACCCACGGAAGGCTTGAAAGGATGAAGGGAGACGAAAAGTTTCAAAGCCAAGAGCTTTGCCATTAGAAATGATTGGTCGCAGAGTGCGTATAGTGCGCCCATGCGCGTACCACACACTCACACTCGCAGACTCAACAGGAAAATGATTGAAGCCTCCGGGTCTGCGGAGTGTGAGTGTTAGGACGAAGAGAGAGATGTAAAGAAAACAGCCATCCTTTTATCTGCAGCCCTTCCGGGCGATTTTATTCTCTCTCTCTCTCTCTCTCTTTCACGTACTCTTTCTACCTCTTGTAACGTTTCGAAAGTATTGTTATCTCAATCTCTTTCTATTGCTTGTCATTTTTTTTTCTCGCTTTATTCAACCACTTGGACGTCATTACACCCCCAACCGAACGTCTGTTTATTTTTATTGGGTCATCCAACGTTTACGATAATACTTCTTTGGAATGTTCCAGGTGGAGGTATGCCGGGCAGGAAGGGGCTACTCGCTCCCCAGAACACCTTCCTTGACACAATTGCCACGAGATTTGACGGAACACGTAAGTTTTTCTTGTGTCATCAATAATGGAAGGCGTCGGAAACGAAGTTTCCTTCAATTAAGTTCACTAAAATTCACATTTGTCAAGAGAGAAAAACCTTGAAATAGGAGAATGGGAAATTAAGAAATATTGGAAGGAAAAGAACCTCGAATTAAACGGAATAAGGAAGGGCCACTATTTAGTGAAAAAGCTCCCCCTCCCCCCCTATCACCTACTTACGAAACGTGGGTGTCCTCTTCCTTTTTTCCTCCCTTTCTTTTCTTGTAATTTTACCCACTTCCGTTTAATTGAGTAAAAGTCCGGGTTTGGGTTTGTGCTTTCTTAGTTAACTCCCCGTTCCTGTAGACTTTGCTGATGTTAGCCGGAAAGGAGGGTAGTTGTCTCAAGTCCCTTCAGCAACGCTAATTTCCTCCCTTCGCCACCCTTGTCGAAACCGTCCCTCCTTTTTCAGAGGTCTTGGAAACACTTTTTAGTTGTCATTTTGCACTCCTTACACGCGCTCGCTTCAATCTAACAGCCATCCATCTAGGCTACTAATCATTCATGAGATTCCGAAAGCTTTGGAGAAGGCTAAAGAAAGAAGCGTAAATTAATGAGTTTTTTTTTTCAACAGTTTTCTTAAAGATTCAAAAAGTTTTTACGCTAATTATGCTTGATTGATTCATCGAGCGGATGGAATGGAGCAACAAGTGCAAAACCTCGTTATACGAGAAACACTTCAGGGGGAGGGGGAAAGGTTGACCCCGTTTTGAATTATTTTTCAAAATGTTGAATTATTCCCCCCGTTCCTCTAATGAACACAAGCATCGATAAAGTGGGGTCTGAGGGCCTTTCACTTAAATAACAAGAGACATTTGCTCGCGCGGGTGCTTCAAAACTTTAAGAGGCATAGAAAAGGAGGAGGGAGAAACGTTTCGTGACTAGTTTCATTAAATCTTACCGGACGAATGACGTTGTCAGCCGTCTCCTTTTTTGCGAGGATGCCCTCTCACCCCCACCCCCCGCCCAACCATCGTTCCTCCGGCAAAACAGTACCATGGTTTCTAAGGGGGATGCTATCTGACCCTTCGGTCTAATGATGTCCTTTCGATAGCTTGGACACTAACTACTTCTTCAAGCTTCTTTCCTGTCTCATTATTTTCCCTCCATTATTTTGTTTCACAGAGTTGGCCTTTGTGTAGTTAATAATTCAATCTTCTGTTCATAACTTTTATACTTTACACGTTCTCGAAAAGAAAACGTTTAATGCTTTTTCATGTTTAAATAGCAGTAAAAAAGACTAGTAGAAGCTCAGAATAAATCCTCCTGGGGAAAATTGAACTCAATAAGTATCTATTGCTGTTCACAAGCAATTTTGTTCACTTTAAATGCCACAAAATGATCATTTCTGGGTAATGTTTGCTGATAACGGTATTATGCTCAGGAGAAAATAAGTTTCTTTAATGAATTAGGGGGAAAGGCTATCATTGGAAAGGGCAATTACCCCACCGGCGGCCATAACTTATTGGGCATCCGATGCCCTGGGTCTCCAACTTGTGTCTGGGAAGAGAACCTCTTGCGGTATTTGTACAGGTTTAATTATCGTTATAAATACAGAGCAATAACCATTTTCCTGAAGGGAAACCCATTTTTCTGAATATAAATCAGATCATGCGGGGAAAATGTTTAGTTTTCAGCCGAAAACATAGGCAAAATTGAGGGTTACTATCATAGAGATAAAAATGAATGGAGAAAGCTTGGGCTTGAAATTTGTTGACCGTAGTTATGGTGGGAGGTGCACCTTGTCAACCACAAAGTAACCTCAAGTCAAGTTGTTTTTTATTTACACATGTCCACTTTGACTTTCTAGTTTTGTTCTTTTTTCTTCTAGTATGTCTAGAAATTGTCACTGTGAGTTTTTAGATTGTTTCACAGGGCATTAATAAAGTGAATAACCCACAAATATACTCCGGAGAATCTTTATTTTAAACGGTCGACCATGCGCGAGTTGTTGGACTTCTTTTCCGGATATTTCAACGTGCGCAAGTAGCTCCAATCCTCTTCCGGGAATCACGACAGAAGCCACCGGGAAATCCGTCACTCATGTTTTTTGTGGAATACGTCATGTTTCTGAGTTCAAGATAACTTGTTTTTCACTAATGTGTTGTGTATTTTGGGGTATGTTTCTTCAGGGGTCGATCCTCTGATAGCAAAGAGAAATACAGGGCTAAGAAATCACGAACGTTTATTTCACATAATCGCTCGCAAGCAAGAAACAAACTAATTCAGAAACATTATACGTACTAGCACTGCGAATGAGAAGACCCGTGGTTCTAGCACAGCGAGAACTGCATGAGTATGGTGACTTTTGTTCAAATCCTTGTTTCGCAGTCCTCAAGAGACGGAGCGGCTCTTTCTGAACTCGTGACTGTCTCGCCCATGTAATATTTTTCCTAGTATGTTGATGGAACGCGATCAGGGCCACTTATTTTAGAAAATAAGCACCAAAATACACTTGAAAACACAGCTACGTGCCACGAACGATGACATTTACAATGAAATCGTATGAACATCAAGTCGTCCACACTTTGAGAACGAGAGTGTTGACGAGTTTGATTTAGTTTTTACCGAACGAATTCCCCGAAATACCCCTTGTTCATTCTAACTCGGGCTCTTTTTTTGTAATTTTGCATTAATCTCAGGGGGGAGGTGAGCATTTTTGTTGATAACCTGACCATGTAGAGGTAAATTCAAGGTTCTGAAGGTGTACTTTGGCGGCCATATTTGTGACAACCCTTCTACCCACCCCCCAGCCAATTCAGGCTTTCTCCAGTTATTTACCTCTATGGTTACTATCAAAGTCATATGGATTACAAGTCGCGTCGCTTTTGATAAGACACGGTCCTGAAGCATTTTGGGAAAATCGATCCCGATAGATGCCTCTGCAATTCTTACTTTATTCAATTACGAACAAGCTTTCATGAAAGGGCGTAGGTTTTCAACTTTTCATTGGGGGGCTTCTGCTCTCAAATTTGTTAAAAATTTGTAATTATCACTTTGTTTCATTATGTATACAGTAGATGCGGTTTAAACACCTTGGAATACGAGATTGGACATGACGTCTATTCGTTTGTCGTCCGGAGCTGCACTATTAGCACTGAAAGTACTAACCTTTCATTATTTTTTCGCGTTATTTCACATGATAACCCGCGAGGTTGCAAAATTTCGTGCTGCTCGGAGTAGTCCGGGACGACAAACGAATAGACCTACTGTAAACTCGTCTCGGCCCTTGACCATTTTTATGCAGGATGTTCCGAATCAAGCACGGACTTTGTGGATGAAAGTAGACCTTATTTGCAATCGAAAATGCCAAATACATCATAGCCCGAAACTCAATTGTTTCTGAGATATGATTTTCCAAACGTTTTAAAATGCATATATCTCTTTTCTTAGTCTAGTGCGACTTGTCGCTTCCAAACGAACACCTGGGAGGTGGGGCACCATGGTATAGGTAGTGTTTTTGGTCGCAAATGATGTCTATTTTCACCAAATTTTTTTGTCACACTTATCCCCTTCCACCCTGTATAATTACTATTTTTAATTTCAATTTTAGAGAAATGTGCTGCAGTAACTTAAAAAAATATGTATTAGACCACGTTCATAAAGGCCCGTTCACAAGCTCTATGTTTGCGTTGTGTGGAGTCTACGCAACCAAACAAATTTATTCCCTCGAAAAATGAAGCATTTTGATAGGTTGCATAGACACCACACAACGAAAACATAGAGCTTGTGAACCGGCCTTAAGTTCTGCATGTGCCAAGCGCCTGTGGAGTCTATGCAACCAAACCAATTTATTCCCTAGAAAAATAAAGCATTTTCATAGGTTTCACAGGCTCCACACTTCCACAGGCTGAAACTTCCACAGTCGCACGTCAATGGGTTGACAGACAGTTTTTAACGGGGCCTTATTACAACCAGGAAACTTGAGCTTACTATACAAAAAATGTCATGTTCTGACAATAATAAGTAGGTAACTAGTTATTAAAATTCGTTCAAGATTCCTGAAATAAATAAACATTTAATTTGTTGCAAAGGTAGCCCCCCCCCCTTTATCGTTAACCACGGGTGTTCCGGTTTGATGGGTCTACTAACTCGTTACCCTAATCATCCTTACAACACGCAGTGCTACTTCTGTACTTCAACCTGGTGTGCTTTGCAGCATTGATCCTGCGTCTTTCACAGCACTTAGTTTTAATGTTATGATCGTATTGACGAAATGTTCGTTGAAACTGTAACAAAGGGACAAAAACACGATGAGAACAAGTAACGTCAGGAAGAAGAACGCCCAATTTTACAGCTTCTTTGGTGGTGGTGTGGGGGGAATCCGACTCTCCCACCCAGAAGAAGTAGCCTCAGTACGACCCTGATCTTCAAACTATATAATTTCTGCTCTGCAGTTCACAAAGGGCTAAAATAAAGGAACCATGTGAACTGAACTTGAATAAAGTAAAGAACGCAGTGCTATCTTGTGGGATCAAAAATGAGAAATTAATTTGAGACCGCTGATTTAGGGCGGGAGGGGGTGGAGTGGTGCAACTTGTAATCCATATGACTTTGGTTACTATTTTCATAATTTCTGAGTTAACGCGACCGAAAAATCCAGATTCTTTGGCTGAATTGGTAGTTGCCGCGGTACTGGTTAGTTTCTGCTGGCTCTTGGAGGAGCAGAGAAGACCCAGAAATTTAGATCGTTAGATGTTGGTCCTGTGCAGAGGCGTATCTTAACATTTTGATGCTCTGGATGGTGTGGTCATAGCGGGGTCCCACTCTTTCTCAACGTTTTGGTTCTTTTAGTAGGCGATGAAGAGACTCAAGGCGAAAGGGGATGCCAAGCGTGCGCGCGCGAAGCATTCGCGGATGCGACGGTGGCACTCCTCACGGCTCCAAAAATGGTCCGATTTTCATTTTGAAAAATGGATTTTACTCGGGTTCTTAATCTGCAATTCGCATTGTTAACCTTTTTTTAGATTTCACCTCGTAGCCCAAAAATCAGACACACAAAATCTCGATTTTTTTATAAATTTGGAAAAATCATGTACAGCCTAATTGTAGGATAAGTCACTGTTTCCAAAACATTTTTTAGATTCAAGATCGGATAATACACGGAAAAAAAAAGGGGGCTGATTTTCGGTAAAACTTAAACGAGTAAAGTCGCTAAAATGATGACAACCGACAGTAATGCGACTGAACTCGTTAAACCAGAGATCGGTAAAATTTTAACGACTTAATTTTAACCGACTTGCCTTGCTTAATTTTAACCGAATACTTTTACGTAATCGGTAAAAAGTCGGTACTTTCTTGTTAAGCGAGTCCCTATAGAACTTGAACCGAGTGTACTCTGTTCAAAGTCTGTGATATTTAGATATTCAGGATTAACCGAGACAATATCGAGTTTTAGCTCAGTTGCTCGGTGGTAAGTCTGTAATTTTTAATGATTCGTTTTAAAACGACCCCCTAACGATTATAGACAGAATATACTCGACATTAAGTCACTAATTTTCAAAGAGTTGATCTTTAGCGAGTTCCTATAGAGCTTAACCGAGTGCACTCTGTTTAAAGTCTGTAATCTTCAGAATTTCATTTTAACCAGAGCCCCCAGCGATTGTCAACAGAACTCACTCGGTATCAAATCATTTATTTACAACGATTTGTTCTTAAGCGAGTTCCTATCGAGTTTATTTATAATAATCTCGGTAGAAAATGCTTGAACTGAATGAATTAGCACTTTTTTCGAGTCTGAGCTTATTAATATACTGTTCAGTAGATGTCATCAAACACTACTGGAAAGTATCTTAATATAGCACATTTTCGATAAAAGTGTTTTTTTTTTTTTTTTTGCATTGGTAATAAAAGTGGTTAAAGCTTATTTTCGCAACCGCTCATTAATGCAGAGGAGTTTCGGAAATAATGGCATTCGAAAAATCGAGTGATTAAAACAAATACACAAAACGTTCCATGTTTTATTGACGTTTAGTAAAATAAAATAATATTGACTGAAAATAAAATGATATAACGTTAAATAATTAGTTTAATATTTCTTATTACAAGAGGCACGAAAAATTAGTCACTGCCTGAGATAGGGCCAACCGATTTTTTTTCTCTGCAAGCCAATTCATAAATTGTAGTTCTACGTCCGCAACTTTTGAGTCACATCCTTCATAGTGGAATGTAGTTTTTGAAGTATTTGCGACCTGCACAGATAAAACAGAACTACACTCAATAACAATAAAAATTATAATAGCGTTTTCCATTTTCCCAAATATGTGCCCCGGGGCGGAGCAATTCTACTATTCATAAAATCACATGTTTATGGGGAAAACAGTGGAAATGAACTGTCCCAAAGCAGAATTTCCGTGCAAATGGGATCACAATCACACATAATACGGATTCATTATTAACGGGGCAAAAATGTATTCTTACCAAAATTAGGCCGTTTATTCTATTTTTTAAATAAGGGGTATTCCCAATAAACGATCGTTAAGTGCCATCAGCAGCCACTTTTCCTCCTTTGAATTAGTGGGCAACTTTCGTCCCAAGCACGCAGGACGAGGTTATTCAATTTTTCACTGGCATTGGTTCCTTGGTCAGAATATCTTCATAATTTTTGATTTCTCGTGCGATAGCTGAAATGTATAAGACCTATTAGCCTGTATATAGTATTATTCTTTTTTATTTTCTTGAGCCTATAATAAGTCTTACATTCAAGTTTGGTCGCTTTCACATACGAGTCTCACATAAATCGGGTTTCATCTTTTTTTCCGGTAACATGTCCGTCCGAACTCGACGTTTAGCTCGACGAATACGTTTTTTTACTTCGGGATTTTGTTTACGCCACGAATTCAGCCAGTTCATGCTGCATGGTGATTCTTCAGTTGGCCACTACCTTGTACTTGTACAGTCGGTTCCAACTCGATATGTTTCATCAAGTAGTACTTTATCAACGAGTGTCTTGCTTGAACAACCGAACTGCAAACGGCAGTGAAATCAGAAGGAGATGGGAGTCTCCTCCTTCATCGTATGTTTTGGTCTTAAAATAAAATTAAAATTAAAATTAAAAACTAATAATGTGGAACAGGCGCTCAGTGACAAGTTATGGAAACTGAGAGCTAGGCATCAGGCGTCACGAGGATCGGGCTGGGAGGGAAAGCATTCCCGCCTCACGCCGTGATAATTCACAAGACACAAACAGAAAGACACAAAAATATGCTTTATAAATACGAGAATAATAAGGAAAATTTAATATTAATAAGGATAATTTTTCCTATCGTAATTTCTCTTAGGCCTCATACGTTAAGAAGATTCTCAACCACAACCTGCTAACGGTTTAGGCAATCCCTCCGAAATAAACGCGAGGAAAGACTTGGAGCATTGCTTGAAGGCAATAGTGTATACCTTGTTAAGTTATTAAAATATTAGCCTTCCAATAATAAGCTCGACTTGACTGATTTGTCTCATAAAATTGCACTCAATGTCTAACGCTCATGCAAACACGCATAAAAGAAAACAAAGAAAACTTACCTAGGACGGAAGGAATTGCACGCTGACTCCGCTGTCACGCAGTTTAAGTAAAATGAATTCTTAAGACGTTTAGACACAATGCAAGAAGGTGTAATACAATACGAACTGAATGTAAACCACCATGTACTGTTCAATCCGACTTCCAAATGAGAAGCTTTAGCAGAGATCTGACCTCTCCCACCAGGCCACCACGTGTCCCTGAACTCTTCCATCGAGAGTCAAACGACTTACGCCTGACTTTTAAGCGAGTAACGTGCACCGTGAACGAGGCAAGAGCGATTGCGGACTATATGGGCCTGCGCCTTAGCTTCGACTTTGAGCCGGGGTCTCCACTCTTCGTCATTACTTGAATTTCTTAATATTATTTTTGCATCATACGCATTTCACGAAGGGTGCCTTCCATATTCGTTTCCTACCTCAAGCTGAACGGTTTTGCTTCATACAACCCCTGCAACCTCTCCCGTACTGTTTTGTAAATCCATCTACTTCTATCTGTTCTAAATCTATCTGTTTATGACTTGTGGTAACCTTTTTTTGATACACCAAAAGTTGGTTTTTGGATCGAGCCTTTGAGGTATAGGACAAATTTTTCAAGGGTGCTAACTGGGGGGGGGGGGCTAGGGGGCCTTCGGTTGGCAGGTAAAATATTAGAAATTGTTGAGAGTTTAAATGTATTAGCTCAATCACTATAGTTTTGGGGAGTAAGCATGAATCAACCAGCGTACCTCGTAAACATCTACGCAAACTTATAAAAGTGAAATGTTAAATTATAGGGTGTGTTCATGAAAAATCGTGAACCTCGTATTTCTTAATTGCTGAATGCTGAACACATGAGAGCTATCCGTAGGTACGATGAAACTATAGATAACTATAAAGACATATTGCTAATTCAGATCAGAATTGAGGAACTCCAATTTTTTTTATCAAGAACTAAAAGATACGGGGTAGTCGTGTACAGTCGGTTCCAACTCGATATGTTTCATCAAGTAGTACTTTTTCAACGAGTGTCTTGCTTGAACAACCGAAATTCAACCGACGAAAAAGGAGTATACATCACTAAAACTTTACCGATTATTTCCAATTTACCGACTAGTTAGTGTCATATCGCTACACAGTCGTTTAAAGCCCCATACTTTTTAATCGAGTCTTTTTTTCCAACGAGTAGCTCGTTTTAGTTATTTTCCCAGTCTTTTAAATATCAGTTATTCATTCGCATATTTAAAGCGATTCCTAAACGACTAACATTTCACACTCCGTAAGAAGTCGTTAAAAACGTGAGAGGGGTTCTTTGAAGCAAATTTTTAACCGATTTTTAAGGTACAAGTTAGCGATCAAACTCAACTCGGTAATTTTTAGCGACTTGGAATACCGAGCTTTTTTTCCGTGTAAATAGCACCCGAAACAGAAAAATCGTGAATACAATAGAACACCCCCGCGAGTCACCTACCAAGGGAAAGAGGGTGTTGGATTTATTGGGCTAAAGTAAAATATCATTGGTAATTTGGTATCCTGCCCTGATTGCCTGATTGATAAGGTGCATAGGGTAGAGCTCAGCGACCAGCGCGTGCATATAAAATATGTGATATGTGCGATGTAGCTAAATGTTTAAAAATACCTATGTAATATACATTTCTTCATGAGGACTGATATTTTTCAGGACAAGAGCACAGGTAAATAGTAAATCTGACAATAAGACCAATGTGGCAATGCGTAAGTGTTGTATTAGCGGGAACATTCCCGATTCTTCGTTATATCTGTTTGAAAAAAAAAAAAGAGGGGAAAACGAAGACGGAACTAAAGCATAGCACTGCTTTCTATTTGACAGCTTGCAAAGAACTATGAAAACCAACTTTGAGCAATACCAACCAGGACAACAGTTTCTGGGGAATTGGTCGTCGTATCCAAGCTCTCCTACGAAAAGCCACAAGAGAAAATTATCTAGTAAGATCTTACTGTAACAACTGTCTCAATACCTAGTCAAAATAAAGCAATGGTTTGACCTCGTGATGCTGATTCACTAAAAAATCTCTTCCTCGCCCAAAACAGCTTACGCTGGCAGGAATATCCTGCTCGGAGACCTTCTCCCGCCAGTAAAAAAATGAGTGGTGTTGACTAGGAGAGAACGTTTTTTTCAAGAAACAGAAATGCTCATGTTCCCAAAGCCTCAAACTTCTGATACATCGCTTTTGCCTTTAATATCGTCTTCGCCTACCACGGAGTGAAAACTTGTCACTTTTCAGTTCATTTTTATAATTTTGTGTTTGTATGTCACAGTGTGATTATTGTTTCCAGGGGCGTCGTAGCCAGCCCTTTATCCACGGGTGGGCAGAATACGTCGGATGTTCTAGGGACCCCAGCAAAAGAACTGGTAGTTCATTAAATCTGAAGTAGGCGCAATAAATCGTCAAATTCTTCCCCGGAAACTGAGTTTTCACACTAAAGGTCGTAACTATCGGTTTTAGTCTTATATTCCTGATTTCCTATCCAAAAACTGACAATGTTTTCCCCGGAAATCGATACTTTTAGAAAAGTGGCTTGGCACTCAAATATACTGGGTGTCCGACTTTTCGTCAACGTTTTGTCTGAGAGGCGTAAAACCCAACATTTTTAAACAAAATATCGATTTTAAGGCTAAAGTCCATAGGCCTCTAGTGAGTTTCTGTGTCAAGAGATCGCGCCACAGCGCTCGCCAAACGATTCCACTTCTCACGGTCGCAAAAATTCGTCGATTTTGTTTTTGTAAATTGATTCTTACACATTGATGCCAAAAATTTTAAGGAAATTGGGTCGCTGATTTTTAAAATGACTCTAGCCCATAAAATTTTAAATTCAAAATTTGAAAAAATAAATTTTTGGAGAAAACTGGATTATGCCACGAAGCAGCGTAAAATCTTGAATACGAAATGTATTTTGTTTTTTATTTTGGTCCAGAAACATCGTCCGAAAGAGAAAAATGCGACATCAAAAAGAATAGCCGCCCCAAGGCCATGGTAGTCATGGTGGTGTTTACGGGAGGGGTCACTCGAACGCCTTCTCAGCTTATCTCCTTCCTTTGTACTCACACGCTCCAGGAATGAGTTTCCAACATGCGCTCATTCTTTATTTGTTAGTACAATTATGAATATTAGGCTCCCTATATTCCTTTTTTATTTATTACGTTCAGCTTCCGTGGCTAGTACTTACATTTTCTGAAATTCGAAACAGGTGAGGATGGGGATAGTGATTTAGAAATATCAAGTTGAAAGTTGATGTAATTGCACGCTTTTCTCGAATTACCTGTTATATGTAGGTACATATTTACTATACAATACATTATGCTATATTCACCGCTCACCAGTGCTAAAATTATTGTTCTTATCCTTTATTGAAATGGACACAGAAGGTAGTATGTATCTGTTTTCAATTTGGAGCCCCACCGATTGAGCAAAAACTCGAAGTCTGTTAGATGCATCACAAAGTCCGTTGCTTACTGGGGGGAGGGGGTTCCACCACCCTCTCGTTTTACCAGTAGGGGTGGAAACTGGAAACGTCAGTTCTGTAGCTAAAATGTCTCTCTATAAGGAGCTTCGTTGAATCAAATAGGTAATGCTTCATAATTTGTTGAGATTGGTATATTATATCTTGAAACAAAAATACGTTGAGCGACCTAAAATAATTCGTAATAATAATAATAATTGTCCTTCCGTCTGCTCCTATTGAGACCTTACGTACCGATTTCAGTGTTGGTACGCGGTGAACACGTAGCACATAGTGTATAGGAATAACTGCAAAACAATCAAATGGGTTAAAGTAGACCTGATATGCAATCAAAAAGACGAAATACACCATGGTTCGAAACTCGTTCATTTCCGAGGGACGATTTTTCAAGCGATTTTTTTTTATACATACATATCTTGCTTTTCTTAATAATTGCAACTGTGTCATTTCCAAGCGAACTTTCGGTGACTTCCGACGCCGGATTCAAAATATCACATTTTTTCCTTTTAGGAATGGCAGTTTTCTCCGGGAATTAGGCCCATATTTATGAACTTTCCTTACCAAGGCCTAGGCCTAGGAAATGTTGAAAACAGGTTTGATTACAATAGTATACAAGTACCGAGATCTTGACCCCACAAGAACTGACTTATTCATATTTTAAACAGTGAATTTGACCCAGAAAATGAACTGCCTGTCAAAAAATGGCGACTCATAACATACCGATAAGCTAAGTCTCCACTTGTGCCTTTTCAGGCCGACTCAGTCGGAGGACTCTGCCTCGGAGGCGTGACTTTCCGCGATATAAAAAAACTATACCAGAGACTGACCAATTGGTGGGGCTCCAGGGGAGGGGGGGGGCAGTGTGCACTTCTCACCAATAACGCACATATCTCCTAGAAGAGGCAACTTATTTTCATGATAAACGTAGGTTAGACTACAGATGGTCCCATTTCATTTTGAATTAAATCGGCCCAATATGAGGGGCTCCAGGGAGGCAGTGTACAGTGCACACTTGACGTGCACGATTAGCCAAAATTTTGTTCTCGAATTAACTATGCTAATTTTGGCAGATTTGAATTCTTAATAAGAGATCAATTTCTGCCCCAGTGCGAGTGAAAATACCCCTCCTACCCCCCTCCCCACTACCTAATAGATCCGGCCCTGTTAAACGAAGATACTTTACTCGAAGAAGCATTGTGCTAACACCATTAGCAGACGTTATGGTTTATTGCTTGTCCCGCCGCCCGCGGTTGCCTTCTTATTTCTTATGAGATTGGTAACGTACTAACGTAACGATTAGACCATTTTCGTTGGGTCCTCGAGCCGAATACTTCACAATTTGATCTTCTGTCGTTCGTTTTCCGGCAATTAATTTTTCGAATTAACTGCCAAACTGATTTTATAAATAGCAAAACCCACGTAATTGGGCCCTGAAAGAGCGAAAGTCTTAAAAATGGTTCCTGTAAGAGAAAAACTCTGGAAAATTTGGTTTTTTAACGAGAAGAATCCGCAAAATTTAGTTTTTAAACAGCAAAAATCTTTGAAATTGGGTTTTGCAGGCAAAATGACGAAAATTTTTTCTAAAAGTGCCAAACGCGCGTGATTGGTTTGAATCAGTCTGTGAGCCAAATTGTGCGGTTTGGGGGGGGGGGGTCGAATGTTCAAGATTATAGGGTGAATGTATCATTTTTGGGAGGCAAGGCGGTGTATTGGAGTGATTTAGTGGGTGAAATCGCTGCCTTTTTCTCCACGCTATGATTGTTGGCCCCGGCGCTCGAGCTGACCTGAAACCGAGCCAGCGACTCACCGAGAAGACCCGGCTCAGCAGGTCTAATGAGAATCGTGAGGGCGAAATGGGGATCGTGGACGTTGCGATCAAGCCCCGCAACTTTGTTCAAAGATGAACGTAAAAGATGGGAGTTGGACACGCCATACGTTACAAGTTGAGACCGAAAAGTAGGACAAAAAGTGGTCAATTTTGAACTCTCTCCGGACGCTCTAAAAAGTAGGACATGTCTGGGGAAAGCAGGACGGTGAAAAATCGAAGACTGCTTCTGTTGGACAGACTCCACAGTAGCTTTGCATTGGATTAAATCGTCGCCTCATCGCTGGCAAACCTTCGTAGCGAATCCGACCATATTCAACAGAATACGGAAATCGGATGGTGGAGGCACGTACGATCAGGAGAAAACCCTGCGGATTTGGCTTCTCGTGGGCTTCTACCTAGTCAACTTCAGGGAAACTTATTTTGGTTCAACGGTCCATCTTGGCTTAGACAACCACCGGAAGAGTGGCCAGAACTCCAATTCTTCGTGGATCAGTCAGATCTTCTGAAACCAGAAGAGAAGAAATCGACGACATTTTCGTTAGTCAACGCCATTACAGATTTTCCGGATCTTTCCGCGAAATATTCGTCTCTACTGCGACTCAAAAGAGTGACAGCGTACTGCCTCCGCTTCTGTATGCCTAAATCACGTCGCCCGACTGGGCTCTTGACGCCTCAAGAACTCGATAAAGCATTAAATATTTGGATTTCGTTCACTCAACGTAAATTTTTTGGGGACGACATAAAACGCCTTGAAGCAGACAAACCTTTGTCAAAATCACTGGCCCGTCTCAATCCTTTCTTAGACCCTGTAGGTCATTTAAGAGTAGGCGGTCGGTTAAGGAAAAGTGGTTTGGGAATGAACAAAAACACCCTATACTGTTACCAGGAAGGGCCCCCTTGACGAAATTAATAATAGAGTCTTACCATCGTGAATTTGGACACCTTGGCCAAATGGCATTTCAAACTCTTTTAGTTAGTCGCTTTTGGATTATCTCGGCGCGACAGATCATACGTTCTGTTATATTTAAATGCGTCTTTTGCTACAGAAATCGACCTCGTACAAATACGCCATTAATGGGTGACCTCCCTCAAGTTAGAATGGAGCAGGTGAGACCATTTAATAGCGTCGGAGTGGACTTCGCAGGGCCTCTTCTCATCAAGTCATCAAATTTACGCAGGGCTCCTAAGCTCAAAGCCTATGTGGCGGTGTTCGTGTGTATGTCCACTAGGGCTGCTCATTTAGAGGCAGTATCTGATTTGTCGACCGCCGCCTTTTTAGCGGCTCTAGATCGCTTCACAGCCCGAAGAGGTCTGCCAAGAAACATCCATTCAGATAATGGAACGAATTTCGTCGGCGCCGACCGAGAACTTAGACGGTTGATTAACAGCGTTGACGTCGTTGATAAAGTAGCTGCTCGTGGTATTTCGTGGCATTTCTCCCCACCTCATGCCCCTCATTTTGGTGGACTATGGGAGGCGATGGTAAAATCGATGAAGACGCATTTAAAACGTTTGGCTGGAGACGCGACTCTCACTTTCGAAGAGTTGAGCACGATTCTCTCTCGAGTAGAGGCGTGCCTAAATTCTCGGCCGTTGACACCACTGAGCAACGATCCGAATGACCTCGAAGCACTTACGACTGGACATTTTCTAATCTTTGAACCACCATTGGCACTTCCTTCACCCAACGTCGAGACTGCTCCCATTAATAGAATCAAATCAGGCAATTCAAAGGATGTGTCCGTCCACAGATTTTTTATTTAATTATTAATTAATTTTTATTTAATTATTTTATTTAATTATGCGATGTTCGCATAATTAAATAAAAAATCTGTGGACGGACACATCCTTTGAATTGCCTGATTCGATACTCAAGTCCACTACATCGTTCTTTCCTTTTATTAATAGAATCAACCGTTGGCGTCTTGTACAGCAGATTATGCAATCTTTCTGGCGTCGATGGAGCCAGGAGTATCTGACGACACTGCAGAATCGACCAAAATGGGTACGGAATATACCCCTCTCACTGTCGGCACTATGGTGCTCCTTAAAGAAGAAGGTCTTCCCTCCCTACAATGGAAACTTGGGAGAATAAGCCAAATTTATCCCGGAGACGACGGTCAGGTTCGAGTGGCAGACGTAAGAATACCCCAGACTGAAGGGAAAACTGTGGTCCTGCGCGAATTTAAGCGCCCCGCAGTAAAATTGATTCCTCTTCCCATAGATTAGTGTCCTAATCTAAGACTTCAGTGGGGGGCGGGATGTTTAGTATTTAAATCATAAACTTTGTAAATATATTTTTTATAGATTTTAAGTATAAAGTTGGGACAATTTTAGTTTTAGTGCTATTTGTAATTCCCTCCATTATAAGCGCCAGAACAGGGTCGCTACTATCGGGTGGTGGGAAAAAGTGCTGCGTTAAGAAACGTGAGTGTGGCCGTTTTTTGGACGATGAGGGGAGGTCGAGTACAGACACCGTGCTATGGATTCGAACGGGAACGGATTCATTAAGTTTTTGTCATCTTGAGTTTCGTGCGGGAGGATCGCATACGATTCGGAGCGATTACCTGAAGTCGAACAAAGCACACCGTTCTACGAAGGACAATAAAGAGAACGTGAGTTATCCGAAGTTTTATTTCATACGGTCTTAAAGTTATTAAAGTTTAAAGAAAAAGGGGAGACCAACTGTTCTGGCGCCCAGTCCACCTAAAGATTTTTTTTCTCTCCGTAAATAATAAATAAATTAAAATTTACAAGGGCGTTTTCCCCAAATTTTAACCGCGTATCACAAAGAAATTACTCAAAACGCGGTTTATAAACCAATCTGGCAACCCTACCACCAGCCTCAGACGTTAGCTCATTCCAAACAATCTCTTAAGGCGAAAGGGGGTGACAAGTGTGCAGGTGAGAGGGAATAAAGGCGCTACGGCGGCACTCCTCACGGCTCCAAAAATGGTCCGACATTAATTTTGAAAAATGGATTTTACTCGGGAACTAAATCTACAATTCGCGTCGTTAACCTTTAGTTAATTAACAACAGAACAAATCAGGAAGAAACAAACAAGAGTAGAGTTTTAAACGGCAAAATTTTATGAATCATTTGGTTACGAAACTCTCCAGGTATTTAGGTCGTCTCCTTTTGCGAATCGGTCTGCTCTTCATTACCGCATCGCTTACTTCCTCGTCATCATTCATCGAATTGTTTTCAATAGATGAGGGATCGTCCATTTCGGAAAGACGATCATCTTCGGGGTGGGGGGGGGGGTTTCCTCTTTCGCTCGGTGGAGGCTGTGGTTCTTCGCGGCCGCTGCCCACGAGCTGGTGATAACGTCTGCGAAGTTCATCGTCGCTCATCTTTTCGTAAACTTCTGGGGGGGGGGGGGTTCCAGGCATATCCTCTTCGTACGTCTGACATGGTTTTAGTAAGGATACGTGAGCATTGGTTACATAATAATACCTCTGACTGTTTCTCAGGGCGGCTACTTTATACGCATCGCCCGGAAACTTGGCTAGAATTTCTAGCGGACCCCCTATACTTATTCTGCAACTTTGTAGGTTCTCCGTCGCGACCGGGGGGGGGGGGGGGAGCGTGGCAAATACACGAGTTGCCCGACATCGAATTTCACTTCGGGGCGATTCTGATGGGTCGTTCTACATTGCTCGTGTCCCCTTCTAATTTTTTCTCTTGCCAGTGTCTTTAGTTCCGTTGGATGGGTGTAGTCGGTATTTTCCAGTTGCTCAGTCAACGGCCTCCAATCCGCATCTCGGCGCCTGGAAACAAATCCATGTAACAGTTCGAAGGGTGACTTACCAGTGGTCGCGTTAGGGGCGTCGTTGAGCCAATATTCTATATTTCTAAGTTTTTTGTCCCATCTTCCTTCGCTCATATTTGCCTGGATTACTGGAATAATGGTTCAATTCACCTTCCTATTGCCCTGGGTGGGTAGTCGGGCCACTTTGTATGACGATTCATTTTCACGCAATGTGTAGCCCCTAGGGTCAAGGGGCCCCTTGAAGTTACTGGAGTCCCAAAAACTGACTAACTTGCGGTACAGGAATCCAGTAAAATTATAGTAAATGAGTTTCTTCGGTGAAATTGACCTTCAAGAGTAATTCGTGAGATTCCAATTTATGCGAGTGTCAGACGTAAAAATTGAGTCTGATTATGGCTCTGAGTTTAGAGTACAGAAATACCTGGGAGTGCTTCCAATGCGGTTGCATTGCTTTGTTATTTTCAGTTTTGGTATTCAAAGGCCAAAAGGTAGCAGTTGCCACAAGGAGACTTTTTTTTTAGCGTCTCGCACTCCCACGTCCTCGATATGTTCACCTTCCTGCCCGACTTAACGGTACGGAATCCGGTAAAAACCGCTTACCAGCACTATACTATAGTCTTCGGCGTACCGTCTCACGACTGAAGGCTTTGAGAGAGTTGTCCTTCCGATGGAAGAGGGGGAATTGGGTCAAAGATCAAGACGGTGGCGCATAGCTGTCCCACAGATTCTGACAGTGCAGATTCAATTCATATGGCAATATTGACAAAGTGAAAAGAAGGGCACGTAATTGTATCAAAACGGATGAGAATTTTACAATAATGAGGTAGCTGGTTGTTAAATTAACCGAAGCGTAGGGAGGAAAAAGGACCTCACTCTTTCGTTCACAACTGAATCCAGTAAATGGTATTTTCCATCAGAATGAAGAAAGAAAAAACCTCCCTTTATGAGGAATTGAGACAAATTGCAAGACCCTTTCCCTTCCTATATTCTTTCCACTGCCGTGTACAGCAGATGTGTAAATTTTTCTTCTTTTTCACCTCTTTCTTTTCTTAAGAACCATTGCTGGAAGCCTTTTCTTTTTCTTCATCCTGTATCCCGCCCCCCCCCCTCCATCTTTCACGAGGGCATTCCATTTGCCCCGGAAAGAGTCATCGATCCTTCTCTGATTATCCTTTTTCTGCCTTCCTTTTATCGTTATTTTTCGCTTCAGATCCACAAATATCACCCATTCATCTATTTAAATTTATTCCTTGGTAGTTGAAATAGTTTTAAATTCATTGGTAGTCGTATTCTCGAATGCTTTAGCTATTCGATTCCAATTTCCAGCTGCATTATTTCTGCCCTTTGAACATAATAAAAAACATCGGAAACTTAGTGAATTGGAGAAGGGGGCGGGGAATTTGTGCTCAGTATCGAGTTTTACCAATAGCTATTTCAAAAACAGTAGATGTTTATGCAATTCTAACCCATAAAAACATGAGTACCTAGGTAATTAAAAAACTCGTCATAAGCTACAATGAAGAGTGAGACTGTTGGAAGGCAATGGAGTGAAGGCAATAGCCAAACAGTAGCAATCACTCATTTGTAACCACACCACTATCAAATAACTATATATATTTCAATGATCGCGGGCTCTTTTGTCTTCTTTTTCTCGTCAATTTCAACTTGCGAGAGAAAGAGACGGAGGAAGATATTTTTAATTTGAAAAAAAAAAAAAAAGTACATATCACTTGAAAAATTGTTCAAAACACGCCGTTTACGTGATTTACGATGGAAAGGTGTCATATAGATTTAGTAGTGGAGAAGAGGGTGAACGTAAAAAAGATTACGAATGAAACATCCGAACGTACATTGACCGTAACGCCGATTTATGGGGTCGCTATGCAATAAGGTCAAGCCCACATCCACCTCACACTTCACCTTCAGATCGAGAATTATAGCTCTGAAAGACGAAAGGATGAGGCGATTGGATTGATGTCTTTTCCCTGGAGGAACGGTGAATCTGAGTTGATTGTGCAGAGGTTGAGGAGGAGGGGGGGGGGGTGCTTCGCGTTAAAAGAAGCGGCGAAGATGGAACCTTTAATGAAACACTCTTCTCCCGTAAATTATCCCACACTCTTCACTAATTTTAATTTTAAAAGTTCTAGTAATCAACCCCGGAAAAAAACGCTAGATTTTTATTCGAAAAACAATCGTCATTTGCATATACCTCACCCGCCCGCCCTGATCCTGACCTTATTATAAACCCCAGCCATTTTAAAGTCTTTTATTTAAGTGACGTCCATGGTTGCGCTGTGTACGTGTCTTTCCAGTTTATTTTTAGTCGTCAGAGAAGACGGTAGGACTGTGAGCAATGCACAAAGCTGTGTTTGATAATCGTATCGTGGTTATGAAAAGCATCCTTCTGGTGGTTCACGCGTGGTAATTTGTGAGGAGGAGGAGGAGGAGGGGGGAGAGGAAGGTCAGGCTCATTCTAAACACGGCAAGCGGTTTGGGCAATGTTTCTTTGATAGGGGGCGGAAAAACGAGTCAGATTTTGAGTTTGACAGAAAAAGAGCGAAAACAAAATGAGGTCATGAACAACCAAACTTCACGAAAGTTCATTTCATATTTTATAAGTCAATACACAGGTGACGCCGGAAACGCATTAATAAACGCTGGAGGGGGGGGAGATATTCACCGGGAAAGGCCGAGTTAATTAATCTGGTTCATTAGACTACGCGTCTAACTCCACTAGAAAACTCTACTCCCCCTCCCACCCACCACTATGACCAACCAAAGCGTCGTATCTACGTTCACCTCTAGACAAAAGTCATTTTCTGATTAATTATTCATCGTCAAAAGGTGTAAGAAATCCACATTCGAGTTAATTAGATTACTTCCACTGGCAATTCCATTAGAGCTGCTGGAGGCACGCTGGAAGAAGTGTCGCTCCGTCTGGTTTAATATTAGAGTGTGTTATAAACTGTTTTTCTAAAACTCATAAAAATAAACGATCCTCCAAGGCGATAGCCAATAATGAATTCTAGTCGGGATAATTGTGGAAACTAGCCACAACATGAGTTGCTTTTGCTCATTTCGTACGGCTTCAAAGTTAACGGTTTGACACAGCTTTAATATTATATTAGAAGGCGTCAAACTAGGATGAAAGAAACAGTTTAATGCGTTTTGTACAATTATAATCATGTTTCTTTCTCAAAAATAACACCGATTCAATGCAAAGTGGATCAGGCCTGGTGGCAGGGGGAGAATGGGATGGTCGTGGGACGGGAGCTGTGCCATGAAATAAATTATCCAGAATGAAATTTGTTTTTGAAATAAAACTCAAATCCACAATAATGACACCGCTTGTGTCCTTAATTCCATCTAGCGTAGACTAACCGACAAAAACGTTGAATGGCTTACCTTTTTTCTATGATTTGTGTGACCCTGTAGCCGAACAATCAGGGCGGACCACCCCGCGAGAGACGACCCCACATGAGGACACGCTGGATCTTTGCGGCACTGCGAGAGCCATGCCTGCAAACCCCCCCCCACCCCCACCACGTTTGCAAAACGTTTTGTTCGGACTAGGAAGTTTCATGTTCAAGCTCCTTAACAGGGCTTGAAAACAAAATCAGTTTTTACGCGTTCAATTTTTCGTTCTTTTAATTGCGTTTAGAAGGCCCTTTTCCACGGACAATTAGGGGATTACTCCTCACCGCACCACCTTAGTCACAACTGTGAATTCGAGGGATGGGGAGGCTGAAAATAAAGAAATTAATCTTTAAATTAAGTACTTACTATTCTTTACTTGTTTTGAGTTCCGAGAAAAAATTGCTCCCCAGGAGGGATTCGAACCCACGGCCTCCTAGTTTCGCGCCAGGTGCACTTCCCATCTGAGCTATCCCGGGAATCCACGCAAAGAGCGAATCCACCCAGGAGAAATCCCATCTCGGAACTCAAATTGCACCTATCGAGTCAGTGCATGGCATACGTCGCAATTCCTTTATATGTCCGGCAATTAGTGAATTAATTGCGTTTAGAAGACCCTTTTCCACGGACAATTAGGGGATTACTCCCCTCCTCACCGTACCACCCTAGACACAACTGTGAATTCGAGGGAGTGGGGTCAGTGATTGTGAAGAAGTCGCCGGGCGTAGAGGTGAGGTGTGATTTCACTGTCGGTGATTTTGTCACTGTGACTACTCCGTCACTGTTGGCTCCGGTGACGACCACATTGAAATCACCGTTCCGACCCTCTAACGGTGACATTCCTTTTCACTTATAATCGCCTCATTATTCGTCACTTCTATCGCTTCACTGCGCTAGAGTCTCTTGCAGGTTACCACCACTTTACCAGTTCTACTATCGCTCCAATGAACTCAATTCTCCCCAAGTCTATCCCTCGTCCGTTGACTTTTTTTCTTGGACTTATAGTTAGTATTGAACCTTTAGTGTCGGTAATATATTTTTATTCACTTCGTTTTCCAAGACCTGTGCTACAGTAATCTTGTATATTTTACTTTTTTTAAAAACACCTTCCTAGGCAGGGGCGTAGCCAGCCCTTGACCAAAGGCTGGGCAGAATATGTCGGACGTTATGGAAACTAGAGACCCCAACAAAAGAACTGGTAGGGCAATAAATCGTCAAATTCTTCCCCGGAAACTGAGTTTTCACGAAAAAGGGTCGTAATCCATCAAAAACTAACATCTTCGTTCGGAAATTATCTGTTTTAGCCTTCTATTCCTGATTTTCTATCCAAAAACTGACAATTCTATTCAGACTTTTTCTATTAACAGACAATTCGATTTCCCCGGAAATCGTTACTTGGCATTCAAATATACAGGGTGACCGTCTTTTCATCAACGTCTTGTCTGAGAGACGTAAAAATTCAACATTTTTTAACCAAACAATAACGGGTTTTAACTCAAAACTGACGTTTTTTACCAAAAAAACTGAATATTTCACTCTAGTATAACTGAATATTTTACTTCAAAACTGACGTTTCTACGCCAAAGACGAAGTGTTTACGCCTAAACTAAAAATTTCACAGCACAACTTTTAAAATCCAAGTCTTTACCCCCAAAACTGGTGAATTCCGCCTAAAAATGGCGGGTTTAACCCAAAACGGATCAAAAAAATGATCTTAATTACAATTAACAGACCACTCAGTACTAAAAACTGCCGATTTTATCCTTCAATTGGCGATTTTAGTAAAAAAAACAACAAAACAAAAACGACAATTCCTGGCCATGTCTGACGTGTCCCCCCCCCCTCAAAATGAAGAGGCTACCACAAAACTGGCGATTTTAACCTAAAACTAAACTTTACTGTTCCATTTCAAAATGAATATTTTACACCCGAAACGACAATTTCCCCTCACAATTAGAAAATTTACTCCAAAACTGACAATGTCACACTTTAACTCAAGTTTTCCTCAAAACCGGTGATTTTAGACCATTCTGCCTTGAAAACGGGTGATTTCACAACAAAAAATGACAAATTTATCGCAAATGTGACGATTTTATACAAAAACAGACGATTTCACGCCAAAGCTGACGTGTTGCCCCATTACTGATGACGTTAATACAAAACTGGCCATTTTACCCCAAAACTGACTGTTTTAATTCCAAAACGTAGCGAACATTACGTCCCAAGTCAAGGCGAGAACAGCCGGGTTGGCCGTTTTCGGCGCTCCGAATGGTCTATTTTGCCATTTTCAGGGCAGGAGTCACTTGTTCAGGCATTTTTAGAGCTCGATTCGTCGGGTAATCCATTTCTAGAGCTCGTAAAGTAATTCGGCAATTTCTAGGGCTCAAATATAGTGATTTTAGCTATTTCAAAGACACGAATCGTCAGTTTTGCCATTTTCAGGGCTCAAATACCTAGTCCATCAAGCCAAGGCCATGAAGTTTGACCATTCCTGGTGCGCAAATTGTCGATTTTGTCATTTTCAGGGAAGGAATCATCTTTTTAGGCATTTCCAGGACACGTGAACTCATTTTGGCCGTTTTCAGGGCTTGATTAGTCCGTCAAGCCAAAAACGCGCATTAAGGTCATATTTGGCTCAAGAATGGCCAGTCTGATCAATTTTAGCGCACGAATGGTCGATTTAGCTACTTTCGGGCGGTAGACATGATCTTTTCAGGCATTTTCAGAAGTTCACCAGTCGCCACCAATTTTTAGGGCGCGTGAAGTTCAGTTTTAACCATTTTCAAATTGCGAATCGACAGTTTTGTTTTTTTGGGTGTGACTTTAGTTACTTTAGCCGTTTTTATAGTGTAAATATCTAGTTTTAACTATTTTTAGGCAGTGAAAAGGCTGTCAAACCCGTTTTAGTAGAGCGAACCACAGCATTTCTCTAGCACCTCTCTTGAGCAAATACTGAATCCGCGTCTGTCTGCGAAAATGGTATTCTAGGACGAAAAAACGGCGAATTTGGTATTTGAATTATGTCACCCTTGCGATGTCCGTTTTGTGAGCGACAAAACCCGTTTAAATTTATTTTTTTAATTAGTGAAATCCGTGAAGTTATTTTTTTAGTGAGCGCCGACGAAGCACAATGTGATTATCCTGAAAGATTTTTACTATCAGAATGCATCTAGGGGTGGGCAACTGCCCCGCTGAATCTGCATTTTTGAGTCTAGGGGAGGGCAGCTGCCTAGCCCTGCTCCCCTCTGGCTATGCCTATGTTCCTAGGTAAATTCGTGCATTGCCGTTTTTGATCCATGACTCACCTTCATGTTTGCATTTGAGGCTGTGGGTTCATAGGGCCGTTCATAGGAGTTTTCCACGGATAAAGTTAGAAAAAGAATTATAAATCGTGTCTCTCATTTGCCCTATAAATAGGGTTTGTTGGGTCTGGGAATGAAAATCACACAGATACCGGCGAGTCCGGTAACATTAGGCATTTGCTCAAACGAACTGCTACAGGGGGCCTGTCCCGTAAGATTTCAGGGTTCCTAGGAATATCCTTAAATCACATGTTGATGGGGAGGACGGGTGGAAACAAACAGTGAAAGTGACATTAAAAAGCTATAGAACAGGCCCTCAGCAGTCACTTAAGTGACAAAATCACTGGTTTTTGTCACAGTGACTGCACAGTCACCGGAGCTAGTTGTCACTGTGACCGACAAAAGCTGTCACGTCACACCTCTAGCCGGGCGAGTATAATGAGCATGGTTTTCCAAGATGCATTGAATGTGTTAACAGGACTTGAAAACAAAACCAGTTTTTTACGCGTTCAATTTTTCGTTCCTTTATTTTCTCGGATCCCGTTAAATGTTCAGCGTCGGCCACTCGGAGCGATTTCGTTTCGGATATTTGACCTTGCTCGGAGGTTGATCGTTTGGCGGTATTAGACCGTGGGGTAGTGTCGCCGCGAGCGACTGTACGAATGGGACTCGTATCGCTTTGATGGGTGGACCGAACGGTGTCAGCGTCACCCGGCCACCTTCCAAATGCGGGCGAACTTCGTGTCGCTCCTCGAACAACTCGCGAGCGACAGTTTTATCGCAGTCGATTTTCACGTCGAATTCATGTTGGAATTGACACAAAGGTTTTCCTGTAAAACCAAAAGGGACAATAAAATGAAACAAATTGAAATCCCCCTAAACACAATTTCTATTCACTGCGTTAATTCAAAGTTATTAGAAGAACGTTAGAAGCGGCCTTTCCACAGGTCAGGCCTATAGGGTCGTGTTTTATTTTTAATTTAACTCCGGAGTGCGGTAAAAGAAAAAATACGAAAACAAGAAAAAGAACTGCACAAAAGAATAATATTTTATAGAAAGAACTGGACCCCTCGGAGCCGTCATGTAAGCCTTAAAAAAACACTAGCCCGTTTTTTGAAAAGCTTATCGTTTGTTTTTGAAAAAAACTTATCACACAGGGTAGAAAAAGAGGGTCTTGAAGGGGTAAATAATCACTCGGAGCCTTTATATCTAATAAAAAAAAGAGAGTTTCACACTTTTTAACGTCCATTCCGACTGTAAAACATTTGTTGAAGGGTACTTACGGTAGCTGTGTCTCAACATGTGCTCATTCAACTGGTACAACAATTTATCGCTTCGAAATAGGCGTTTCAAGTAGCGTCGTGGATCCACGGGCTTTGTCTTCAGTACTTTATGAAGAGCCAGTGAAATTATTCCCAACGCCTGAAAAAAAAAAAAAAAAATCAAAAATGAGTCCTTCGTGATGTTTGTTAGCCCGCAGACTTCTCATTAAGGCATCTTTCGTCACTGCCTGTATTTTTGTGCTTTTTAAACCCCTGCGTCCCTTTGCGTTTGTTAGCCCTTTTTTGGTGTTTTCTCGGCGACAGGACATTAGATTGAAAAAGAGGTGAACAGTGCAATGGAGGAGCACATTATAAGTGATATGAAAGCTTATTGTAAAATAACTGACTTGTTTATGAGTTGCCAAATAGCTTTCGTGAGCTGTACTCAAATTGACTAGAATCGCTTCGATCTCCTCTTTGTCGGCATTGTTCAACGCCTCGTCGTTGAATGTCAAGTGACCCTTGGGTGTTTTCAAAAGAGAGTCGTTCGTCAGCTCTCTAAACTGACCGAAGCCCATCATATTCAACTTGCCCCACTTAGTACCACCGTACGGGTTGGAAGTAGGAAGAAAATGTATTTGAAATAACAATAGTAATAACCGTCGCACTAAATTCGAGAAATTTGACCCCAAAACGCCAATAAGTCCGCTATTTTAAACCTAGCATACATTTTTATAAATGAATTAGAGTAAGCAATGTTTTATGAACACCTATTTTTCCCTCCACAGAATGAAGCAATTAAAACGAATTTGATTCTCGGGATCCCAGTGTGTCATACTCAAAGCTAAAAGCTCTTGTAGTCCGGGAGGAGGGTTGTCCTTTGTTCAGAAAGGGTATTTTCAAGTTTCCTGTCGGTTGCCTTGATGAGTAGTGGGGAGGAGGGGAAGCATGCTGTTCCAAAAGAATTACGGCAGCTTTCTTTTTAACTAGAACTCAATTTAAAAAGTCAAAGCACTAATGAGTCAAATGTTGATGTTTAAAGAACAGAACTCAACCAATTTTGCTGGCAAACTTCCATGAATAACGGATAGTTCTGTTACAAAATTTAATTGCTGCGGCTGCAGCATGCAACGTTTCCATATTCAAAGAGTCACGTTTGAAAAATGTTGGAATATCTTGATTTTCCTTCAATAATACTAAACCTCCTACCTCTGGTGAGTTTAACCCAGGAAATGTTAATTTCAAATTAGGAATAAAAGCGATTGAATCGTAATAAGTTTCATTCTCCCCTTCACTTTTGCGGGAAAACCTCAATGTTCGTGTTTTTATTAAGCACGATGATCGGTGAATGCTGAATATTCTCTCAAAAATTAAAATGCGAGTCAAACTTCATCCTGTTTAAAGCTCTCTTTGTCAGTCTTTGTAATTTGATTACTTTAAAATAAATGAAAAGATCGATCGTAATGATGGAAGGGGGGGGGGTCATTAATTCACAGCGTTGCAGTTACATAGAAGAGCCATTATCACACGATTCCCCATCCATGGCTCATTGAACTCCGTTGGGTTAAAAATAAAACATCAAAAAAAAAATCGCTTCTGAGTTAATTGAAAAGCTGTAAAAACAAAATTAGCCGAAACGGCCTTTTTGGCTCACCGGCTGGAGCTGTCCGTCTGAACATACTCAACACTGAGGGAACGATGAGCTTGTGAAAGACCATGAAAACATATAGGCAATGTCACGCACAACCGAGTGTGTTGTGCGTTACGTAGTATGTCGTTGATTCCTTGACCCGAAGTTGCAGACTGTCAATGCATCTTTGAATTGAATTGTTTATTTATTCTAATAAACTGAGAGCGACAAGGAAGGAGCAATGGTGGACTTACGGCACCTATCGGAGCCCAGGGTGGAAATCTCTATGAGGCCCCTTAAGTCTCTAAATGATAAACAATGAAATTACCTCATACATAGAATTAAAGCATGACGTTTTCTCAACTTGAGCCGCGAATTAGTGTTTTCCTCAATATTAGGCGCTTTTTTTCATCTTTCAGCGAGAATTATCGCTTCTTCTACCCTTTATCCGCGAACAGCACTTATTCAAAACTTCAGAAGCGAATTATTTCTTAGTCAAGTTTAGCTCGATGTAGAGTTTTTCAGTTCAGTTCCAACCACTACAAAGGTCCAACCACTTTAAAGGTCCAACAACTGCAAAGACCCAACGACAGCTAAGGTCCAACGACAGCAAAGGTCCAACCACTGCAAAGGCCCAACCACATCAAAGGTCCAACCACTGCAAAGGTCCAACCACAGCAAAGGTCCAACCACAGCAAAGGTCCAACCACAGCAAAGGTCTAACCACAGCCAAGGTCCAACCACAGCAAAGGTCCAACCACAGCAAAGGTCCAAACACAGCAAAGGTCCAAACACAGCAAAGGTCCAACCACAGCAAAGGTCCAACCACAGCAAAGGTCCAACCACAGCAAAAGTCTAACCACAGCAAAAGTCTAACCACAGCCAAGGTCCAACCACAGCAAAGGTCCAACCACAGCAAAGGTCCAACCACAGCAAAGGTCCAACCACAGCAAAGGTCCAACCACAGCAAAGGTCCAACCACAGCCAAGGTCCAACCACAGCAAAGGTCCAACCACAGCAAAGGTCCAACCACAGCAAAGTTCAAACCACAGCAGAGGTCCAACCACAGCAAAAGTCTAACCACAGCAAAGGTCCAACCACAGCAAAGGTCCAACCACAGCAAAAGTCTAACCACAGCCAAGGTCCAACCACAGCAAAGGTCCAACCACAGCAAAAGTCTAACCACAGCAAAGGTCCAACCACAGCAAAGGTCCAACCACAGCAAAGGTCCAACCACAGCAAAGGTCCAACCACAGCAAAGGTCCAACCACAGCAAAGGTCCAACCACAGCAAAAGTCTAACCACAGCAAAAGTCTAACCACAGCCAAGGTCCAACCACAGCAAAAGTCTAACCACAGCAAAGGTCCAACCACAGCAAAGGTCCAACCACAGCAAAAGTCTAACCACAGCAAAAGTCTAACCACAGCCAAGGTCCAACCACAGCAAAGGTCCAACCACAGCAAAGGTCCAACCACAGCAAAGGTCCAACCACAGCAAAGGTCCAACCACAGCAAAGGTCTAACCACAGCCAAGGTCCAACCACAGCAAAAGTCTAACCACAGCAAAGGTCCAACCACAGCAAAAAACTAACCACAGCAAAAGTCTAACCACAGCCAAGGTCCAACCACAGCAAAGGTCCAACCACAGCAAAGGTCCAACCACAGCAAAGGTCCAACCACAGCAAAGGTCCAACCACAGCAAAGGTCCAACCACAGCCAAGGTCCAACCACAGCAAAAGTCTAACCACACCAAAGGTCCAACCACAGCAAAAAACTAACCACACCAAAAGTCTAACCACAGCCAAGGTCCAACCACAGCAAAGGTCCAACCACAGCAAAGGTCCAACCACAGCAAAGGTCCAACCACTGCAAAGGTCCAACCACAGCAAAGGTCCAACCAAGGCCAAGGTCCAACCACAGCAAAAGTCTAACCACAGCAAAGGTCCAACCACAGCAAAAGTCTAATCACAGCAAAAGTCTAACTACAGCCAAGGTCCAACCACAGCAAAGGTCCAACCACAGCAAAGGTCCAACCACAGCAAAGGTCCAACCACAGCAAAGGTCCAACCACAGCAAAGGTCCAACCACTGCAAAGGTCCAACCACAGCAAAGGTCCAACCACTGCTGATTATTTCTTAGTCAAGTTTAGCTCGATGTAGAGTTTTTCCGAATTTTATCCGCTAATTAGTGGTTTTCCTCAATTCCAGCTGTCAATTAATGTTTTTCTCAATTTTAGCGGCAATGAAGCGTGTTTATCCGCGCTTTAGCTCTTATCATTTTTAACCGCATATTATCGCACCCTTTCTCATTTTCATTCAGCCATTTTTCTCAAGGTTTGCCCCGATTTAGTGCTTTTCTCAATTTTTAGTGTTACGATTTTCAAAACCCGCAAATTGGCGTTTCCTAATTTTATAGCTCAGTCAAAGACTGAAGAACATCGAATCTCCTCCTAAATTCTCTCTGAGAGCTTCGCCTTTCCCCATCCATTGAACAGCCGTTTACCTGCTAAACTTTTGAAACTTTTTATCGCTTTTTTGAACTCGGGGATCGCGGTTCACTGATCTTTCTGATTAAAACTAGTTGATGTTTTAATTTATTAAATTTTGTCAAGAATCCTTATTTTTCGGCCTCAAATACTAACATTTTTCACTTTTCGTTCCAGTGGCGAATCCAATGGAGGGGCCACAGGGGCCATGGCACCTCCCTTGGAGTCGAGGTCACTTGCGCAAAAAATTGTATCAAAACCTTCTCCAAAATCCCATCGAAGAGGGGTGATCACCTCTAATTTTTTAGGGTCACTTTCTCAGAGGTCCGAGGGTCAGAGGCTCTCGAAAGATGTGACATGCCAAGTCATTTAAGGGGAAAGCTCTCGCGATTGGCCTCACTGAGGCGAAAATTGACGTTCAATGCCACCACGTCAAGGGCAAAATTTATGCGACAGGTGATACCAAAGGGCAAACTTTAAAGCGAAACGTCACATTGTGAGGAAAAAAACTCTTTCGAAAGGCCGCGGCACGACGAGAAAACCATGAAAAATTCCCCCACTAAACGCAAACGTGAATCGCCAAATTCACGAGATATACCGCGTCAAGGACAACAAATCTGCGAACTGCTTCACCAAGAGCAATGTTAAGGTCACATGTTGTCCTCGGTTTCACGAATAAATTGTCAATTTCATTACGAAATTGTCGGTTTTATGAGAAAACTTTCATTTTTATAAGACATCATAAGCTTATGAGCATAATGGTTGATTTTATGAGGAACTTGGAAAATTGGCACTTTAAAAAGTGTCAATTTGATGGGAACATCATCAGTTTAATAAGGAAAAAGTCAATTTTATGAAGAAAATGGCATATTGTATGAGGTCAATATAATGAGAAAATGGCCCTTTTTCAATGAATTTCCAATTTTGTAAGAATATTGTTAGTTCGAATTGGAAATTGTTCTTAATTTCAAGAGAAAGTCTTAAATTTTAGGACGAAATTGTCAATTTCACGAGGAAATCGTCATTTTTACAAGCTTTTTTTAATGGTCAATTTAATTCAAAACTTGTAAATTTGAAGCATAAATTGTCAGCTTGACAATTTTATGAGGAAATTGTAACTTATCCACAATAGTTTTATTTTTGGTCCTTGGAACTAATTAATTTTGTTTTCGAACTCAGGAAAGTCTAATGCAGTTCTTAACAGCGCTTCAACCCGGAAAGAGTTTGAAAAAAGCGCTGAAACCGCGTTAATACTAAAATTTCCAACGGCTATATCTTGAATAACAGCCGTCCTATGCGATGTCGCGATTGCCTCCAATATTAAAAACAACTCATCAGCCATCTAAAACACGCCTGCAAAGTTTAAGAGCTTGACTCAAAAGTGCACGATTTTGCTATTTTTCTTGAATCTGCGACCCGAAACCAGGAAAAGCTTCGATTTTGGTCAAACCACGAATTGACACACCCGTTTTTGGCCACTTGCACCCTTTTCAGAACGTATAAAGGCAGTGGTCACGTATCGAAAACTCGCGTTCCACGCCCGAGGCCCACGGTTGTCAGCCTTGGAGTTGAGTAACTTGACCGAAATGGCAAGGGCAAACGGTCATTTATGCCCACTTTTGAGGGCAATGACAGCCCTCTTTGGTGCGTTAAGATGGGGACCCTAACTTCCAGACCCGTGAGGAGAATAATCGAGCTCAGGAACGAAACTAAATGAGGCCCTTTCAACTGGATGAGTAGCCGACCCTCGCTTCTTTCTCGAAAGGCCTACATAAAGCCACAGTAAAGCACCAATCGCATCCAAACTCCAAAACCACCAAAATGGCCGCGACATAGTACAACGACCCCATAAGGCCCAACCAAAGCCATGGTTCAACCTTAGCGAAGATGAAATTACAGTAGAACCTCCAACGACAGCAACGTTTCGAGAGCAAAGGAGGCCCAGCCACAGCCAAGTTCCAACCACTACAAAGGTCCAACCACTTCAAAGGTCCAACCACTGCAAAGACCCAACAACAGCTAAGGTCCACCAACCACAGCAAAGGTCCAACCACAGCAAAAGTCTAACCACAGCCAAGGTCCAACCACAGCAAAGGTCCAACCACAGCAAAAGTTCAACCACAGCCAAGGTCCAACCACAGCAAAGGTCCAACCACAGCAAAGTCCAACCACAGCAAAAGTCTAACCACAGCAAAAGTCTAACCACAGCAAAAGTCTAACCACAGCCAAGGTCCAACCACAGCAAAGGTCCAACCACAGCAAAAGTCCAACCACAGCAAAAGTCCAACCACAGCCAAGGTCCAACCAGGATTGTGCCTTCTTCCCACCCCGGTGGAACGCCATTTAGGGCGCAGTACCGGGAATGCCGGACTTGGCGGCCGAGAAGTGACCCGGCACGTGCAAGTCCTGGTTATCTCCACCCCACTCCCCGTCAGCCGTGCCAGCTGGTCAAAACTGACACGTTACCGGTGTGGACCGCTTGGCGGTGGGGAGTTTTACAGGTGAAATGTGAAGTGGAGAGTGATACCCGTATTGTTCGGAAAGGTGGGGGCATCGGGACCTAGAGCTCTGGGATTCCGCGGACGGGAACAAGCGGTGGTCTGGTAGAGGCTCGGAGAGCGAAGTCGACGATGAGATGCGGTGTTCACTGGTTCTCTAGGTCCGAGTACCTTGGTTATCCGAGGCCGAGAGTTGGCTGGTGGAAGGGTCACCAACATTTGCCATTGTTGGGCCTGTGCCCCGACGGTGGTACCAGGCATTAGCGAAGGCGAGGAAACGACGGGCCGACGATTTTGTTGCGACGAGAAGACGTGGGTTTTGAGGGATTCGCCACAGGTCCCTGATGTCTTGATAGAGCGGGCAGCGGAAGAGCACACGTTTCTGCCTCGCCTCCGCCTGGGCAGTCGGGGTTCTCTCGGCGGCGGTGGAAGTGGAGCTTGTGGTTAAAGGAGCCGTGTCCTGACAGTAGTTGCACTGCTGGGTAGCTGAGAAAGCGCCACTTCCATCGCAGGCGCTCCTCGATCACTGGGATGACGTCGTGGGTGAAACGGCCAGTGGTCCCGTTGTCCCATTCGCTCTGCCAGCGAATCAGAGCTGCTCGATGGCACTGTTTTTTGTACTCGGCTGATTCGAGATCTGTAGGTATGGGGGCCAGCCATTCGGGAAGTTGATGGTCGGTCCCTAAGAGGCGGGCTCGTGTGGCCGTGCGGACGTCCAACTCCAAGTCGAGCGGCAGGACTCCAGCCAGGACGTGGAGCGTCAAATGTGCCGTAGTGCTATAGGCGCGGAGCGCGGCAATGAGGAAGCGGCGTTGGATCGTTCGCGCTTGTTGACGGTCCGCTGGGCGTGCTGCCGGCCACCAGGTGACACACGCGTATGTGATGCGTGGAAGAAAGACGGCCTTATAGTAAACGAGCCGCCTCTGAAAGTCAGGCCTCCATCCTCGGCCCGATATCCCTCGGAGGAAATCGCAGCTGGCTGTGACTGTGCGCGCCAGGTATGCCAGATGTTGTGTTGGCCGTCCCGATCTCATGAGCGTGACTCCTAAATAGTGCACGGGGTGCACGAGCGGCATGTTTCGGTTGGAGGTGGTCCGAAGGTGCCGCTGTGACGGGAAGTGCTGGTACCCTCGGAGAATCGTTAGGGACGACTTCGCATAGTTGATGGTCAGGCGACGATTGCCACAACAGGCTGCGATGATGTCGTCGACTCGGCGAAACTCGCATCGGAGCGTCTGACGGTCATGAGCGGTGATGAAAACGGCGAGGTCGTCGACGAAAGCAGTAGCTGTTAGACCAGCTGCTTCGAGCTCGCGGAGAAGGGGTGCGAAGCCGAGGGCCCAGAGGAGACACGCCAGGACAGCCCCTTGGGGGCACCCGCTGGTTAGCTCGCGATGAGCGACAATACCGCTGTAGCTTAGCTGAACGTAGCGGTCGTTGAGATAGCTGCGGAGCAGGCCATAGATGTTTGCAGGAACCTCAGCGGCGCGGATTTCGGCCAGAAGAGCGGGCCACCAAACCGAGTTGAATGCGACGATGATGTCGTAGCAAGCCACAGCGGTGATGCGATGCGGGACAGCTGCGATTTGCCTCTGAAGGTGGAGTATCGCCATCTCCGTCGACCGGTGGGGAATGCCCCCGAATTGCCACCGGTGACATCGGTCGTAGGTGGAAGGTGGTAAGCGGTCCACAATGAGGCGTTCGAACACCTTTGCCTCGACCGATAGGAGGGATATCGGGCGGTAGCTAGCCGGATAACTACGGTCCCGGTCAGGGTCTTTAAGGATGAGGCTGATGTAAGCCTTTTTCCAGGGTGACGGGAAGTATAAGGTGCGGAGGCAGGTGTTGAAGATCTCGGTGTATATATCGATGCATAGTTCGGGCAGGTGGCGGAGCATCTGTCCCGTCACCCGGGAAGGACCGGGAGCTTTCTTCGGTGGTGCCCGTGCGAAAACAGCTGCCACTTCTTGTGGCGTCCATGGAGGGGCATCTGGCGTCGCTGGGGGTATGGGGACAGCCTCACGAGTCAGCCTGTCGCCGTCCGTGTCGCGGGTCGCGACGTCCGCTGGGAAAAGAGTCTCGAGAATGGTGGCGAGTGTCGTGTTGACGTCAGTTGAGGTTCGAGCGGCGGATAGGAGCGGTCGTGGGCCGAATTTCCCTCGATGAAGTAAGTATGGGAGGCTCCACGAGCGCTTCGGACGAGGCGTTTATACTCGCGGCGGTGTGCCACATAGGTCGCGTGGGCACGGGCGCGGTCCTCGCCTTGCCGCGTGGATATCTGCCTGCGCAGGCGTCGCGTGACGGTGCGCGAAGTACCAAGAGCCGGGGTCCACCAGGGTGCCGATGGCCTAGATGGGGGTCGAAGACGCGGCGCACTGCGGGATGCCGCCCGCATGGTGATACCAGCGAGGTCGTTGACTTGCTGGTCGATCGAGTCCCCATCTGGTGGGACGTCCGAGTGGAATGAAGATAATACTTCGCGCGACACGAAGGCCCTGAAGGCAGGCCAGTTGGCATTGGCGAGGTCGAGACGGGGGGTTTGACACAGCAAAGGTCCAACCACAGCAAAGGTCCACTCACAGCAAAGGTCCAACCACAGCAAAGGTCCACCCACATCAAAGGTCCAACCACTGCAAAGGTCCAACCACAGCAAAGGTCCAACCACAGCAAAAGTCTAACCACAGCCAAGGTCCAACCACGGCAAAGGTCCAACCACAGCAAAGGTGCAACCACAGCAAAGGTCCAACCACAGCAAAAGTCTAACCACAGCCAAGGTCCAACCACAGCAAAGGTCCAACCACAGCAAAGGTCCAACTACAGCAAAGGCCCAACCACAGCAAAAGTCTAACCACAGCAAAAGTCCAACCACAGCCAAGGTCCAACCACAGCAAAGGTCCAACCACTGCAAAGGTCCAACCACAGCAAAGGTCCAACCACTGCAAAGGTCTTACCGCAGCTAACAATAAGCTCCAAACACATAGTAAAAGCTCCAAACTCAAAGAAGAGAAAAACCGGTAATTCATGGTCAAAACCAAGAAAAAGGCCTATTTCTTGGCTAAAATAGACAAAAGGCGCTCATTGGCAGCTAAAATAGAGAAAATGCCAACTCTCGATTTCTGGAGGCAAATTAGAGGTGTTTCGGCCGAAACCAGGGAAAGTAGCGTTTTTTAGGGGAACCCGCAGTAAAAAAAAACTCACTCTTGGGAAGCTTTATGCTTTTTTTCGAGCTGAAATCGTGCTTGAATATTGAATGACTGATGGAAAATCGATCTCTTGTGCTGGAGATTCCCGCAGACCGCTCCACTCTCAACTAATGAGGCGCTTGATCATATCCAGTAACAGTAACTATGCACAAATGGGACCTAAAAAACGGATTCAATTCAATCCAACGCAGTCCGACGAATGATCATAGAAGGAGGAAGTGCCTTCTTTCTATACCACACGCTGCGCGACAGTGTCAAATCATGCGTGTAACAGGGAACAAGACGGGTAAGCTTCCGTGACAGGAGATCAGGTGGTTTGGTTCAAGAAACAGAAAGAAAAGGTTGTTGTTGGGGGGGGGGGATTTTAAATGAAATGTCGGCACACTCTTTTTTTTTTTTTTTCTTTCTTTTTTTCATCTTCTCCTTCGACATTCTTGAACTTGAATAGCTCGTTAAATTACGCAAGCCACGACAAACTTCCTTTCGGCGACCATTTTCTTTTGAAAAGTAAATAAACAGTGGGGAGGGGATCATTTCAGAGAGAGAGAAGTTTGGATAGAACCATTTCATTTCTATAAACATGATAAAGACATGGATTTTGATGCCGCTGGTTTAAAACAGAGATCTGAGGTATATTTTTTATTTTATAAAATGATACGTAAAACATTATCCATGACATCCAAGTTTCGTCATAAAATCCTCCAATCGCCCAATCTTTGAAAATCAAGTTCATTGATGGGTTCGTTTAATGAAAATAGTGGGGAAGAATAAATGGTGTGTTGCACGGTACAGAGGAGGATTTAATTTTATAATCAAAAGCTAGCACACTGCTCGATATTATCCAGGGCTTCATTACTTCACGGAATGTCCCATTTTACAACCTGGAAGAGACCCAACCTATTGATGGCATCTTTCACCCTTATATAATTTGTATTAAAAAGAAAGGGCTATTGCTGGAGGTCGTCATCCATGTTTGATGTGAAACTACTCGGAGCTTTTAAGAGGCCCACAAATTATTGGAATGGGTGGTCGTGGGGAAGGGGAGTTCATAAATAATTCCAGCGTTTCAACCACGTGAAGCAGTTACGAACTTGAAGTTTCACTTACGAAAATAAGAACTGGTTATAAGGGCGGGGCTCTATTTATTTGATCTTAAGGGTGAATATAATATAAACAAAAGAGCGCTTCTAGTAATCGAGAGTCAAGTCACGGACCCGTTGAAAATGAGGACACTTTTATTGGTGTTTCTCTCTCCTCTCTCTTGTCTCCTGAAAAGTCTATTTTCAAGTAACAGCCCCCGGATAACGTCGAATTCTTATTTAATGTGCACGAAAGGCTACTTAAAAGGTCAGGGGGAGAAATGGCTTACCCCTTCGTTGCCTCCAAAAAGGAAATCAACCTTGCGCTGAATGGTAGCAGGGAGTAAGGGGAGATGAAAACGCTTTTCGGTCTCGTAGCAACGCGGAGAGGAAGCAGTCAGAAGAAAAAAAAAAAAAGGCTCGGGATATCGTCATCGACCACCCCCGCAATAACCTGTAGATTGTTGTTCTACGCCCCCGTTCATTCGCCCCCTGTGCATTCTCGCTAAGCACGCGTTGGTTACCACTTAGAACAAAGTGACAGTTGATGGTGTCTGAAAACAAGGGTTCCCCCCCCCTCCCGCCATGCTTCTCATGTCAAGAAAACCATGACATCTTAAGAATTCCCGTTTTACACTTGAAGACGAGGTGAAGGGTGGGGTTAAGACGGTGGTTGAACGCTGTAGGAACACTTCACGTTTTTCTGGCATTGCACGCTACGTCACAAAGAACCCGAATCCTTTATTCTTATAGTAAAACTTTTCTTGGAATGCTTTCTACCAGCCCTATGAACGTGCACAATGAAAGATTCTCAATCTCTTTCACTCCCCCCCTCCGATCGAATGTTGGCTCCTATTCGATTTTCTACGGGTAATCTGTTTAAAAACAACAAGTTAATAGCCATTTTACGAAAGTGATTTTTTAAAAGGTTTCAATCAAAAGAGAAAGTTAAAAGTTTACCTTCTCCAGACAGTTCTCTTTTTACAGAGTAAACTGAACCGATAACCTCCCCCCCCCACCATACTCGAAAGACAAATTTCCCTTGCAAAATATTGCTTTCTGAACCGTGCAACCGGACGGAAAATGGTTCCACCAAACATCCCCCCCGAAGCGATCGATAGTGCGGTATTTTACTTACGACTTTTCTTGAAAACACAAGCTTGGATTGAATCCTTTAAATGCTCGAGCCATTCAATATTATTCACTAGCGGAGGAAAGTTACTTTCGTTTTAGTTTAAAATAGAAGGCGAAAGAGCTTTTGGCTCTTTTGAAACCAATCACTATCAATGTGAAAATTTACGCACGAGATGTTCCAAGCGAGAGTTTTGCAACTAAGGGTCTTGAAATTGAAAGTGCTTTATTTATCCACCATGTTCGACCCGAATTTTGTGCCGTCAAAAAATGCTCCCCCCTTCCGCCCCAGTGCAATTTTTAAGGGATTCGACGCACGTTCGGATGGAACGATGTGGATGTTGAAAGTAAGCGAGCGGCCTGCTTGAAAATGGTCTTTAAAGGACCAAAACTGCGGTCGCATTTTGTATAATAATATAGGTGGTTCGAACAATCAAGCTGCAGTAGAAAAAATAAAAAAATGAAATGCATTAAAAGGGAATGTCCGTGATTTGACTGTGTGAGGCTAACCACCTCAGCCTCCTGGGACAGTCGTGGGAATGTGGCAATCGGTATTCTGGGGCTTTACATGTACATTATATCCGTTAGAAAGACAAAAACCCTAGGAACTTGTTGTGTATTTAATAAAAAATTATAAAACTGGTTGAAAGCGAGACAAGAGGGTGGGCAGAAACGAGTGGATCGCACGAGTTCAAGGAAGGTAGGCTGTGGTCAGGGGGGGGGAGATTAATTCCATGAGGATGAGTCATAAGAGTTGCTTTTTGTTTTTATCATAAAATATAATAATAAAACTCCTACGGTGAGCTTCATGTTGGTGTGATGGGAAGGTGTAAACATAGGGGCGGTTACACAGATTTGAGCGGCCCGGGGGAACTGAAAAAATATCGGCCCAATAGACGTATACACATGCAGATTAATTCAGGAGGAATGTGACAAACTTGCACTGGTGATAGTGGTGAGAGGTGGTAGGCGAATAAGCGATAAGTCTCCATTTTAGCGATTTTTCTCACCTTTTACCGTGAGTTAACGATTTTTCTCAATTTTTACCACAAATTAGCACTTTTTGCTAATTGGCTGCAAAGTTGCCCCCGGAAGCCTTGGCTTGCCATTTTCTCAATTTTTTGTGAATTAGCAAATTTTCTCAATTTAATTTTCATCGCGAATTACGTAAAGATTTTGGCTTTTGGTTAAAATTAAGCGATTTTTTCACTAGCTTTAGAAGCCGCGAATTTGACGTTTTGTCCCCTCAAATCGCAAATTAGCGTTTTTTCTCACTTCAGCGCTTCTTAATTTTATCGGTGAATGAGCCACTTGCACATTTTTTGGAAACATTTTTTCCTTAAAGTTAATAAAATTAGAAAAGGGTTGGCGCATTTTTTTTTTTCAATATCAACGAAAATTTAAATTGATACGCATTTTCAAAGTAGGGAATTTTATGGGCCAGCTAAAAACACCACTAGTTCGAACCATATTATGCGACAAATGACATTAACAAGTGAATATTGCTTTATTATTCAATTTTATTGCTTTTTTTCGAGAAAGAAAATAATAAAAATTTGAATGAATATTGAAATATTAAGAAACATTATAAATTATAGTAAATATTCGAATACACATTTGAATGAGCCTCACTTGCTCTCGCGTAACACGAGGATGCTTGTTTTAGCGGCGAAAGATTCCCAAAAATGTAATGAAGAATGAAATAAAAAATAACTCCACATCTTTGAGTTTCCAGCAGATCGTTTACGATATCTTTCCTTTACAACTTCTCCAGAACAGATGAAGTTCTTGTCTTCTTGCTGCCTAAAAAGTAAGGAAATAATTTGTACGCTCTGTTCTTCGCAAAAGCTCGCAAGTAGCAAAATTCAATGAAATAATATTTCTTAAACGTTTTTCTAAAATATTAAAAAAATATGTTGAATGTCCCAATTAAATAACATTATTTCAATGAACATTAATAATGTTTTATCAAGATTAATTCCTCATGTATAGAAAATATTGCGCCATAAACATTGATAAAATATGCCAAGAAAAGTCCACAAAAAATATTGTGGCATTATATTGAATAGATATATTGGGTTGGTATATCAACAATATTGGTTCAAACACGTAAAATAAATATTTAGGAGGCAATTATAAGGTGTGAAGGGGTGGGCAAAATACTTTGAAAATGTATTTTAAATACAAAGCCCAAAATACTTTCAAAAATGTTTTTTAAATACTAAAATACAAATACTTTTTGAATTGTATTTTGAACAAAATACAAATACAATTTAAAATACTTTTCAAAAATTCGATTTCGATGGCAAATAGTGCGAAAAACACGAAAAATAAATAATTCAAAAATATTAGGACCTTCAATAGACAAGTTGACAAAATGTAGCTGCGCGAAATGGCCCTGCTGCCGATGCGCAAAAAAAGTAGACAAGTTATCACCAAGTATTTAGTACCGAACCCATGGGCGGAGATAGCCGATATTCCTTGGGGGGTCTGGGACGGGGGACCCCCCCCCCCCGCTCCCCGATTTCACATTTTCAAGCCCAGTACATAGTACACACGGAGGCATTTTTTAAAGGCCCGTTCACAAGCTCTATGTTTACGTGCTGTGGAGTCTAGGCCGCCAAACACATTTATTCCCTCGAAAAATGAAGCATTTTGATAGGTTGCGTAGACACCACACAACGCAAACACAGAGCTTGTGAACTGGCCTTAAGAATTTTTCACTTCCCAAGTTCGGAAAACATGTGAACCCTACCGAAGAAACACGTGTGTCACAAAGTTTTGCTGTGAAATAATAAAGGCCCGTTCACAAGCTCTACGAACGCGTTCAGTGGAGATTATGCAACCAAACAAAATTTGTATTAGTCCGGGAGCCCACCGTACCGTATGAAAAATCCGGGTCATATGATCGAGTCTGGCACCTGCGCAGGACGTTTTTTATGGTCTAGGAGATGACTTTTCGGAGATTGCCAGACATTTTCCGTGGGACAGGTGCTCACAACAGAACTAGCTGTTGGCAAACACACCTTATTGGCCTGCTTGAAAACGGTTGGCTAGGGTAAAAATTGATTCTTCGCAAACAATAAGCTAGAATACCACCAGCAAGAATGAAACCCTGGCTACTAGTGAGCCTCGAAATTTCACGTTTTTGCTGATGGCGCTATTTACAATAAAATTGGATGGCGGCGTTGGTTTTCGTAAAGTATTGGTCGAGGGTAACGATTTTTTACTTTCGCCAGTCGTTTTCAAACCACCCAAAGGTGTGTTTGCCAAAGCTAGCTCAGTTGTGAGCCACTATGCCACGGAAAATGTCTGGCGATCTCAGAAGTGTCATCTCCTAGACCATAAAAAACGTCACGCGCAGGTGCCAGACACGATCAAATGACCCGGATTTTTCATACGGTGGGCTCCTGGAATACTTTCCTTCGAAAAATGAAGCATTTCAAAAGGTTGCCTAGACCGGCCTAGACTCCACAGAACACATGCATACAGCTCGTGAACGGTGCCTAAAAAATGTCTTTGTGTGTACTGGGCTTTAAAAGTACGTACAGACGGTGAGGATTTCCTGTTTAGGTCAACCCCACCGGCCGGCTGGAGCGTCTGGACCTGGCTTTGACTTCAGTTGAAGTCACCTTGAAATCAACTCACATCAGTTGAAGAACGCGCAGTCCACCTCAACTGATGTCGAAGTCTGGGCACACGCTCCGGCTGGCCGGTAGAGAAAATCTCACCGTGTGTTCGTACCCTATGTAACGCCCTCAAAAAGGGCGTTATGTTAAGCTATAGAGAAAAGGAGCTCGGTCCGGGAAATTGTTCACCGCTCGGTGAATGAACCCGGCGAGCTCAGGGACGAGCGGGAGAGAATGACCCGATAGCGTCAACAAATCCTTGAGGAAACTGCTTGTTATCCACAACACTTAGGGTTTTACAAACATGTCCTCGGGGGTTTAGTAAAAAAACCCAGGGGGGACGGAGTCGAGAACGGCTAGAGTCGGGGGACAGCTTAGAGTCAGGGACGCACATCCGTGCAGGGGGGGGGGGGGCCGAAGCCTCGCGACCAGCCCTCGCGCCAGCTCGTGTACACGCTACCGCAGGCCGTCGGGTCTGGGGAAAGGTGAGTCGGACTGTAAATAATAAATGTACATCACGGGGTAAAGGTACCTCTTTGTTACTCTTTGTCGACTCCCTGAACCCAGACCCACGCGGCGGTACACCTATAACTGTAGGGGTTAAAGAGTCTGGGGGGAGGAGCTTCAGGAAGGTGAGCCTGGGGTGGCTACAGAAAGTTTTGGGGGGCTATAGGACCAAAGCCCCCCTCTATCTCCGCCCATGACCGAACCAGCGAGCACCAAGGCGATAGATATAACAGGTGGCGCACCAAGAGCACTTTTCTTGGAACTGAGTAGGACTGCCTACGTCACTCATAGACTGGAAAGTCTGATTGTCTGACCGTCTGTTAGGTTTTATAGTTACTTTTCTCTTTCTTAAACGGTGCAAAGGGCCGTTTTTAGGGGTTAGGCAACCGCATAGGGGTCCCGTCTTGGAATAAAAATAATTGCAACAAAATCTCAATCGAGAGAAAATCCTGGAAATTTGGGTTTTACAAAGCTAAAATCCTAATAATTTGGTTTTTAGCTCTGTAAAACCCCAATTTCCAGGATTTTCTCTCGATTGAGATTTTGTTGTAATTATTTTTATTCCAAGCCGGGGCCCCTATGCGGTTGCCTACCCCCTAAAAACCACGAACCACGAAAATCAGTGAAATTGGCTTTGAAGTCGCCAGATCCACAGAAAATGGTCTTAAAATATCCAGACATGTGAAAGTGAAATTGGCGTATTTGAGCCAAACACCCGAAATGTCTATTTGAAATAGCCAAATCAACGAAATTTGGTTGCCAAAGTTGACCAAACCGTGGATTTTAAAAGAAAATAAATCTGGCAAATTGAGGCTTTAAACGGCCAAATCCTGGAAATTCGATTTTTAAAGATCTCGCGAAATTGCATTTTCGAATGAGAGCAACCTCGCGAAATTGTCTTTTGAAGAAGACGAATTGGCTTATCGGTTAATCCAAACCCTCGAAATTGATATTTGAAAGACCCAAACCCACGCAGTTTGTTTATTCAATTGAGAAGGATCCCCAAAATTGCTATTTTAAGAGCTAAGTCCAATAAATTCGGTTCTTGAAGGAAGTTACGAAACTTGAGCGTGCTTGAACTTCGGCCCCAGACAGCGACTATTTGGCCCCAGGAACGACGTGTTTCAATGGAGGCACCTCTTACTGTGCTTGCAGTCTGCCTCCACAGTTCGACAATTTTCTACTTTAGACTTTAGATTAAATTGATCGTGTCCCGGCCAAGTTTGTGAACATTCCGCGTCCAGCTCCTTCGTTTAAGCCGCTTATTAGGGGCACTTTTGACGGCTACAGAGCCGACCAGACAGGTAATTTTATTGGCCGGACTAGCAAAATATTCTGTCCATATAGAAGTGCAAAATACTTTTCGATTTAATCTGCTAATAATTGCAAAAAAGCCCGTAGTTTCATGAATGAATCGCCTATTTTTTAAATATTATCCATTTTACTGACAAATAGTCTGTTTTGGGGGCTTTTCGGATCTTTTTGTAGGTTGTGACTGTCTTAGTGCTGCAGCTTTTTCATCATGAAGGCAAAGAAAAGAAAGGAAGGTCTTCTCCCACTTGTTTCATTTGAACTATCATGACCGTGGTTTCGGCAACGCCATTGTTCTCAAACAATTCAACGAATAAAACAATACCGGTATTGATACTTCCAGGCACGAATCCGTTATTTTAGTCATTTACATTTTCGGGGCGCGAATCGTCAATCTTTAGCCATCATTAGAGTGCCTGGATCCAATTTAGCTGTTTTTAGAAAGTCAAGACACGTCTATTTAGCCATTTTTAGGGCAACTTTTAAGGCATTTTCATGGCGCGCCAGTCGTGCGTCCAGCAATTTATAGGGCGCGAGAAGTCAGTTCGGCTCTTTTTAGAGCTGCAATCGCCAGTTTCGCTATTTTTAGGTCGTAAATAGTAAGTTTAGTCATTTTTAAGGCACAAAAATCGTCAGTTTTTGCGACTGTAGTCATACCTAGATTTCAAGGATGCGAGTGGCTATCAAGCCAGGTGGCTATGAAGCCCTCCTTTTTTAACATAACAAAACCTGAATCCGCGTCTGTGTTTAGCATACATTTACAATATCCACTGGCCCCTGACCCTGATAGTTCGTCGCCTACGGGCTCCACGAGGGCTAGAAACGGCCGTCGGTGTTGTCAGATAATTAATTAATTTTTCACTCTATTTATGGTAATCCTCGACAAGACCCGAATATCGAGGTAAATAAGATTGTGTCCTGATCTCAATTTCGAGCACGCAGGGCTTACTAGGCCCATTTAAAGGAAAAATTAAACGAAGTTGAATACATCCTGACAAAATTAGCGTTAGCGAAAAATTGCAAATTGTTGGTATAAAGATGAGCTTTGTTCGAAATTCCGCATGTATTCCTTCTTAACGAGAAATTGTGGAAATGCTAAATGGAAAATGGGGAATGGCTAGCGCAAAGGAACAGTCGATCGTTTTCTTCCTGTATAGGTCTATGGATGACGTCAATTCCCAACCTCGTCATAGTAGAGCAAGAGGAGAGCTGCTCCACCTCTCTACATAGCTCTACCACCTTGGGCGAGCACTGGTGGCTCGTGAGCTGAAAAGGAGGTGAGGCCGACTGTAAAAGGGTTGTCGGGGGGAGGGATAGCTCTGGGCCAGTTAGCTGAATTACATTACAGCTGAATAACCCATATTTCCCAATAATTTCCACACTAACGAGGAATTTTACGCGTTTCGGATCTCCCTCCTTCCCCCGAACTACTCTTCCCCCTCCACTTTTTCGAAAAATAAAAACGTTTATCGAAGGATACTATTACTTAATAGTTTCGTTTAAAATACGGTGTCGCAAGGTTTACTTGGCGAATGATGGTGAATTTTTAAATTTGTTTACCCTTATTTTCACCCGCTTCCCTCGAGCTGGAATGGCTGGTTAACGAACTTAGGCTGGGGTTCTGTAAGATCCATTTTTGTGCCAAGTTTCCATCCGCCAGCATCATTTTTGCGGCAGTTGTGCTAACAAGGAATTCGGAACTTCCACCTCCCACCATGACTACACTTCCCTCTCCACTTTTTCGAAAAATGAAAACGTCAATCGAAGGCGGTTATTATACACCGGGTTTTTGTGCCAAATATGGTTTCACTAGGTTAGGTTATACTGGTGAACGGTGGCGAAGAAGTGGAAACTAAAAAACGTTGAAATTAAAAGTATTTGTATTTGTATTTTCGTTGAGAGTGAAACACAAAATACTTTTGAAAATGTATTTCAAATACAAAGCCCAAAATACTTTCAAAATTGTATTTTAAATACAGAAATACAAATACTTTTCCAAAAGTATTTAAATACAATTACAAAATACGTATTTTGTATCTAAAGTACAAAGTATTTTAAATACTCAAGTATTTTGCCCATCCCTGGGTGTGATGCAGCAAGGTGTTTGAAACATGTTCGGATCAGAGTTGCCATAGGACCAGTTAATAAAATGTAATCATTTTAAATTTTATCGGCTGGTTTCAGGGAAACTCTGCTCCAAACAATTTCCAAACACCTTGATGAAACTGGCCTAATATTAAATCAATTACTGGTGTAATTTTTCAAACATTTTGGGTATATTCTTAAAATCAATATAAAACCTAAGAATACATTATGACAATTTTATAAAATCGCGTGACGGAATCAGACAAAATTATTTACCAAAATTTCAAAAACGAAAATGATTGAAGCTATATGACGTTATCTAGTTGCTGCTTACTCGAGTCGTCATTATTTTGCCGCTAACTCTTTGTATGATGCGTTTGAAGCGATTTAAACGAGCTGTTCTCCAGAAGTTGAAGTCTCTACTTCGTTCGGAGGCAAATTTTTCCTTCCCGCCACAACACGGTCCCGCTGTTGAAAACGAACATTTTACTATTAATAGCTCAAGAAGGCAGTATTAGAATTACGCGAATTATTAGTACTCACCCATTGTTGTAGGGAAATTCCACCCATAACTGTTTTGAAAATCGCTTACGCTCACGTGAAGGCCAGTACTGCCACTGCCAGTAGCAAGCAAATAATACGGACTCAAGGTCTTTTCTCGTTCTACACACGCCACAACTTGTACGAACGCGCATGGCGAGGGCACAACTTCGTTGTTCCCCTTCCCTCTATCGTGTCACCTTGTGGTCGGCCTGAGTAAAAACAAAACCTCCGCCCATTCCATTTTGCTGTTTTTTTTCTTCGCGATTAAATTTTACGTAGTGAGAACGAGTCGTAGTCGCACATATCATAATTATTATTTTCCACCATCGAAATGGGTCCTTGGGCGCATTTTTTAAATTTAAGTTCTCTTCAAAGCGAAGTTAAAGAAAAAAGAAAAAGAGAGACAGGCCCTACTTCTCTCACTTGCCACCTGAAAAGCACCAATAAAAGGTTAACACAATAATTCTGGAAAATGCACTGAACAATCACACAAAAAATCACCTAATTTAATTTCCCATAACGATTTAAGACTTAAAGATTCTCGTCTTCACGAGACGTCGTTGATTTATAACCAGCTGGTTTTGGAATTGGTTTTAAACCGAATATTTTGTGCTAAATTGGAAATCAACATTTTAAAAATGCTCGTACTTCTACTCATTTTAAACATTACTCGACCAATATGAATTTCATGTTGTAAAAATAATGAAAAACTAATGTTGGAATAACCATAACCAAAAAATTTTGGAATAATGATTATCGTGAGTGGTGAAAAAATATTGTATCATAAATATAAATTGAACATTGGAAAAATAATTGTGTCAAAACATTAAGATTCCAGTAACAAAAAAACATTTTTTCAATATTTAATTTACATCACCAATATTGTTACAACGTATCAATATTGAATAAATATTGGGAAAATATTACTGTGCTACTTGGGAGCTTCCAAATTTACAAGAGTAAGAATATAGGTGTGTTCCATTGTTTTGTACTTCCATGTTTCATACTGGAATGGAAGTATGGTGATCGTGAAAAAAATGGAGTCCGAGCTGCTTATCATTCTTGATGTACAACCTCAGAAAAGTTGAAAAAGTGGTTTTCGGCATGCCGTCGGTCTTTAGTGAAGGAAAAGTGCAGCATTGACAGTTGTTTTCATTTATTATTTTCAGAAATTCCAATGAAATGCTGTTCGTGTTACACTTTTCCTGCAATGGAAAACGCCTAATAGTCCATTAGAATAGTTTGTAGGGGAGGTTCTCAGACTAGTTGTACGGTGAATACGAGTTTTTTTCCTCTCTACTGTTTTACTTACTGAGCAGAGACGCTTAATATGTAGTACTATCATGTGACCAAACAAATCTATTGGTGCTTCCCGTCCGTCGAGATCGTTGGAACTCAAATCGAGAGGGTACAACTCCCGGCTTCGCGTATGCGAGTCCTCGAAGTAGGTGAAAACGTCCTCAGGTACATCAAGTTCTCAACGTCATTTTCGAGCTGAAAAATGTTTCAATGACTTATAGAAATCAAGAAACGGAGCAATGTTATCCTGACTTCATGTTTCGCATTCAGAAAGGAAGAGCCAGAAAACAAGAAGAAACAAACTAATGAAGGCACTGAAGGCTACAGACCTCTATGGATATATAATAATTGAATTTACTCACGTCAAAGTAGTCTTCACATCAGAAGAACCTTGTAGATTGATAGAGCCGGACCATGTTGTTCTCGCCTGCATGCTTTGAACCAATTCGGCGGAGCTGTGTTATTCATAGGCACCGTTATATAGTTTTTCCGGAGTTTTTAAAGTTGTGCTTTTGCATTGAGGCACGAAGAAGTGTTTGTACATATTTCATTACGCCTCAAAGCAAATGAATAAAAGTAATAGCAATAGTAAGATATAGGACTTGGAACAGCGATCGTAAAGTGATAAGTGTTAACTATGGCAAAAAGAAGGAAATTATAATTTGATAAGAGAAAATAAGTACAAATTCAGCGGAGCCCAGTCTCTGTAAGTTCAGACCGACTATTTAATTTTATTTTAATGTGTAAAATTACTTTTAAATAACGAAAGAAAATGAGTATGAAACTATGAATCTCCATACCAATAACAGTCACTCGAAAAAAGTTGAACTAAGTGACGTCACAGACACTCAGCCAATCACAAAGCGTTGTGACGAGTGCGAAAATTAATGAATTTTTATGACCAATTTAATAATTATTGGCACGATTTTGAGAGCACTTTGTTGTGACAAGTTCATTTTTAGGTTCTACCTAGCCAATAAAAAAAATTTCTCCCTAGAAAATTCCGACCCATGCAAGTTCCTAATTAGCCACGGGTTCAAGATTTTTCGCAATTTTAGCGGTGAATTAGGGTTTTTTTCTGAGTTTTTGCGGTGATTTCGTATTTTTCTTGATTTTAACCGCTAATGAGCCATTTTTCTCAATTTCATTCATGAAATTAGCGCTTTTTCTGTACTTTACCCGCGGAAGCTTTAAGGAAACTTGAGCCGTGAAGTAGCGCTTTTTCTCACTTCTGTCCGTGAATTAGTAGCGTACCGAGAGATAGGGGCGAGGGGGCCGGATCGCCCCGGGCTGATGGGGCCCTAAAAATATATAATAAGCATAATATGTGGGCCTAAAAATGTGGATATTAAGGATTCTTGTTTGTAGGTACGTGAAAACGAGTTTTTTGTATGCGCAGTTGGACAGCGATATTTTGGCTCCTTTCGACGATTTTCAATCCATCCGACCCAGGATGAAGTGCTTGCAGGTGATCAGCAAGGAGTATAACGGAATAATCGATTTAGCCCACAAAAGCGCTATTCTGAAGGCTCAAATTGAGAGAAAACGCAGCTTTCCACGGGTAACTTCGCGGCTAAAATAGAATTAGAGAGAATACGCTGCTCCCCAGTTTTTTTTTAGGTCCGTAAGCGTATAAAGATGAGCGTACTAATATGCTATTCTTGCAGTAAAGTACCAACGCAGCAAAAAGTTAGGAAAATTCGATAGTATTCGTGGCCAAACCTACTCTAAAGGCCTGCCGCAACATTGTGTGCCTCAGCCCTCAAGCTGCATACATTTTTTCCCTACTTTGCTGTCTTATATCTGTACCGATACCGATTTTATGGTCTCGTTGCAATCTTCAGGGCACTGGACGTTAGGACTTGATCGGGGACTCGGGCATTCTACCTCGTTAGATTCAGCCCAGCAAAGAAGATTTAAAAAAAAAAGTGATCCGCGATTCTCAATGTTTCATAGCAGCCGAACATCATTCTTTCGTTAATGCATGAAGCCACCACTGACGACCCCTTCTTCTATTTTATTTTTCCCTCAGCCGAATTTTGAAGACCATCGCCGAAACACAGATGGTGAATAAAGTGGCAACGTCCTAACTTTTTAGCTATCTTATCCATAAAATGATTAAATTGACTTGAAAGTGTGAAAATACAATGCTGACTGGAATTAGTGAAGTAAGATAACCTAACAATGTCAAGATAAAGTGATTAAGGCCCGTTCACAAGCTCTATGTTTACGTTCTGTGGAGTCTATGCAACCAAAAAAATTTATTCCCTCGAAAAATGAAGCATTTTTATAGGTTGTATAGACACCACACAACGCAAACATAGAGCTTGTGAACGGGCCTTTAGAACTTCTCTTTCACTTTTTATTTTATAACGTGACATATGATTGGCTCAACGCACGACGGAGCCTTGCGTTTTATGTAGACAGTGAAAAGTGGACTTGCTTCCTGCGTTCTGCGCTGCGTCCTGCGACGGCGTCCTTGCGTCTTATGTAGACGGGGCTTTAGAGTAGGTACGTGTATTCTGGATGTTCTCAGTGAGTGAATTTTGAGCCAACTGCTAAGCTATACGCTATAAAACAGCCTTGTGTCTTGAGTCATGAAGTTAAGAGGTGTCCCGGTTTTAAGAAAACCCTACTTGATAAGTGTTCTCATTTGTCTCGTTGTACCTATGCTATAATAGGCCAGTTCCGGGATTCTGTAGGCTTACCTTAGGAACCATTACCGAGAAAAATTAATCTGTAGTTACCAGTTTTCTCAGGAGGGCTGGGATCCGTCAAAGAGTTGGGGGGGGGGAGCCCACCCCGTGTATCCGCCCCTGGGGGTAAATTGCGTGCCCCTCGAATGTATTTTTGAAAGAGCGAAATCTCCCGAATTTATTTTTGGTAGCCAAAGTTGTGAATTTGATCCTTGCAATAAAAAAAAGTTAATAAATTCGCCTTCCCTTATTGTGAACTGTCATGTAAGGTCAGGTCAAGCATCAAGTGAAAGACATGAGGTATATTTACGAAATATAAAACGTAGACAACTGTTTGACTTAAAAATAGGTGGAATTGCGTATGAAATAAAGAAGTGAGAATAAGAAATCAAATTGTATTTAAGGAATGAAAGAAATGACAAGGACTGAAACCGAGAAAGGAGGATGAACAACATTTTTTTTAAACATACGTCAAGCATGTGATAACAAAATGGAGTGAGGCGTATTAATCGGATTATATTTCCAACACTCGCCCTTAATCCGAACAATACTCTTGAAGCCCCAGCATCTCCACGCATTTGAGATGTTTCGGACTGCTGAGACTTTTTGTCAGAAGATCCGCTGGCATTTGATCTGTAGGTACATATCGAAGCTCCACCTTTCTGTCATCGACACATTCCCGGACGAATATCAATGTGTTTCGTCCGACCATGGCACACATTATTTTCCGACAATTTAATTGCGCTCTGGCCCTTTTGCACAATGTTTTATTAGCTAATATTACAGCTGTTTTATTAGCTATATTATTAGCTAATAAAACATTGTGCAATAGGGCCCTGGTTGTCATTAAATATGACGACCGTTCTTTCGTGCGACGGCTGAAGCTCGTTTGACAGCCGTCGCAGATGAATCGCTTCTTTACAAGCTTCGGACAGGCCCATGTACTCAGCTTCCGTTGTCGAGAGAGCTACGGTCGGTTGTTTCTTACTTTCCCAAGAAATCAGACAGTTTCCATTCTTGAAGACATAACCAATAGTTGACCTTCGATCCTTGTGGTCACCACCCCAGTCAGCGTCCGCGTAACCAGCCAAAAACGAGTCCGTTGTGCCACCTTCGTAGACCAAACACAACTTTTCTGTCCCTTTGAGGTATCTGAGTATCCTCTTGGCCATCTGCCAATGAATTAAAGAGAAGGACGAGTTGAATCTGCTCAGGAAACTTACAGGCTGAGCGATGTCTGGCCTTGTGTTTACTGCCAGGTACATTAAACTTCCGATCAGATTCCTGTACGTCAGGTGGATGACATTTCTTCCTGACGTATCCGCCTCCGCTTCCGCTAAGATTCCAGGTTCTAAAGGAGTCTTGACCGGCCTGCAGTTCGACATGTTGAACTTCGTCAAGATGTCTTCGATGTATTGCTCCTGGTCGAGATACACCCTTTCATTTTTCTTGTCCCGACGAATTATGATCCCGAGACATTTACGAGCTTCACCAAGATTCTTTATCTTAAACGACTGCTCGAGAATTGCGAATAAGCTGTCTCTATCGCAGGCACCTGAATAAAAAACAAAAAAATCATCAACATAAAGAGCAATAATAATTGTTGACCGTTTGCCCTTTTTTTATGAAGATGTATGGTTCCGAATGCAGGCTACGATAACCGTGGCTCTTGAGTACTTCAATCACTTTGAAGTTCCAAGCCCTCGACGCTTGTTTGAGCCCAAATATTGCTTTCTGCAAAAAACAAACTTTGTTTTCCGCTCCGTGTTCCACGAACTCCTCCGGTTGCTTCATATAGACGGTTTCCTGCAAATCACCGTACAAAAAAGCAGTTTGCACGTCGAAATGATCAATTTTTAATTTTAACTGTGCCGCTAAACTAAATAAAAAACGAATCGACGAGCGCCTAACTACGGGGGAAAAAGTTTCAAAATAATCTATTCCATAATGCTGCGAAAAACCACGAGCAACAAGTCTCGCCCTGTGTTTGACGTTTCCATTTCCGTCAACCTTGGTCTTATAGACGCACTTACAGTCCACAACCTTACAGTTCACTGGACGATCCACCAGTTTCCACACACCGTTTTCCTTCATGGAAGTCAATTCCTCTTCCAGCGCCTTCATCCAGTTTTCACTGTCTGGCCGAGCCATCGCCTCTTTGTAAGTAGACGGATCTGTATTTTCTACTCCTCCGGCGAAATACAAAACAAAACCCGGATAATGATCCGGTGGTCTCCGATTTCGTTCAGGGTACCGTCTCTCATTCACCTCTTCAAATCCTTCAAAGTCTTCAGAACTCGAAATGGTACGTGCCATTTCACAGATAGTTCGATTGGCACGTTCGGTTACGCCATTGTTCTCCGGTGTGTACGGAATCGTAAGCTGATGACGCACTCCATTTTTCCTGAGATAGCCTGTAAACTCCGAATTGACATACTCCGTCCCGTTATCCGTTCTGATGGCTTTAATTTTTAATCCAGTCTCGTTCTCCAGTAACGCTTTAAAATCCAGAAAAGTTTGGAACGCCTGACTTTTTGATTTTAAGAAATAAGCGAACATCATCCGAATGTGATCGTCAACAAAAACCATCATCCACCACCACCTCCGACATCGGTCCACATAGATCGGAATGAACAAGCTCGAGTTTCTGTGACTTCCGGCGCTCACTATGTTTGAATGGATCGCGATTTTGCTTACCCAAAATGCATGGCTCACATTGAGTAGAATCACTGTCATCGAAATTCACACCACTGACCAAACCATCTCGCAGTAACTCTGCCGATTTACGGTTGATGTGACCGAGCCGCTTGTGCCACAAAGCGTACGAAGCTTTTTCCCGGCAGGCAAACCGAAAAAACTGTTTTGCTGTTGGGAATACTCACGTCGTTAAGCTTATAAACCCCTCCAACCGGTGAACCAGTAGCCACAGCCTCGCCCTCAACATTGCATACCGACTCGAGAAAAATGCGACAACCTTTTGAATCAAAATGTACGCACAAACCTTTCTGAGTCATCTGGAAAACCGACAAAAGATTTGCAGAAGCATCCGGGGCATAAATCATGTCATGAATTTGACGGGGTTCCCCTCTAATTTTTATTTCGACGTCACCAGAACCTGAAAATTCTAACGAATGTTTTTTATTTGCACAAGCTAGTTTACCGTTGACGTCTTCACGATAATTCCGCAACCAATCTTTCCGCGGAGTTAAACTAGTCGAACAACACGAGTCAATAAAAATATCGTCTCGAGAAAAATCGGCGACGGCGAACGCACCAAATAGACTCCACTTTTTTTGCCTACTTGAGCCTTTTTCTCTGGCCAAACCTCCAGACGAATTCCGTTCAACCTTTGCAGGAACTTTCGAGCATTCTGATTTAAAATGACCTTTCTCATTACATCGAAAACAACGTACATTTTTCTTATTATTTCCAGGGACATTTTTTTTATTTTTGAGCAAAAGTGCACACTCATTTTGTGTTGTACTACTGACCGATTTAAGATCCTCCTGGAGTAACTGAACACGCACCAACTCAGACGTGATCCGAACAGACGAGTTTTCCAGTGCCATTCGCATGGGTCTATATTCTTGCGGTAGTCCTCTCAACATGATAACTGCAATGAAATCGTCATATAATCCCTTACCGATGTCCTCAAATTTGTGAGCAATGGTCATGATTGACGTGACGTAGTCATGCATCGATCCATGCTTGTCGAGTCTTTGATCCAGCAGGGCATCGATCAAACTAATCCTCCTGTTTAAACCCTTGTCTTCAAAAGATTTAGACAGCTCGTCCCAAGCCTCCTGTGGCGAAAATTTTCGACCACATTGGCCGCGTTGCAAAACTCCAGACTTGTTCAGCGCTTCATGAGTACTTAATCTTTTTCCGTTGCAAAACTGTCAATCTAACTCAGCGCTGAGTAAGTGCTTAAACACGTCCCATCGCGATACAAAGCACCGTTGCAAAACTCCAGTAAGCGCTTAATTCTACACTTCAGTGCTTAAACACGAGCCCCGAGTTTTGCAACGCAACCAATGTTTTGTAAGGAACATATGAATTTAGTGCCGTTCCGATTTTTAGAGTTTCTACTTTTGAGTTTTTGGGTTCTGTCAAAATAAAATACTTTTTCGTCTCAAGCGTCTCATTCAGAAGTGATAACCAAACCACTTCAAATTGGTGACCCGCGACGTTCATTAACAAGAACATTCGACATCCGACCCCGACGCTCGACGTGACATGGCCAACATCGAAGAATTGGTTGAGCAACTCGCTCAATTACGCCAACAAATTCAAGAGTTGACGCCTCCCGCCGCTCCACCGGTCGGCGACGATAATCAAGCCGCTCCTCAAAACGCAAACCCCGCCTTCGTCAGCCGCGTCACTCCGAAACTTCCTCCGTTCTGGAGAAATAAACCGACATTGTGGTTTTCTCAAGTAGATGCCCAATTCGCTCTCGCCGGCATCACTCAAGAGACAACGAAGTATTCGCATTTAATCTCTCAACTCGACGAACGATATATCAGCGAAATCGAAGACCTAGTAGCAACACCTCCTGCGCAGAACCCCTATACAACTCTCAAAAACGCTCTCATCGAACGCCTTTCTGTTTCCGAGTCTCAACGTGTTCGACAGCTACTCTCCCAAGAGGAATTAGGTGACTGGAAACCATCGCAATTCCTCCGACACTTACGATCTCTGGCTGGACCGACCCCGGTGCATGAAAATCTTTTAAGATCTTTGTGGATCCAACGTCTCCCCCCCCCCTGTCCAAGCCATTCTCCAAACACAGTCTGACTCGCCGCTCGACCGTCTCTCCGCAACAGCGGACAAAATAATGGAAATTCAACCTGCCATAGCTTCTTCTCATCCCTCTTTCTCCGTCGTCAACGCTGTATCTCCCCCAGGACAAGATATCAGTCGTGAACTCACCGAGATTCGTCAACAGCTCGCAGACCTCACACTCCGAATTTCCAACAACCTTCGACACTCTCGCTCCCGTTCTCGTCAAAGTCATTCAACCCGTTCTCGCAGTCCATCGGCAGCTTCACAATCGACATTCTGTTGGTACCACGCCAAGTTCAATGAACGAGCATCAAAATGCAGACCGCCCTGTTCATTTCATTCAAAAAACGCCACCAGCAGCCAGTAACGGCGGCAGCTGACTGCAAAATCGGAAAGTACCGCCTTTTCATTACCGACCGTAATTCCGCAAAACAGTTTCTTCTCGACACCGGTTCTGACGTTTGTTGTTTCCCGGCACGTTTTCTTTCAAACCGTCGTCCTATAACCTCCTTCGATCTTTACGCCGCGAATACGTCGCACATCAGCACATACGGCTCCGTCACGCTAACTCTTGATTTCGGATTACGCCGCAACTTCCAATGGAATTTCATTGTCGCCGACGTCAACGTCCCAATCATTGGCTCTGATTTTTTTGGGCATTTCCATCTGTTGCCAGATTGCCGATCTCAACGTCTTATCGATGGGACAACTGGACTTTCCGTCGCCTGTTCAAAAATAAGTCAGACGTACCCCAACATCAAAACAATCGACGATTCTCATCCGTTCGCTGAGTTACTTTCACGATTTCCAGAAATTACTCGTCCATCTGGAGTACCTCGGGATATAAAACACTCGACCAAACACTACATAAATACCGCTCCCGGCCCTCCAATTTCTTTTCGCCCACGTCGTCTATCTGGTGATCGTTTAAAAATCGCAAAGAAAGAGTTCGAAGCAATGCTTCAAGAAGGCACCGCACGTCCTTCGGATAGTCCTTGGGCATCCCCTCTTCACATCGTGCCAAAGAAAACTGGCACCGGTTGGCGCCCTTGTGGCGACTATCGCGCTCTAAACGCACGTACCATTCCTGACAGTTATCCCGTTCGACACATACATGATTTCGCTCATTCAATCAGTGGTTCTACTATTTTCTCTCTAGTTGATTTGGTTAAAGCCTATCAACAAATTCCTGTCAACGAGTCGGACATTTGTAAGACAGCAATCTCAACTCCTTTCGGTTTGTTCGAGTTTCCAATTATGTGCTTCGGTCTTCGCAACGCCGCTCAAACTTTCCAGCGCTTCATGGATGAAGTAACTCGAGGCCTAGATTTCTGTTATGCCTACATTGACGACATCCTCATATTTTCCAAATCAAGAGCAGAACACATCGCTCATCTCGAAACTCTTTTCAAACGCCTGTCGCACTACGGCGTCGTCATTAACACTTCGAAAAGCGTTTTTGCTGCGAGCGAAGTAATATTTCTCGGGCATCGTGTTTCCGCCGAAGGTATAGCCCCACCGCCTGATCGTGTCGCCGCCATTCAATTCTATCCTCAACCATCTGATGCAAAAGGTCTCCGTCGTTTTCTCGGCATGTTGAATTTTTACAGACGACATATCCCCATGGCAGCAGAAGTTCAGGCTCCTCTTCACGCCCTTCTTGGCCCCGACGTCAAAGGCTCGACCCCTATCACGTGGACTCCGACTCTCGAACAAGCTTTCAACGACTGCAAAAATAAATTCTCTTCGGCAGTTTCCCTCACATTCCCTGTAACCGGAGCAGAAGTGACGTTATTCACAGACGTTTCTAATCACGCCATCGGAGCTGTCATCCAGCAGAAGACCAATGACGCTTGGCAACCACTCGCTTTTTTCTCAAAAAAGATCTCTGCTCGTCAAGCTGCGTGGCCCGTCTACTACAGAGAACTTCTACCGATTTATGAAGCAATTCATCATTTTCGGCATTTTCTGGAAGACCAAGTATTTACAACTTACACTGACCACAAACCCCTCACACATATCTTCACACAAAAACATGACAAATTGCCCCCTGTCCAACGTAATCACAGTTCACAACCGACATCCAACACGTAGGAGGATCTGACAACGTCGTCGCGGACGCCCTATCTCGAGTACAATCTGTTTCAACGGCTCTCGATTTCGAATCGTTGTCTCAATCGCAACAATTAGACCCCGAGCTTCAGTCTTGGGAATCAAAAACGTCTTCTCTTACTCTCGAAAAAAATCATCGCTCCTGGCACGCGAATTGAGATAATTTGTGACACCTCAACAGGTCGTCCTCGCCCTTTTATTCCTCATCCTTTACGACGCTCAGTTTTTCTCAAGTTACACAACCTCAGCCACCCCGGTGCTCGTGCGACTACAAGACTGATCACCGAAAGATTCGTTTGGCCGTCAATGAAGAAGGATATTCCCGCATGGACACCTGCTTGTCTTGCTTGTCAACGGTCCAAAGTTTCGCGACACGTCCACTCACCGCTAGGACATTTCGACACTCCTACATCTCGTTTCTCTCACGTCCACATCGATTTGATCGGCCCACTTCCACTTTCGAATGGTTTCAAGTACTGTCTCACCTGCATCGATCGTGTCACTCGATGGCCAGAAGTAACTCCTCTTCCTGACATCACAGCTAACACCGTTGCTCTCGCTTTTCTATCCACGTGGATTTCTCGTTACGGCGTTCCAGAAAAGATCACTACTGATCGCGGTATGCAGTTCATGTCTTCAGTTTTCTGCACACTTTCGAAACGTTTCGGAATCGATGTGTGTCACACAACGAGTTACCACCCGGCATCCAACGGCTTGGTCGAACGCTTGCATCGTCAGCTAAAAACCGCCATCACTTGCCACGCTGACAGAAATTGGACCGAAAAACTTCCCCTCGTTCTGCTTGGAATACGATCCGCCTTCAAGGAAGATCTTCAAACCACCTCGGCAACCCTCGTTTTTGGAGAAAGTCTTCGACTTCCAGGAGAATTCTTGTCACCTCAATCCGAAACAATTTCTACTCCTGAGTTAATCGAACACCTCGCTAAAATCATCAGTCAGATCCGACCAATACCGACTTCTCGACATTCGACACCTGGTAGTTTCGTCTTCTAAAATCTCGACTCTTGTACACACGTCATGTTACGTGATGACAGCACTCGTCATCCCTTCCAAAATCGTTACTCAGGACCCTATCCCGTCGTTAAACGCGACAAAGTCTACAAGACCATCACGATCAAGACCAGTTCTGATAAACACGTAACAGTCTCAATCGACCGTGTCAAACCGGCGTATTTTCTTCACGAAGACGTAGACTCTACCACCCTCACCCACCCGACAACTTCAGCCATAAACAAGAAGGTTCGCTTCGATCTGGGCGAGCTACGCTCTCCTCCTCCAAGGGGGTGATGTGGCGAAAATTTTCGACCACATTGTTTTATAAGGAACATATGAATTTAGTGCCGTTCCGATTTTTAGAGTTTCTACTTTTGAGTTTTTGGGTTCTGTCAAAATAAAATACTTTTTCGTCTCAAGCGTCTCATTCAGAAGTGATAACCAAACCACTTCACTCCTTCGCCCTTGAACAATTTCGAATATAAGGATAAATGTGTGGTTCTACGTACAAACCAATTGTGGCCAGCGCGTCCGCGTCTTTTTCCGGATCCGGGGTCTTCCCTTCCCCATATGCATCCCCGGTTATGTACGCCCACAACTTCTCCTTGATCAGGACATTCTTCAGCGCGAATTTCCAGTTGTTGTAGTCATCACTACCACTTAATTTGCCGACCGAAGGAAAACCACTGACTCGAACCGCTGTTTTATAATTATATTTATATAAAAGCGGTTTTATATAACCGCTGGATTATATTTCCAACAGTTTGTTTTTATAAAGAGGATTCCTCGGCCAGGCAAGAGAGAAAAAATGGGAAAAACTATCGTACCCACATTTCAGCGTTTCACCGTTGAGTTTCTCATTATGTCGACATTCTGAGATGGAAATCCACCCCCCCTCCCTCCCACCCACCCTCCCCGTACGATAGAACTGCTCACCCGTGGCATTTCCAACGGTGAATTTATTAAACGACGTGGTAGCGGTGGGAGCGTACCATTACCCCTTCCACAGTTGTTTTCTTTCCTCATCAACGTTTTTTCCCCATTATTAGGTACGATGTAACAATGACAAATAACACTTTTTTTTTTCGCTGTTTCATTAATTTCGCGATCCGTCAGAGTTGGGTTCACCCATCAATTCCCCATCCTCAATGCCCTCATCCTTTTTTTTTTAGTGGGGAACAAGCTCGATCTCGATTTTTAAAAGCTTTCCCGCCCGCTCGGATAATTTGTCTTCCCCTGCCATGATACAGTCCGGTCGCTTTCAAAACTTTAGTTTCTGTCATACTGTGCCATAGTAGAGAGACTCATGAAAACTAGGGGGGTACCCCTCTCCACGTCTCTTCCATTATCGCTTTCACGATTTTTACAATTTTGTTACTAATTCGTTTGTACGTTGGACCGTTTCTCCAGAGTTCTTCAAATCACATTAGGCAAAAGTTATGTAAAACGGGTGGGTAGGTATCTCGCCGGTGCTCTTAGGGGGAAAACTTTTTTTGTTTAATCCGCGAACTTTTTCTTTTATTCAACGTTCTGTTAATGGAAGTTCACTTTAAATTCTTGGATAACCAAATTAGAATGAAAGGAGTGTAATGCCATGTAAGGAGGGGGGGGGGGTGATATGGTAGGGAACAGAATTATGCGACGAACTGTAAAAAGTGCTTCGTATAACTAGGCGGGTAGCCCAAAGTGGATGGTTGAGAAACTTGTACCTTTCAATCGTGAGGGCATGGAGAAAACAGGGAAAAAGCATTTTAAAAAAAACCTGGGGGATGTAGCGTGTGAAGAAAGAATAATCAGCCTCCCTCTCGAAGTGCAAAGACCACCTCGAAATAGGCACATCTCTTTTCTTCGGTCTTACCTCCCCTAGGCACCCGTGCATCCTTTCTGGGAAGTTTAAATATTTGCTTAGGAATAAAAGGCGATTGGCATTTTCTTCTTCTCCTCAGAAGGATAAATAAACAAAAAAAAGTGCCTGTATTGAGAGAAATACGAAATAAAATAAAACTGTAAGCATACACACGTCTTCCCTTTTACGAAAAATTGAAGATTGTGTTGATTTTTCTCTCTGCTATCGGGGTCGGTTAAACTCTTTTGGAATCGCGATCGCAATAAATATTTCGGTAACCGCGGTGTACCATTTTTATGAATCATTTGCTTCTGTCATCGTGGAATGCCTTCAAGAAGTTTTAATGACAATTTGTCGCTTCTCATTTATCCAATTTGAGGTTTCAGTTGCGAGAATCGAAGTCTAGGATTGTTCTCGATGTTCTCTTTGTTAATTTGATTGCCTAGTTAAATGTCTATTCAGTTTAAGACTCTGAGAGACTGATTAAAATTGAGCTTTTTAATTTATAGTCTCAGTTCTTTGCGTTGTTGAAATTGAAACGTTCAAGATTCAAACTTATTGATACCAAAAATAGCCCACCCACCCACAGCTGTAGATAGGCAATTTCTTGCACTACACATCATGTCTTGCGGTGTCTTGTGTCTCTCTCCTATTCTTTACCTTGTCAACTCTAAAGTCAACGCCACTTCCCCTCTCTATTACAAATACACGAGGAATGAACGTGGCTCGTTTATATGCCGATAAACTCAGCCTTTGTTTCCTGCCAGCCTATTTAAAAATATAATAATTTGAGTCGGGAAGGAAGTGCTATTGAGAAAAGCCCAAACTTTTTTACTCTACCCGACTGAATAAATATTAACTTCTTCAAAACACTGCTTTTTCTCCTGGCCCAAACTGATGATTTTTTGTTATGAATAAAAAATTCAAGCTGTCAAGCTTCATAAATTTACGCTCCTCTCTTTTCTTTCCATACATTAAGAAAAATCGCCTTTCAGGAATGTTTTAAAAGAATTGGTTTATACTGAAATAACAGTTTTTGCTGTCTCTTTATTATCTCATGAGTTGAAAGAGGTTTGTAGGGGTGAGGGGGGCAATATTGATCCCTCTCGTGAGCTCAGTCGCTTGCATGGAAGTTGTTTGTATTATTATCATTATTGTGTAACTGAATACAAAGCCTGCCTGCTGCATCCGTTGTACGGACCGAAATGTCAGGCCCAACACACCGAACTAAACTGGTATGCCCCTGCTCTCATTCTACACCTGTGAGTCATACCATTCGACCACTAAAATAATACACCCCACCCCCCCTTATTAATGAAGGAAGAATGTTTTTTTCTAACTCAATTTTTTCATTGTTTCTTTCCTTCTTCTCCCAAACCCTCCCCCTTGCCCTTCACTACTCGTCCTTTCCGTCATATTTTTTTCAGACAGCAACTTTGTGTTGGGAAACGCCCAAGTGCCTAGCCTCCACCCCATTGTCTATTGTTCGGACGGATTTTGCGAGCTGACCGGTTGGCCTCGAGCGCAAATCATGCAAAAATCCTGCGCCTGTAAATTTTTGTACGGCCCTGAAACGAGCGATGAACACAAGGCGGTCATCGACGATAGTCTATTGAATAAGACTGAACTCAAGTTGGAGGTGCAGTTCTACAAGAAAAACGGTAAGTGAACAACAATGTTGATGATAGTAATAATAGTCCAGAAAATTATCATCGCACGGAACCAAACCGCGGACTTTGCCCACTAAAACGACTAAAAAAGACGAAACAGCTGATTCCTGAGTCCACTTCCCAAATTCCTTTTCTAAGTTGTTGGTTTCATCCTTTGCAAGAATTCGCGGTTTTCACCCATTTAAACCCAAAATTTCTCACGTTCAAACCCATATTTTGTACAAGTGCTTCTCACAGATCCAAATTTCGCGGATTTTGCTCCCTCAAAAAACAAACTTTGCAAGATTGAATCCATTAAAGCCAATTTGCATCTCCTTTTCATGAACGTAATTTCGCAAGCTTGTCCCATGAAAAACCAGCAACGCGGAATTGACTCTTCCAAAATATAATTTCGTTGGTTTGACTCACACAAAAGGGCCAATTTTGCGGTACCGGCGCCGGCGTGGTCAAAAATGAATCTTTTTTGGACGAAATGCAATTGACGCAGTTGTGGAAACGTTTCACCCCCAGGGCCGTAAAGAGAATATTCGGGCACGGGGACAGAGCTCAACAGGAACCTTCCCATCACCCGACAACCACAGCATTATAGCAAAGGACCAACCACATCCAAGGTCCAACCACAGCAATGTGTCAAACCAGCAGGGTCCAACCAAAGCCAATGTCCGGTTATCGCCCAACCGCAACAAAGATCAAACCACAGCAGGTGTCCAGCCAAAGCGGTGGTCCAACCACAGCAAAGGTCCAACCACAGCACATGCTCAACCACATCCAAGTTCCAACCACAGCAAAGGTCCAACCACAGCCAAGGTCCAAAGCAAACGTCCAACCAGGTGTGTGCCTTCTTCCCGCCCCGGCTTGATGCCTTGAAAGGCACATAACCGGGTGAAAAACGGACTAAGCCTGACTAGGAAGTGACCCGACACGTGCAAGTCCTGGTTATCCTCGCCCCACTCCCCGCAAACGTCCAACCAGGTTTGTGCCTTCTTCCGGCTCTGGCTTGATGCCTTTTCAGGCACATGACCAGAATGTGTCGGAGTGCACGACCCGGAAGTGACCCGGCACGTGCAATTCCTGGTTATCCTCGTCTCACTCCCCTCGTCAGCCGTGCCAGCTGGTCAAAGCTGACACGTTACCGGTGTGGACGGCTTGGCGGTGGGGAGTTTTACTGGTGCAGTGTGAGACGAGGAGTGTTACCTGACATAACTTATTACGCGATGTTACCGGTGAACAGTTACGCGAGACACGCGCGGCGGGAGAAGGTGATTAAGTCGCGGCGGGAGGGTGTGGACGCGGTGTTGAAGGCGTCTGGTCGTCAGTGCTCTGGATATCCTCGTCAGGGGGAGCAGCAGCGTTTGATGAGGCTGGCGGCTGGAAGTGTCGCGGTGGTCGTGCGATGGCAGCTGACGTACCACGTATTCGACTCCATGCGTTGGCAAATGCCATGAACCGGCGCGCTGCGGCACGGGTGTTGACGAGGGTATGTGGTGCCTGTGATATTCTCCAGCGTGCGCGAATCTCGGCGTATATTGGGCAGCTCCAGATGACATGAGCTGCATCCTCCTCAACTCGTTGGCCACAGGGGCAGAGCGGGTCATCGCGGCACTTGTGGAAGGCGAGTTTGGCATTGAAATTGCCATACCCGGAGAGTAGTTGGACTGCAGGGTAGTTGGGACGGAGGTGTGTCCACATGAGCCTCGCTTGGACCGATCGTATGATGGCATGGGTGTGGCGCCCGGTTGTTGCGCTGGTCCATTCGGTTTGCCACGCTAAGGTGGCTGCGGCACGGCACTGTTCCGCGTACTTGGCGTCATCCAGATCAAGTGGAATGGCTTGTAGATACGGAGGGCGGTAAATGTTTGCAGCAAGCGCCTTTGCCCTGCAGGACGCGTTAACGTCGAGTTCGAGGTCGAGTGGCAGCACCCCAGCCAAAATGTGGAGGGTGGCGTGAGCGGTGGTAGTGTATGCCCTGAGGGTGGCCAGCAGGAACTGTCGCTGTATCGTCCTTATTTTGCGTCTGTCGCTTGGTTTGGCTTGGGGCCACCACACGACACACGCATACGCAATGCGAGGGAGGAAGATCGTCTTGTAGTACCGGAGTCGGTTAAGGAAGGACGCTCCCCATCCCTGTCCAGAGATGCTTCGCACAAATGAACAGGTATCACTGATGGTGGCAGCGAGGTGGGCGAGATGAAGGGATGGCCGTGGGTCTCGTGCGAGGACGATCCCCAGGTAAGTGACGGCGGTCGTGATGCCGAGGCGTTGATGGTTGTGTGGCAGGGCTATGTACCGCTGGCGAGGGAAAAGAGAGGCCCCTCGATAGAGACTGAGATGGGATTTCTCATACGCGATGGTGAGCCGGTTCTGGTGGCACCAGGTGGATGTGATTTCATCCACTCGTCGGACCTGTTGGCGAAGATGGTGGTGGTCTCTCGCGGAGAGGACAACTGCGAGGTCGTCTACGTAGGCGACCGCGGAGTAGTCGGCGGCTTCGATTAGGCGTAGGAGCGGGGCGAATACATGTCCCCATGCGAGGCAGGCGGTGACCGCACCCTGGGGGCAGCCACTTGTAATTTGATGGGTGACCGAGGTTGGTCCACTCCTGAGTGTGACGCTGCGATCCACGACGTAGTCTCGCAGAAGGCCGTACAAATTACAGGGAATATCGCTCTGACGGAAGGCTTGGAGCAGGGCCGGCCACCAAACAGAGTTAAATGCTCCGGCTATGTCGTAGTAAATGACTGCGACGATACGGTCTGGTGCGCTGACGATGTGAGACCGCAGGGCGAGTGCCGCCTGGTCAGTGGAGCGGCCTGGGATGCCGCCATATTGCCAACGGTGGCATTCCCGGTAGATAGCTGGTGCTAAGCGGTTGAGGATTAGCTTCTCTAGCGCTTTGCCTTCCACGGACAAGAGCGTTATTATCGGGCGGTAGCTGTTCGGGTCTCGTGGGTCGCGGTGCGTGCCTTTAGGTAGCAGTGTGAGGAGGCCGTGCTTCCAGGGTGTCGGGAAGTGCGAGAGGTGAAGACAATCGTTGTAGATTCGCGTGTATTCCGTCACTGCCGAGACAGGCCGGTGTCGCAGCATCTCCGCTGTTGTTCGGGTCGGACCGGGGGCCTTGTGAGTTGGTGTGGCCTTGAAGACATCCTGTACCTCCTCCACCGTCCAGTCTGGGGCTGGCGGCTGGGAGGGCGGCAGCGTGGTAGCTTCACGTAGGGCGCGATCACTGGCGGTGTCTCGTGATGGTTGATCGCTGGGAAATAGCGTTTCGAGGGTGGTAGCTAGAGTTTCTCGCGTCGTTGTGGTGCCCTGCGTGGCTGTGAGGATTGTGGCGGGGCGATATCTTTTCGTTCCAATTTTATAAGGGAGACTCCAGGGGTCAACTGCGAGTTCTTCGGTGACCGGGCGGCGCCAGGCCGCACGTTTGGCTCTTCTCGTCTTTCTCTTGTACTCGCGGCGCCGATCTGCGAAGATCTGATGGGCTTCTGAGCGAGGATCTCCGGTGAGTCCGTGAACACGCCGTTCGGCTGCACGTGCCTGGGTGCGAGCACAGGTGAGCTCCTCTGTCCACCATGGGGTCGAGGTTGCGCTCAGGGGTGCCTTAGGAATTGATCTAGTTGCGGCGTGGTGGATTATGGCTGTGAGAGCCGTGATTTGAGCATCTATGTTGTCATCAGGAGGTGGTGGAGAGAGGTGAAACTGAGTGTAAATTTCAGCGTCTATAATCGCCTGATAGGCTGGCCAGTTGGCGTTCTGGTAGTTGAAGCGGCGCGATCGGGCGGCCTCGGCGTGGTGTTAGGCGTCACTGGTAGCCGCAGCGTGATCAGCGCGTGGTCGGACGGCGTTAGGTTAGGGTGAAGGGCCCAGTCGGACCGAAGACGTTGCTTGGTGATGGAGATATCGATGAAGGAACTGCCATGGGGGCCAGTGAATGTGAGACCCTGGCTGGGGTCGTTGTGTATCTGAGCGCGGTGGGTAGCCAAAAGAGTCAAGAGGCGTAGGCCTCTGGTGTTGGTGTGGGGAGAGCCCCAGTCCGTGGCCCACGCATTGAAGTCCCCTAAGAGTACAAGCGTCGGGAAGGTGAGGAGGAGGCGTTCCAGGTGGAGGAAAATGGCGTTTTCCTCGGTGGTCGGGGGAGGAACGTACACAGCCGCTACGACGTAAGGGCCTACCCGGACCACCGTGACGAAGTTTGAAGAGTGTTCCGAGAGAAAGGTTGCATCAATAGATGGCCGGAGGATGATGATTGCGGTTGCTTGATTCGCCAACCACAGCAAAAGCCCAACCACAGGCAAGGTCCAACGACAGCAAAGGTCCAACCACAGCAGGTGTCCAGCCAAAGCTGTGGTCCAACCACAGAAAACGTCCAACCACAGCAAAAGTCAAACCACAGCCAAGGTCCACAGCAATGATCCGACCACGGAAAATGCCCAACCACATCCAAGCTCCACAGCAAACGTCCAACCACAGCACATGTTCAACCACATCCAAGGTCCAACCACAGCAAAGGTCCAACCACAGCACATGCTCAACCACAGGGTCTAACCACAGCAATTGCCCAACCACATCCAAGGTCCAACGACAGCAAAGGTTCAACCACAGCAATTGTCCAACCACAGCAAAGGTCAACCACAGCAAAAGTCCAACCACAGCAAAGGTTCAACCACAGTAAAGGTCCAGCCACAGCAAAGGTCCAAAGCAAAAGTCCAACCACAACAAATGCCCAACCACAGCCAAGGTCCAAACATAGCTATGGTCCAACCACAGCGTCGCTCCAACTACAAAAATTTCCAACCACAGTTAAAACCTCCAACCGCAGCACAGTCCCAACCACATCAAAGCTCTTACCACAGTCAGAACCTACAACCATAGTGTAGCCCCAACCACAGTTGAGCTCTAACTACAGCAGAGCTTCAACCTCAGTAAAGTTTTCCATTTTTCTCTTTGCTTCCTTTTCTTGATTTCCAAAATCCGGGTCTCTATAGATGGCCGGGCCCGGGAATAACGGACACTCGACATGCCCGCATTTCTCTGTAACCGTTTTAAATTTTGGAAAACCAAACGATCCCTTCCTTCTCACCTCCCATGGACTTATTCATGAAAGCCTTTGAATACAGTGGAAAGGGGTCGTGTCAGGGGTTCTATAATTTTGTGCTTCCTACAACGTTTTTTTGATGTGTGTTTCAGGACAAATGTTTTGGTGCCTCTTGGATATTGTGCCTATAAAGAATGAGAAACGAGAAGTTGTACTGTTCCTCGCTTCGCACAAGGATATAACGAGTACCAAGTGCCTCAGCGAAGATTCGGAAGAGGATACTTCCCCTACGGGTGAGTTTTATTCCGCTCAACGTTCATTTATGTTTTGTGGGAGGGGGGGGGCAATGGGGTAGTAAGAGTATAGCTTCGTACTCAGTAGCAGGGTAGGTACATACGATTTTTCCTTGTTTATTTTATTTCTTTTTATTTTCCCGTTATTCAGCAGTTTTGCGGAGAACTGCAAATGTGTGCCTTTGGAGGGAATTCACGACGTCAAATTATTCCGCAAATTAGTGTCTCTTGGAGTATTAGAGATCTCTCTTGGGACTGGAAGCTGAAAGTGCTGAAGCTCTCATTTTTCCAACCTTCAGAGAGTCCCCTCGTTTCAATTTACATTTTTAAATGGTACAAACTTGTCATTGGGTAAAATCTCCTGGAATTCCCCGTAATTCCCTCCCCAACCGCCAAGAAAACGGTCTAACTGATTTGTTTTTTAATTTGAATAATAATTTTCGTCCCTCATCTAAAAATGCAATTAAGATTATAGTCCTCTCTCTGTTCCTCTTGTGCCTTTCCCTTTCAATTCCCAAGTTTCTTTTTATTAGTCAACAGGGAGAGCTGATTAAAAGATTATGAATCATAGCGACGCTATGATTTGATTATTTTGTTGTTGGAAACAAGGCTTCGTGGTTGGATCTAACAAGAGAAACTCTACGGGGATTGATATATTGGTCTTAACCAAAATTGTTACCAGTGCCCTTCTATTTGCGTGATGATTGATGAGTGACTGGGGGGGGGGGGAGCCATTTACAAATCTCGTGCAATAACCCCATCCCGACCCCCTAGCGTCACTAATCGGACCTGAATGGTATAATGAGAACATGGTGGTGGTGGTGGGGGGTTCCTTCTAATGGCGATTAATTTTCAATCGAATAACCGACCCTCGCAGTTTATTGTTTACTTTCTAAGTGAAAAACTTCACTGTAACTCGCCTCGAATTTTAAATATTCATGAGGAAATGAAGAGGCGAGCTTCAAAAACCCACTCCTCCTTCCCCGAGACTATTCCAGGCCTTTAATAGACAAGGAAGGTGCAAAGCCTCGCTTTGATGGGCGAGGGCAATGGGGAGAGTGACCTGATTACCGTTGCAATCTCAGATTCAACCTCTAAAAGTGAAGTAAGAGGAGGACTGGGAGGGGGGATAATTTACATAATGGTTAGCTATAAAAATGCGAGTATAAAGGATGGAGTCTGTCGGGAAATCCCACGAGGGACTTGATCGTACGCTAATATTAGTTCTAATTGTTTTTAAAAAATGTTATCATTTTGCCATTGTAAGATGTGAAAATTTGTTGGGAGAAGTAGTAGAGGATTCAATTGTAGAAACACCACCTTTTTTGTCATCAAAAAAAGAATATTTTTAAACAAATTCCAGGGAATAAAATAAAGTGTCTACCACGTAAAAGTTTTTCAAGGAATGACACCTGTTGCAAACGTTGAAATATACCGTTTTATTTACTTAATAACACTGGAATGCTTCACAGGAATTCCCGGCTTATGTGTACAAAAACATGCACAACCACTTTTACAAGTCCATTCATCCATTTCATAACAGGTGCGTTACGATTTTAGTGCAGTGACGCGGGAACCCCTTCCTCTCCTTATCAATTTATTTAATAGTGAAATTCGATTATGAGAGAATTATTTGCTGGAAAATATCGTTGAATCTTAAGGCTAGTCACTTCTCGCGGGAAAAGATCGACGTCATGGTCATGTCGATGGAGGAGAGGAGGAGGAGGAGGAGGTTAGCAGCTCCATTTACTCTACATACAACTGGAATAATTATTGCGCAATAAATTTGTACAATGTTTTGTTTCCAGATGTTTACGAATAAAAAATGGGTTGTTCAATACATTTTGCAACCCATCGATACAACCCCTAGTTTTCGCAATATTTATTGTACATGTACGGCCCCCCATTAGAAAAGAGTTAAAAAACTTGGCTAAATCACTGCAGAATCACATAGAACATTTGTGTTGTTAATATAAAGAGAAATGAATTCCATTGGTAGTTCTGTCATTATTGGTAAACTTGTAATGCCGATTTCATTGCTTTTCCCTAGTAACAGACCTTGTATAGTGCAAAGCGGACGGAGAAAATTGATTTAGGCTCGTTCTTCCTAGTTTTTTCTACCTCTTTTATTGTTCACTTTTCTCCATTCCCTTTCACATTCATCCCGTAAGGCTTCACCGAACGGCCCCGGAAGAAAAGAAATGAAAGCTCCAGGGAAGAAAGAAGAGAAAAAGAACTGCAGTACTTTTTTTTTTTTATAATAATTTGATTCCTTCCCTGGAAGCAGTGACGGGCCTGCACTACACCCATCGGGGCCCAGAGTGGAAATCTCTATGAGGCTCGTTGTTAGTCTCTGAATAAACATGGAACATTATTTGTATGTAGCGTAGAATTATGGGTTTTTCTCAATTTTAGACGTGATCTAGCGCTTTTTCTCAATTTCATCCGTGAACGAGCGCCTTTTCTGAATCTTTGTTGCGAATAAGCAGGTTTTATCAAATTGATCAAAGAATTAGCAATTTTCCCCAAATACGTCGGTGAATTAGAGCTTTTTTTTTATTTTAGCCCCTGACGTTGCCTCCAGAAACTATGATTTGGCGTTTTATCAATTTTAGCAACGAACGATCGCCTTTATTATTATTATTATTATTATTATTATTATTATTATTATTATTATTATTATTATTATATTTGTAGTGCGCAACAAGAGAACATCCCTGAATGGCACACAACAACCATGGCAACAAACTAACGAAGGCAGTTAATCTATACGAGAATTCATCTCTGCGCAAAACTGTCTGAAACCCATATTAAAAATGTCCAGTGTGCTGACGTGAACGTTTGGCTTCATGGCGAGAGGGTCAAGAGAAAAGTGCAGACCGTAATGCTTTCTGTGGAGACTAACACGCAGTACCTGATGCTGCCTCTTGTTCCGAGCGAGCACGGCCATATTAATTTGGCTGAGCAATTCTGGCGCAAAGTAGAAGCCATTTAAAACCTTACAAAGAAACTTAAGCCCATTAATAGTGTTCTTGATCTCAAGAGACTTCAATCCACAATAACCTCTTGCGTCTGCATAATCTCAGTCGTCCCAGGGTAATCCCGACTTGAATATAAGGTACTTCACTGCCTTGCGCTGTACCCTTTCCAGCGCCGTGACTCCAAAAACAGTTCTCTCGGAAACCAAACTATGGACGCGTATACCAAGACACTAAGCACCAGTACACTCTGAGACACAGTGCGGATGGCAACACAACATCGACGAAATCAGCGGTACTTCTTTTGAGTAATCCCAACGATCCAAACGCACTCTTTAATAACGTGCTCCAAATCGTCCTCAAAAGTCAGGCGAACGTCAAAAATGACTCCGAGATCAGAAATCGCAGAATCAGCCCTGTGCCCACTCTGCACGGGTAGGACAGCAGGTCTCTCTTCCGAGGGAAGGACATCAGCGAGCACTTTGCGATATTCAGCGACAAGCCATTCGAGGTTCACCAAGCATTAAATGTGACGAGATATCAACCTGCGGCAATGCAAAATCGTCGTCAGAACTAACCTGAATGAAAATGTTTATATCGTCTGCAAACAACAAGAATTTACTGTGCCTGTTGATTGCTGCAACATCATTGACAAACAAAAGAAAAAGAAGGGGTCCCAGGTGCGAGCCCTGCAGGACTTCTTTTTAAGGATAACCATTACTACTGTTCTTTGATCGGACGAAGTTCCCAAGTCCCTCCACATTTAAAGCAGCTTCTGAATTCCTAACGACACTACTGTAACATAGTTTAACCTTTGACTTTGCCTGGGCTCTCACTCTCAGATCAAACACCCTCAGAATAAACACTGTAATTAAATGTCGAGGGGTTTCCTTTACATCTTTTATAGGCTTTATTCTTTCTATTAATGAGATTTACCGCGCCCCTATCAAACCAAACGGGAAAACGGGTTACTTAAACGGAACAGCAGTGACTATTAATTTCTTTACATTTGAAGAACAATTGAAAATTGTTATGAACTCTTTTTTAAGCTTACCCGCTTCATTACGCTCGATATCAACTAATCCCGCTCCAATAACCAAAATACCATAAGCTGTATTGGCCCGGCTCATAATAGCCAGGTGACCAAGGGGAGCTCCCGGAGCAATAAAACCGTGAACTATGTATCTGCTTGTTAAATAAGCCCTGAGCGTCCCCGGAACATTTTTTACCAAGCTGTCCCCAAATAAGTAAACGTTGCTTCCCAGCAATCCCAGTCTTCCCAGCACTATCAGCTACCCCCTTCCGTTAGCAACCCCCTCCCCCGATTCCCCACAAAGAACTTCCCTAATTCCTCAACAATTAGCCAACGGCGACTTTGAAAGGGAAAGTTTGACAACTACTGTTGACCGAAACATTTGGAGTAGAGTCCACTTTTTTATAGAGCCTATCATTTTTTTCTTTTTTTAATTTATTTAACTCTTCATTGAGGTTCCTTATCTAATCAAACCAATTTCCCTCTTGCTCCTCCGCTTCATGCAGACTATCTTCGAGGTCTTGTTAACCTTTTCACAGATGGGCCAATCGATCCTTCAAAGGCAGACACCTCAAGACGATAGTTATGAACATCTTGTTTAAGTTCATTAATTGAGGAGTCCCGCAGAATGCAAGCCTTTAAACACTTACCAAAAAGAGCATTGATATTAGAGAGACGATCTACTCCTCCATCCTTGTATTGTGCCCCCCCCCCTGGCTCTGTGGATCTAGTCCAGGATCCCCTTCCCTCTGACAAGGTTTAGGAGGTCCTCGGCTAGAGTTTCGTCGCGGTCGGAGCACCCTCCAGTGGATCGGCCCCGAAGATGCTTTCCCGGCGGCCCGCGAGCGCCTGACACTCGAACACGATGACGAGGCGGTCTCGTCTTCTTCCCCACACATTCTACACAACGGAGACTCAGTGGTTACCCCGATGCAGTGCAGGTGGTAACGGATAGCTGGCAGAATCCTGTTATAAGGCCTACCACCGTTCTAAGGTCTCTCCAGCTAAGTCGGAGCAGTTTCGACCATGCGCTTACTCTGCTGATGTCCCTCCAGTCTCTGCCAGCGTATAGCCGCCTGGGCATTAGCCCACTTGGCTATCGCCATCCTGAAGGTCGATGGCGGGACGCCGAGCGCCGAATCTGGGCCAGTGAAGTCTCTACTCGAGCCCTCACTGGCCAAGGAGTCAGCCTGCTCGTTCCCGTGGATACCCTTGTGTCCCGGTACCCATTCAAGGCTTACCTTGTTATCTTGGGCCAGTAGAAAAAGGCTCTGGCGGCAGTCCCATACAAGCCTGGAGCTCACTATCGGAGCCGTTAGTGCCTTAATGGCAGCCTGGCTATCCGTGAGAATACGTATATGGGCATTTTGCTCGCCCCTACGTATATTCTCAGCAGCACAGGCCTTGATTGTGTACCCCCAGAGGTGTAAACACCCTCCATTCGGGTTCACCCCCGCACCAGTCCCGTTATTCGTTTTAGAACCGTCTGTAACCCACAACCGCTCCTTGTGATTTCTTTTCACCGCCTGCCCCTCACCGTACACAAGAAGGGACAGCGTTCACCCAGGGTTCCGGGCATGATGTCCGGCACCATGCCCCGCACTGGGTCCCGAGCCGTGTCCAGGATCGCAGTGTGGATCCTCCAGGAATTAAGGTTCCAACCCTCAATAAACCCCCCCACCCCATTTATGCCTTAGAGCCGACATTGCCGCCGCCCCCTTGATGAAGATATCAACGGGAGGGAGTCCCGTCAGTATCTCCATCGTGGCAGTTAGGAGTGGAGTGCATAGCCCCAGTGACCATCAGCACGCCAGTGTCTGAACACCAGTGAGGGTATTTTTGACCCCCACTTGTTGCACTGAGACCGTAATTCATTCTCTATTAACACTCTGAAACTGGAAATATCATTTTCAACAAGCCCCGCCTCGTCCAAATCCAACAGGCGAAGGATCCTTTCTGAATCACTGTTGGAACTGTAGTTCTCTGACGGAGAACACACATTTTTTTAAGGTTTTTCTCGAACTAAGAAAGGGACCTTTATTTGTTCATGTTGCTCGCCGAGGGCAATATCTATCCCCCCGCCTCTCTCACACCCATAAGAAGAAGCGGTGCGTCAATGAAGCTCTTGGCGCTGTCGTAGACCGGATTTCGCGATCACTGAAATCGAACGAAATTGCCACTTCGCGAAAATGAAGACGAGAGACGCAAAAATAAAGACTGCGAACTAGTGATTTCGCGAATATTCAAATCCGAATCTCGCAATTTCACTGGAATTGTAACCTGAAACTTGGCAATGGCACGAACCAGAAGTTATTTGCCTCCAAAATGCTATTCATCGAATTTGACTGCTGTCGAATTCGGCTTGCCCGAAAAAAAAAAAAAAAAACTTCCAAATTCGCTGGTATCTTCAACTTGCAACTTTGCGTAGCGCTGAGCGATGTATTTTGTGGCTATTCTTGTCAGGCTTTCAGCGCTGTCGCGGATTGCTTGCCCGGCATCCACCATCCACGGCCACCAGAAAAAAAAGCCTGAAACTGGCAATTTCGCTGAGTATTTAGCAACCAGCCAGTTAGCAAACTTCCAATATGACAACTTCACTTCTCACAGCAACATTGCTTTCAAAGCAATATTGCAAAATTCACAATTTCAAGAATAGGCCCCCTGGACTCATCCAATTTTGAAGATATTTGCCTCAAAAATGATGCAATTTTTCGGATATTCGCAAGGCTGCGGGTAGCGCGCCTCGATGGTGTAATGGATACAGTGCTCGCTTCGCAACCCAGCGGGCCTGGGTTCGAATCCAGCCATTGCCCATTAAACTATAAGGCTGCGGCGACACGGCACACTTGGCTTCGTGTGGGCGTTCCCGGCGATGTGCGTTCAACAAACCGCGCACCGACCGAAACGCCCACGTAGTACGGGTGTGAAGTGCATAGTTAGATCTGGGTATGGCGAAGGAGCCCAAGAAAAAAAGAAAGAAAGAAAAAAAAAAAAAAGGCTGCGGGTACTCTCCGGCTAGCACGGGTATTGCGATCACTGTGCTGCGTGAATCAGCGCTTTTTCAATTTCTAGTCATGAATTAGCGGTCAAGTCGTGGACTTGACCGCTCGAACCAAAAACCTCCTTCGCCTTTCGCCTTCGTCCTTCGCTGTCCACAATTACAGCCACTCAATAGTAGCACTTGATTTGATCCTGTAGACCTCCTTGGGTCCCTCGATTGGGACTCACCTGGGCCAGCCCAGCACAACACGGATTATCAACATGTTGTGTTTGGGTGGCGAAGGAGAAGGAGTGAAAAAATTAATAATAACACTTTGTTTTTTAGCAAAGAATTAGAAAACTGTTTTTAAAAATAGGAGGCCGGAATCGTACTGAAGGAGGCATTAGGAGGCGCTTGCGCCGGAGAATTCCTTATGCGTTGAGGAGTAAGGGAGAATGCTTATTTTACAGAAAATGAATAATTAAAAAATGAATAAGAACATAACAATTCTCCCACGCGTAATATAAAAGCGGGGAAAAATAAGAATAGAAATTAGAGTTCACGAAAAATTGATACATAACGCGAGAATAAAAAAACTTTGAATTACACTTCACTCGCGCACATAATCGTTCATCCAATGCGGAGGTTTTCGTTCGCGCACTGGTCTCGGTGGTGTGCTGCGGGGTGTGCTGGGAGCGGCAGGCGTTGCTGCTTCCGAGGAGCGTGTAGGAGCTATTGAGTCTTCTTGTTCGTCATGCGGTGCGGATGATAATGATGATGCGGATACAGATTTCCGCCGTGGAAGAAACATCGTTAGAGCAGGTGATGGAGCTATTTCCCTTGAATTTGGAGCTGATGGGAGCGGTACCTCGCACGTGACGAGCTGATCGATGTGACGTTTAAAGATGTATCCATCGTCAAGCTTCACCGAATAATGAAGCTTCCCCATTTTCTCGGTGATGGTGCCAAATTTCCATTTATTTGAGCCAGTGTAGTTTCGTGATGCGACGCGGTCTCCCACGCGTAGATTGCGAGACGGGGGGGAAGAGAGTAAGGCGCCGTCAGAGGACGGAGCGGGGCGAAGTAAATCGAGCGGCGTACGGAGTCGACGCTGGAACAGGAGCTCTGCAGGGGATTTGCCTTGAGCATTTGGAGTAGATCGTCATTTGAAGAGGATGTTGTGAAATTTTTCATGGAGCGTGCCGGCAGCGGAGGAGAGCGAGGATAGTTTTTTCTTTAAAGCGTGCGTACCGATCGTTCGGCTTGACCGTTGGTGGACGGCTTGTAAGGAGCGATGAGCTGCTGGCGAATTCCGAACTTTGAGCAAAATGAACTGAATCTGTCGGACGTAAAGATAGATGCGTTGTTACTTACAATAGAGTGAGGGAGCCCAAATCGAGAAAAAATGGCGCGAAGGTGTGCGATTGTAGACTCAGAGGACGGAGCTGTGGCCGACCTGAAAACCTCTGGCCATTTAGAGTAGGCGTCAATGACAACAAAAAAATAACGGCCGTCTTTGGGGCCGGCGTAATCGATGTGGAGCCGTTGCCAAGGACCGGAGGGAGGTTCCCATGAGTGCAATGGAGCAATGGAATTTCCATGCATGCGCGGCAGCTTTTAGCGACGGCCTCAATATCACGGTCGATACCAGGCCAGTAGACATGTTGGCGGGCGAGCAATTTCATCTTAACAATTCCCGAATGACAAGAATGGAGTTTGTCGAGAACCTTGGAGCGGAGGGGAGGGGGTATGTATACCCGATTCCCTCGAAAGATGATGGCTTGATCCGTTGAAAATTCGGGATCCTTGAAATTTTTCGATTGAAGTTCCCGGAGCAGGTGAGCAGTTTCAGGACAAGTGCGGGTGGAATGAGCAAGTGTGTGATAATTGAGCATCTCGGAATCTCATGGATATGAGCAATATTGAGTACGGAGTCTTCATCTGGTTTGTTGTCCTGAGGGAGCAAAGGAGCGGGTGCGCGGGATAGATAGTCAGCGTTCGCGTGCAGTTCGGATTTGCGATGTTGGATTTTGTAATCGAAACCGCTTAAAAAGGTAGCGTAGCGGATGAGACGGGAGGCGGACGTGACAGGAAGTTTGGTTTGAGGAGCAAAAATGTGGACCAAGGGCTTATTATCGCAAAGTAATGTGAATTATCTGCCATATAAGTAGTTGTATAGCTTTTTGATGGCCCAGTAGATAGCCGTAGCTTCCCGATCCAATTGAGAGTAGTTCATTTCCGTTTTTGTAAGAGCACGTGAGATGAAAGCTATGGGTCGCTCACAGCCGTTGACGATGTGCGATAGAACTCCCGATATGCCAGACGGACTGGCGTCCGTGGCGAGCGTAATAGGTAGAGAGGGGTCGTACGGTGCAAGTGTGCGGGGGCTAGCGATTTCAGACTTTAGTTTCTTGAATGCCTGTTCACATTTGTGGTCCCATAGAAATTTTGAGTTCTTTTCTAATAATTTCCGTAATGGTGCAGTGGTTGTCGCGACATCTGGAAGGAATTTTGCGTAGTACATGACTAACCCAAGGAAGGAGCTGGTTTGTGGGCGAGGAGCTTTTTGGATGGCGTCGATTTTATCTGAGGTCTTTTTCAGCCCATCGGCCGTGATACGATGGCCTAGATATTGTACTTCTTTTTCGAAGAAAAAACATTTGTCTTTATTGAGGTGTAAATCGAGTTCTGTGAGCTTGTCGAGACACTTAAATAAGCGCTCCTTGCACTGTTGAATTGTTGGACCTTGAATGATGATGTCGTCGAAATATACAGCAAGGCCTGGAATGCCTTGAAATGCCTGGTCCATGATTTTTTGAAATTCATTTGGAGCTGTTTTGATGCCGAAAGCTAATTTGTTCATTTTGTATGTGCCTCGGTGTGTGGTGATAGCCATGATTTTGGAGCTGTCGGAGTCCATTTTGACGTTTAAATATGCTTTGTGTATGTCGAGCTTGCAGAAGTAACGGCCACCCTGGAGCTTATGAAATAGGTCTTCGATGAATGGGGTATCTAACGTCTTGAAGAGCAGGATTGACTGTGTTTTTGTAATCGACGCAGAGCCTGACGGATTTGTCTGGTTTCGGAACGAGAACGAGGGGGCTTCCCCAGTCACTGTGATCCGTTTTCTGTATTACGTCTTGAGCTTCGAGAGAGTCCAGTTCTTCGTTTACTTTATCAAGAAGTGCATATGGTACCGGGCGAGCCCTGATATAAATTGGTTTAGTGTTCGGGAGCAAGCGTAAAGAGCAGGAAATGCCGGGAATGGAGCCGATTTTCTTTTCAAATAGTGGAGCATAACGCGTGAATATGTCGTTCTTTAACTTGGTCAGTGATTCGTTTTGTAGATGATTAATGCTTTGAATAGTGAGCCCAATGGAGCGCATCCAGCTTCTGCCCAGAATAGTCGCAGAAGGTGAGACAACAATGTAGAGCAAGAGCTTTCCGGAATAATTGCGGAAGGAAATTGGTATAAGAGCTTGCCCAACGGGCTTAAAAATTTCGCCAGTGTAAGTTTTGAAGGATAATGTGGGCTATTGGAGCGGGATGTTTATTTGGAGCGTTTTTGTTCATAATGCTGACTGGACTTCCGCTGTCAACATCGAATGGAACCACCTTTGAATTTATGTGCACTGGAATAATAAATTTATCGTTAGAAGGGCTATCGGTTTTGAGCACAGGGAGCGCGTTGACTTTATTTATTTCGAATTCCTCAGGACTTTCGTCTTCCTCGTCTTCGTCTTGTGTAGAATTGTGGCGAACTGATCTGTAACCAATTGCTTCGCCTAATTTCATATTTTGGGTGAGCGTGAGGATGCATACACGAGCAAGATGACCGGTTTTTTTTACAAGACGAGCACTTGAGCTGAGAGAGTGTGCATTTACATTCTGACGTTCTGTGGTTGTTTTTCCCACAGCGTAAGCAAGACCTAATTTCTCGTAATCTACTCGGTCTCGTTTAGAGTTGGGTTTTTTATATCCTGAGGTGAGCGATGAGCGGTGGAAGGTGCGGGGGCTGACGTTCGGTTGATTGGAGCGGTTTTCATTTGTTTTCGTTATTTTGTAGCATGGTGCATTTGTGTATTGTTGAGGATTAGAAATTATTTGATTTCCGGATTGTGAAGCTTCAAGAGCGTATGCTATTTCAAGAGCCCTGTCGAAAGTTAATTCTTTTTCCTGGAGGAGCTTTTCTCTTATGTTTGAGTCGTGCAACCCACGTATAAATTGAGCGCGTAGAAAGAGAGAGTCGAGCGGTTTCTTACAGTCTGGAGCGGAGCAGTGGAAGTCACATGCGAGCGTAAGCTGTTTTAACTCGGCAAGATAAGCGGCAATGGACTCGTTAGGAGACTGAACCCGGCTTAGGAATTTGTGCTGAGCAATAATGTCATTTATTTTAGGAGCGAGATGATTTTTTAATAACGTAACAAGCTCGATATAACTTTTTTCGTTTGGCTTCTCCGAAGCGTTTAGAGACGAAAGGAGCTGAAAATATTTACTGCCGATAGTGCCGATACAATTAAGGCGAAAGGGGATGACAAGTGTGCAAGTGAGAGGGAATATAGGCGCTGCGGCGGCACTCCTCACGGCTCCAAAAATGGTCCGACATTAATTTTGAAAAATGGATTTTACTCGGGTACTAAATCTACAATTCGCGTCGTTAACCTTTTTTTAGATTTCACCTCGTAACCCAAAAATCAGACAAACAAAATCTCGATTTTTTTTAAATTTGGAAAAATCATGTACAGCCCAGTTGTAGGATAAGTTACTGACTCCAAAACATTTTTTAGATTCACGATCGGGTAACAATTAGCGCCCGAAACAGAAAAATCGTGAATACAATAGAACACCCCCGCGCGCCACCAACCATGGGTGGGTGTTGGGAAGAGAGACTCCTACTTCAACACTACACTTGCGGTCAAGGTCACTTGTCACATTATGCGGTGTTGCCACGTCTATGTCAGGAAATTTCAGCTTATCATTGTTGAAGTTCCGGAGGTTGAGATACAGTGACTTATTTTCTCAAGAGATCAATGGGATCTAAAAATCTATGAACACCGTGTTTAAAAAAAAGGAAATAACTTTAGGTCCGTTCCATTGTTTTGCTAGTGCTGCACTAGTGTAGAAAGTAATGTGATATCATTGACTTATTTTGAAAAATTAAATGAAACCAGATGATTTTCTTCAAAAGTGTAGCACTCGCCAAACAATGGAACGGACCTATTGCTTCGGGAGTGCTGCACTTTTGAAGAAAGTCATCTCGTTTCATTAAATTTTTCAAAATAATTCAACGAGATCACATGACTCTCTACCCTGGTGCAGCACTAGCAAATCGATGGAAGAGACCTTTTGATTTCGACTTAGGAGTTTCCCTGTTTTCTCGCGTTCCACGTTTTTATTTCATTGTGAATAAATCCAATTTTATTATTCAACCGTTCAGGGGGTCAACCATGAGCTAGCGTTAAAAAATTAACGCAAGCGGTAACTAAGGACGCTCTATCACAAATAATATATAAAGCCATAGATACCGCGTTTTGACGGTATTTTTACGCCAGCTCATGATGGTTGACCCCCAGTTCCTCTATAAATTGGTGTCTATAAATTGTCCGCCCAAAACCGGTGGTAGTTCGGCTGATACCTACTTGGTAGGCAGCTTCTTGTTGCACGGGTACAGTAGCTTCCATTGTTTTTCTAGTGTTGAAAATCATGTGATCTCATTGACTTACTTGAACCAGATGATTTCGTTCAAAAGTGTAGCACTCAAGAAACAATGAAACGGACATAACAACAAGGAAACAATCATGGGTGTAGCCAGAGGGGGGCAGGAATAGGCAGTTCCTCTCGCCTAGACTCGAAAGCGCAGATTTAGTGGCGCAGTTGCCCACCCCTAACTAAATTCTGGAAGTATAAATCCTTCAGGACAATCACAATCACATTGTGTTTCGTCGAAGCTCACTAAAACAATCATTTCCCGGATTTCGCTATTAACAAACCAATTTCGCGAATTTCGGAAGGATTCAGATACCAATTTCGCCGTTTTTGCGTCATAAAATACCACTTTCGCGGACCGACGTGGATTCAGGATTTGCCAAGGGAGGGGCTAAAGAAAAGGTGTGCTTCCATCTCCTAGAAAAATGGCTTGACAGCCATTTGCTGCCTAAAAGTAGTTAAAACTATTCTAAAACTATAGCTATTCCCACTATAAAAACGGCACTATAAACTGACTAAACTCGCGCCCAAAAATACAAAACCGACGATTCGAATTTGAAAATGGGTAAATTGACTTGGCGCGCCCTAAAAATAGCTAGAACAAACTGCGCAGCTAAAAATAGTCTCAACTGGCGATTGGTGAACTTCTAAAAATGCCTGAAAAGATCAATATTCACGCTCCGATTGTAGCTAAATCGACCATTGGCGCGCTAGAAATGGTCATACTGTCCATTCTCGTGACTAATGTGACCAAATACGCGCTTTCGGCTTGACGGACTAATTATCGAGGTCCTGAAAGCGGACAAAATGACTTCACACGCCCTGGAAATGCCTAGAAAGATTATTCCTGCCCTGAAAATGGCAAAATTGACAATCGTGGAGTTGTCAAACTTCCATGGCCTTGCCTTGATGGACTATTTGAAGTTTTGAACCCTAAAAATTGCTAATGAACTGACTTTACGAGCTCTAAAAATGGATAAACAGACGAATCGCGCTCTAAAATGCCTGAATAGGTGACTCCGGCCCTGAATGGCCAAGTTGGCCTTTCTCGCCTTGGCTTGGGACGTACTATTCGCGGCTATAACAGAGAAAACTGACTCTATGTACCCTAAAAATAACAATTATGGCTACTCAAGCTTTGAAATCGTCAATACTGACCCTATGTGCCCTGAATACAGCGATTTATTAGCGCAATTCCCACGCTTAAAAATGCCCAAACTGACCTTAGCGCCCAGAAAAGGATTGAGCTGGCCATTCTCGCTCTAAAAAACGGTTAAACTGTCAATTCCTGCTCTAAAAACGGCAAAACTGACCATTCGGACCCTTAAATGGCAAAACTGACTATTCATGCCATGAAAATTTCACACTAGCTATTTCTCCATATAAATGACCGTACTGACAATTTGTGCTCTAGAAAGGCAAACTGACTATTCGCACTCTATGAAAAGGCAAAACTGACTGTTCAGGCTCTAAATTGGCGGAGAACATGGCATACTATTATTAATTAACGCTTTATAAATTGTCAAACTGATCATTTGCGCCCTTCACAGAGGCTGCAGATGGTGCAAATGACGATTTGTGTCTTTCAAAAAATGGCTATTTGCTCAACAAAGTAAAAAATGGCCAAACATGGCTATTCGCGACTTAAACCGGTAAGCTGACCACTGGTGTTTACGCACTTGAACATGGGCCGTCCACACATCACCAAATGGCTGACCTTCCCCCCCTATCACATCACCAGCATTTGGTTACCCGCAGCCTGAAGGACTTGATACACTGACCACTGTCGTGCTATAAAATTGCTTGCGTGGAGCCTGGCTAATCACGCCCTAAAAGTGGCTAAATAAACCATTCGTGCCCGAGAAATGGCGAAATTTAACAGTCCTACATTGCCTAACTGAGCCTCCTCGCAATGGAAAATAATGGGTCTTGAAACTTCAGACGATTCATGCCCTAAACGTAGCCAAACTGAATAAACTTTAATTTTGGGTTGAAACTCGTCAGTTGTGTTATAAAATTGTCTGTTTTGAGATAGAACCGTCAAATTTGGTTTTGGTGTGAAATCGCCAGTTTTTAAAGTGACATCTTCAGTTGGTGAGGGGGGGGGGTAGCACGTCAACTTTGGCGAGAAATTGTACGTTTTTTTGAGTACAATATCCTCTTGAGGGATAAAATCGGCAGTTTTGAATGCAGAGTGCTCGGTTTAGATAAGAGCATTCGTTTTTCATCAGTTTGGGTTAAACCCTTTAGTTTTAGGGTGAAATCATCAGTTTTTTGGGGGGGTAAAGCCTTGGGTTTTACAATTGCCAGTTGCGCTGTGAAAGCTTTAGTTTAGGCGTAAACACTTCGGCTTTGGCGTAAAATCGTCAGTTTTGAAGTAAAATATTCAGTTATATGTGTATTCAAATCTTCAGTTTTAGCTTTAAAAAAACGTCAGTTCTGAGTTAAAATCGATATTTTGTTAAAAAATGTTGGAGTTTTACGCCTCTCAGACAAAACGTTGACGAAAAGTCGGACACCCAGTATATTTGAGTGCCAAGCCACTTTTCTAAAAGTATCGATTTCCGGGGAAAACATTGTCAGTTTTTGGATAGGAAATCAGGAATAAAATACTAAAACCGATAGTTTCCCATCGATTATGTTAGTTTTTAGTGGATTACGACCCTTAGTGTGAAAACTCAGCTTCCGGGGAAGAATTTGACGATTTATTGCGCCTACTTCAGATTTAATGAACTACCACTTCTTTTGATGGGGTCCCTAGAACATTCGACGTATTCTGCCCACCCCTGGATGGCAGAATAAGGCCATGGAAACAATAATCACACAGTGACATATCACAAACACAAAATTATAGAAATAAACTGAAAAGTGGCAAATTTTCACTCCGTGGTAGGCGAAGACGATAGTAAAGGCAAAAGCGATGTATCAGAAGTTTGAGGCTTTGGGAACATGAGCATTTCTGTTTCTTGAAAAAAACGTTCTCTCCTAGTCAACACCACTCATTTTTTTACTGGCGGGAGAAGGTCTCCGAGCAGGATATTCCTGCCAGCGTAAGCTGTTTAGGGCGAGGAAGAGATTTTTTAGTGCATCCGCATCACGAGGTCAAACCATTGGTTTATTTTGACTAGGTATTGAGACAGTTGTTACAGTAAGATTTTACAAGATAATTTTCTCTTGTGGCTTTTCGTAGGAGAACTTGGATACGACGACCAATTCCCCAGAAACTGTTGTCCTGGTTGGTATTGCTCAAAGTTGGTTTTCATAGTGAGCTGCTTTCTCTTTGCAAGCTGTCAAATAAAAAGCAGTGCTGGGCTTTACTTCCGTCTTCTTTTTCCCCTCTTTTCTTTTTTTCAAACAGATGTAAGGAAGAATCGGGAATGTTCCCGCAAATACAACACTTACGCATTGCCGCATTGGTCTTATTGTCAGGTTTACTATTTACCTGTGTTCTTGTCCTGAAAAATATCAGTCCTCATGAAGAAATGTATGTTACATAGGTATTTTTAAACATTTAGCTACATCGCATATATCACATATTTTATATGTATGCGCTGGTCGCTGAGCTCTACCTTATGCACCTTATCAATCAGGCAATCAGGGCAGGATACCAAATTACCAATGATATTTTCCTCAAGCCCAATAAATGAGGTTTTATTATTAATAAAGGACACAGGACACCGGGCATTCGACTGCGATTCGCCGGAATCACTTTAAATGTATAACAATATTGTTTTAGCGTGAAAAAAGAAGAGATAGAGAACAAAAAACACGACCTGCGAGGTGAATGAGACGTGACCTTGACTTCAAGTATGAGTCCCTCTCTCCAACACCCTCTTTCCCTTGGTAGGTGACTCGCGGGGGTGTTCTATTGTATTCACGATTTTTCTGTTTCGGGCGCTAATTATTATCCGATATTGAATCTAAAAAATGTTTTGGAAACAGTGACTTATCCTACAACTGGGCTGTACATGATTTTTCCAAATTTATAAAAAATCGAGATTTTGTGTGTCTGATTTTTGGGTTACGAGGTGAAATCTAAAAAAAGGTTAACGATGCGAATTGAAGATTAAGAACCCGAGTAAAATCCATTTTTCAAAACGAAAATCGGACCATTTTTGGAGCCGTGAGGAGTGCCGCCGCATCCGCGAATGCTTCGCGCGCGCACGCTTGGCATCCCCTTTCGCCTTAAGGAGGATTTGAGCACGAAGAGCGTCTGTTTCTTTTGATTCTCCAACAATCTTTTTTAGTTGAAAGAAATTTTGCAGCCGGTCAATGTATGAGCTAATGGATTCTTTGAATTCTTCGTATTGGTCGAATTGAAAGTTTTGTACGGCTAGTTCTGCGGTAGATGAGCGGGGAGCGGATGTCGCAGACATTCTCGTCATAAACCGTGTTAATACCGAAATTAATTGTTGCATTTCAGGATTCGGCTGTACGGGCGGTACGTTTGCTTGAGCCATTTTTTTTTTTCTTTTAATATTGTTAGTAGAATAAGAGCGAATGGAATGGACTCACTGAGAGAATAAGAGCTTGAAGTGGGCCGGCGGGAGCGGCGGCACGGCTTTGTTTGTTCTCGTGTGAGCTGTGAGCGGAGAGTAGATCCTTTAGTCCTTCGCGAATCCCATCCTCGTCGCCAATTTTGTTGTGTTTGGGTGGCGAAGGAGAAGGAGCGAAAATATTAATAATAACACACGAAAAAGAAACTAGCAGCGCGAGTAGCAGCGGGAAGAAAACCCTATTATAGATACAAGTAGGGGAAGTGATACCGTGGTAAAGTGGGAGAAAACAAGGAATAACACATGAAGAATGTCTAAGGACAGCAAATTGAACGCTAAAACCATTTTTTTTTCAATAAACTAGTACATTTTACACAGCATAACCCTGAAAGAAACGTGAAGCGCTAGCTTCAGGTTCCTACCGAAGATCTCAAGAGCATGGTTCGACAACCAATTGGTGCAATCTTTTTTCTACTAACAAACAGACGAAAATACTTATTCGATTTTATAAGTATTTTATATATATAGTTTCTGTTATCTTATATACCTACTTATTTCCATTTATTATTTTGGACATCTTTACACTTTCGTCCATCCACTCATTGCAAAATGAATGTGATCCTACTTACATCTGAATGAATATAATTATAATTCTCCTCATGAAATTCCTTACAACCAGACTGTATCGAAATGACGTCACTACGAAAATATTTAAAAAGAGTCAGATGGGAAAAAAAGAAAAATAGGAGGATTTGAGTTCCTTTCTGGAATCAAAGCGAGGTGGGCCTTTTGACAAATTAAAAAAAAAAGGTAGAGATCTCGTCCATAGAAACTCGCGACGTAAGCGCTCATCAGTTTATACGCAACGTTAAAGAAACATCCGTCTGATAATCACGAAACCGATCACCGAAAAGTATCGAATCACAGCCGTCGGATTGACTTCATCAAACTCATCCGAAATCGACAATTCCATTGTTGGACCATCGGCGTTTGGAGGAAATTGAAATAACCTCGTCGGTCATCGACCAAGAAATTCGATCAAGAACAAAAAAAAGATACAGAAGCCAGAAGAAAGAGGAAAGGAAGTCTTTTCAAAATTAAAAAAAAAATAGATTCATTTTAAATGTCGATACTAATTCAAACTCTTTCATTTCAGTTACAATTAATAATTCTTTTTTTAAAAATAAAATAACGGAAACGTTACATTGGCGCCCGATCGAGTTACACGTATCCTGGTTCCTCGTATAAGACTACGACTCTAAAGTAAAAATGATGCTGCGAAGTAAAAGAAATGTTGAACAACTAACTACTGAGACCCAAACTGATGACCATTTTGACGAAATTATCAAAGGTAAAGCGCACGAAATATTTACAGATTTCGTAGCCAACTTTGTACAAGAACAAGCCATTGAAAAACAAAAATTACTCGACAATATTTCTAACCAACAGCTTAAAAATATGCAGTACATTTTAGAATTAGTCAATACTGACAAAGAGACACGAAAGCATGAACATCTGAACACCGAACTATTACACAGCATAGAACACTTAACAGAAACAGCTCACAACACCAATGAATGTATGTTAGAACACGTTAATTCTTGTGAAAAAACATTTAAAACATTCCACGGCGAATTGAAGAAATTGCAGGATGGACATCACAAGCTAAAAACACATGTGAATCAAACGTGTGTAGAGACTAATAATTTTAGAGAAACAGTGGATGGTGAATTTAATGATCTGTCTAAAAAGATAGCTCAAAATTCTGTCCTACTCCACAAAATTAACATCGAAATGCAAAAAAATAACACCTTTTGGTCAACTCCCAATGAGCTCGATAATAAAATGCGATCCCTAGGGGAGTATGTCGAAAATTTGAAAACAAAAATTGGTCTTATCCAACAACAACTAAAGAGAGCGGATGATTCTATCAGCCCCCAAAAAGATACCTGTGCTCCAGTTCAGAAACAGGACAATCATAGTAACAAATCATTTCACTCCATTGACAACAGACCGTTATTTTTCTCGGACTTCAGGAAACACAAACCGATACAATTTTTGGAGTCGATTAAAAATAAATATAAATATTTTTCTGATTATCCGATAAAAGAGTTTCTTGCACCCCACTTCTCTGGAGAAGCTCAAGTATGGTTCTTAAGACACCAAAATTCCATTCTCAATTTAGAAGACTTTGAAGTTAAATTTAAAAAAGAATTTTTAAACGACAATTATCATTGTTTCGTGACCCAACTCCTCTATAATGGTAGATACAATTATTCCTATAACACACCACCGGATCTTTATATCGCTAATTTACTAGTGAGACTGGATGAAATAAATTTAAGAATCCCTGAATTTAGTCTTTTAAGAACACTGGCATCCCACTTCGGCCAAGAAATTTACCAACACGTAATAGTAAAAGATTACCAAACAGTCGATGAATTGATTACGCACTTGAAGGATAGACACCGAAATCGGTTACTCACACGAAATGTTACCCCCAATATTAATCAAAATAAAAATACAGTGACATCTAATATTCAATCTAAAAATTATAAAAATTCTAATTATAGTAATAGATACAGAGACCAAACTAAAAACATTCATAAAATTCAAGTTCATAGGAACGCTCGATCTCAGAATAGTGAAGGTACGATTGAAATTGAAGGTACTGAGAATAGCTACGACCCTGTTTATTACAGCGAGGGAAAGATATAAAAAAACTAATGAATTGCGAGACAGCAGAGAGCAGCCACTTATTCAATATCATAAATTCAGACATTTTAAATGAATTCAATGACAACTTTGAAACCCCATCAAATTTATAATGCCCACACATAAATATCAATTTTAATGACAGTAAAAGCATTGGTGGACAGCGGCTCACAAATTAGTGCCATGAATCTTGAATATTTTAGAAAATATATTGAGCCACACATAACATTCAAAAACCTCCCAATGTCAAAAACTAGTATAGTGGGAGCTGTCTCGCATAAATCTGTATTAGCCAGTAAACAAATATTGATAAATACATCGATAGGATCGTTGAATTTACCGATAATTTTTATATTAATTCCGAATTTAAATAATTATGTTATATTGGGAATCGATACACTAAATTTATACAATGCTAAAATTGATTGTAGCGCACGTTCTTTATCTATTCGATTCGATAATATGGAAACAAAGGTTCCAACTGTTGACATGAGCAATTCCTTAATGCTAAAATCAGTAAGCCTTGACGTGCCGATTACTGAAATTAATACGTCCCACAATGATCATAATGGAACATTTAAAGTAAAAAGGTGCAGTAATATCACTCATCAAAAATTACCTCAAATAATTTCTCATTTCACAGAATCGTTGAGTCATATACCCCCCGGTGTTTTGGATCAACTGAAACAAATATTGCTTAAATATGCAAACGTATTCAGAGATGAAATAGGTCTCATACAAGGATATACACATGAGATCATTGTAACGGATAACAACCCATATAAACTCCCATGCTACCCCATAAAGCCCACTCTTCTCACTATGGCCAGAAAAGAAATATTTAAATGACTTGACCAAGGGATAATCGAACGTTCGAACAGTCCATTTTTAAACCCTATCTTATTCATTCCAAAAAAGGATCAGACGGTAAGGCCATGCTTGGATGCTAGGTTTCTGAACAGTCGAACAGTTCCAGAATATGATTCACCGCCAAAAGTCGACGAATTTTTCAAAGAATTGGGGGGTTGCTCGTTCTTTTCGGCGCTTGATCTCCAATCTAGTTTTCTTCAAGTTCCTTTACATCCTAAATCACGCCCCTACACAGCGTTTAAATTTGAAGGTATTGTTTATCAATTTACACGTGTAGCTTTTGGATTAAAAAACAGTCTCCCAAGCCTGATAAAAAGCTTATCACTAGTTTTTACACCAGATTATTCAAAATTTCTAAAACTTTACGTCGATGATATCACGGTGGCGTCCCTTACTGTAAACGACCATTTAAAACACCTGGAGTTATTACTCCAAAGGTGTCAAACTCACAACGTTACATTAAAATTAAATAAATGTCAATTCTTAAAAGAAAAAATAAATATGCTAGGCTTCGTAATATCTCGAGAAGGCATATTCAAAGACAATTCGAAATTGACAGCCATTAAAGATTTTCCAGAACCCTGTAACACAAAAAACCTAAAATCGTTTCTTGGTTTAATTGGATATTATTCACGTTTTACGTCACAATTATCAAAATTAGCATTACCTTTATTTGATTTACTGAAATCCAACAGAAAATGGACCTGGGATGAGATTCACAGTAACGCTTTCTCTAAATTGAAGCTTGAACTCTGTAAAGAAATTTCATTATCATTCCCAGATTTCAGCAAATCATTTTATTTAGAATGTGACAGTTCAGATTTTGCAGGGGCTCATTTATATCATAACGGTGGTAATATACCAATCAGATCTTTAGGATTCATGAGTAAGACATTTACAAAAACCGAGCAAAATTACACTACAACTGAGAAAGAATTACTTGCGGTAATTCTGGCCATAAAAAAGTTCCATGATATAATAGCGGGGTATGAAATAATCGTAAAAACTGACCATCAAGCCATAGTATTCCTCAATACCTGTAAAAACCCAACTCAACGACTTCGGCGTTGGATGATTTTCCTTCAGCCATTTAATTTAAAATTTGAACACATACACGGTAAGAATAATGTGATTGCTGACGTCCTGAGCCGAAATCCACCTGACATTGTAAATGTATTGACTAATCAAAATAATGTTTTTCAAATAAATTCCCTACATTCCAAATTGTATACATCTTTGTTGAAAGACTTGCCCAGAGCACAAATTAAGGATGAATATCTCAAGCACAAAATTAATTCTAATAATACTAATTTCATCTGTAAAGACAATTAATTTTTCAAAAAATGTAATGATGGTAAGTGCAGACTTTTCATACCACAATCCTTTATCACCCAACTAATCAAATTAATACACGAACATTTTTGTCATGTGGGTGTACTAAAATGTTTCAAGTTATTTTGTGAAGATTTTTGCGGACACAACGTAAAGTCCGTGGTCAAATTGATAATAAAGCAATGCAATACATGTCAAATGAAAAAGAGATCACCTACATTATCCCATCAGTATGACACAATTAGATGCTTAAAAACGTGGCATACACTTTCTATTGATCACATCGGTCCTTTACCAACGTCAAAATTCGGAAACAGGTATATTTTAACATGCGTAGACAATTTTTCGAAGTTCGTGGTACTTTATCCTTGTAAAACTACAAAATCTTGTGAAACAATACAAAAAATTAAAGAATTATTTAGAGTGCATGGAAAACCAGAATGTTTGCTTACAGACAACGGTCCTACATTTCGTTCCAAAGTGTGGAACATATTCATAAAAAAAGAAAATATTACTCACATTCTAACAGCGATTCATAGACCACAATCAAATATTTCAGAAAGAGTCAACCGTGAAGTGATGTCATTTTTGAGAATTTTGTTAAACAAGAAACATTCAACTTGGTTCACTCATCTTCCTCTCATCCAGTCCACTATCAATGAAACATATCACGACACTATTGCTTGTTCACCCTACGAAGTCAAATTCAATAAATTACCGCATCGACCATGGCATTCATACGCAGCACACAAAACATTGAATACACACAGAACACTAACAAGAGAACAACTCGATTACATAATTTATTTACGAATCAAAAACAAAAGAGAAAGAATAGCGCGAAAATTGAACACATCACAAAAACACAAACAACAACAATTCAAAGTAGGAGACTTGGTTCTAATTTATAGAGACAGAACAAGCTCGAAGGTATTGAAAATTTCCTCCAAATTACTTCCAATTTATGAAGGACCCTTCAGAGTACGTGAAAAACTAGGCAAAAGCACTTACCTACTGACTGACGAAAATGACCCCGATAAAAGGAGGGGCATTTTTCATATAACATCAACTAAACCTTTTTATGCGTCTATGACTCATCGGTAGCCAAACCGTTACTTTTCCATTATTAATTGATTTTATGTTTCTTAATTATTGAAATTTCGTCCATGCTATTCCATCAATCAGTTCCTGATATGATTGAACAGCCAGTTAATGATCGAAAGAGATTTTTGAATTTTTATTTTATTTTATTATATTTTTTTGGCTCCTGACTGACTTTTAAAAAAAAAATCCTTCTTCCGAATCCTCGAATCAGATTTTTTTTTTTTTTGGAGAAGGGGGCAATGTATCGAAATGACGTCACTACGAAAATATTTAAAAAGAGTCAGATGGGAAAAAAAGAAAAATAGGAGGATTTGAGTTCCTTTCTGGAATCAAAGCGAGGTGGGCCTTTTGACAAATTAAAAAAAAAAGGTAGAGATCTCGTCCATAGAAACTCGCGACGTAAGCGCTCATCAGTTTATACGCAACGTTAAAGAAACATCCGTCTGATAATCACGAAACCGATCACCGAAAAGTATCGAATCACAGCCGTCGGATTGACTTCATCAAACTCATCCGAAATCGACAATTCCATTGTTGGACCATCGGCGTTTGGAGGAAATTGAAATAACCTCGTCGGTCATCGACCAAGAAATTCGATCAAGAACAAAAAAAAGATACAGAAGCCAGAAGAAAGAGGAAAGGAAGTCTTTTCAAAATTTAAAAAAAAATAGATTCATTTTAAATTTCGATACTAATTCAAACTCTTTCATTTCAGTTACAATTAATAATTCTTTTTTTAAAAATAAAATAACGGAAACGTTACAAGACTGCAACATTACACAAAGAGAGTATTCAGCACCTGAGATTAATAGTTCCATAGGCTCCCCCGCCCACGAATCCGTCGGCAAAATTAAAAATTTGCATCCGGGGGTGGCACCAGAACCTCGCGCTGCTACCTTCTCTGGTCACATTCAACTTTGCCTAATTGGACCTTAAAATTGAAAACTTCAGCAGCCCTTGGGACTCTTAGTTCTATAGACCCCCCCGCACATGTATCCATCGGCGAAATGTAATATTTCCGTCCGGGGGTGGCGCCAGAGGCTCTGACTTCTGCCGCCTCCTATCACATTCAACTTTGCCTAATTGGACCTTATAAAATTGAAAACTTCAGCAGCCCTTGGGATTCTTAGTTCTATAGACTCCCCCGCACCACCATCGGGTGCCACCCCCGGATGGAAATTTCCAATTTCGCCGATGGATACATGTGCGGAGAAGTCTATAGAACTAAGAATCCCAAGGGCTGCTGAAGTTTTCAATTTTAAGGTCCAATTAGGCAAAGTTGAATGTGACCAGAGAAGGTAGCAGCGCGAGGCTCTGGTGCCACCCCCGGATGCAAGTTTTTAATTTTGCCGACGGATTCGTGGGCGGGGGAGCCTATGGAACTATTAATCTCAGGTGCTGAATATTCTCTTTGTGTAATGTTGCAGTCTGGTTGTAAGGAATTTCATGAGGAGAATTATAATTATATTCATTCAGATGTAAGTAGGATCACATTCATTTTGCAATGAGTGGATGGACGAAAGTGTAAAGATGTCCAAAATAATAAATGGAAATAAGTATATAAGATAACAGAAACTATATATATAAAATACTTATAAAATCGAATAAGAATTTTCGTCTGTTTGTTAGTAGAAAAAAGATTGCACCAATTGGTTGTCGAACCATGCTCTTGAGATCTTCGGTAGGAATCTGAAGCTAGCGCTCCAACCAACGTTGCTACGCTCTTGGTTGGAAATTCACGTTTCTTTCAGGGTTATGCTGTGTAAAATGTACTAGTTTATTGAAAAAAAATTGGTTTTAGCGTTCAATTTGCTGTCCTTAGACATTCTTCATGTGTTATTCCTTGTTTTCTCCCACTTTACCACGGTATCACTTCCCCTACTTGTATATATATATAGGGTTTTCTTCCCGCTGCTACTCGCGCTGCTAGTTTCTTTTTCGTGTGAGCAGGAGGCATTAGGAGGCGCTTGCGCCGGGGAATTCCTTATGCGTTGAGGAGTAAGGGAGAATGCTTATTTTACAGAAAATGAATAATTAAAAAATGAATAAGAACATAACACAACAAAAATTGACAAATCGAATCGAATATCTGGTAGATCCAAACGAACGTTCGCCTTCCTCCCTAGAACCTTGACCCGGGTAGAGTTCTCTCGGTAGAGTTCTTGGAGTCTTTTCAGGCCTAAAGAACTCCTGTAGCCCTTCGAAAAATCCCTGGACTACGTCAGGATTTATTCATCTCTCGCGCAATAAATTATCTTTGTTAGAGAGTTAACGAAATGAATAAAAAAAAAACAAAAAAAAAACTCATAAATGCTAAACCTAGAGGGAAGCAAAATAACAAAGCCTCGCCTCTCTCACACACACACACACCCACCGTGAGACCAGTACGGACCGTTGAGCGACGACGGTTAATAATGGAAAAGCAAAGCCTCCCCCCCCCTCAAGACCTCCCACCATTAGCGCTTAAATAAGCCAGGGGTGAATTTCTGACTTCATTCTCCGACTGGAAGGATAAGATAAAAAGAAAGTTTTTCAATTTTGTTTTTGTTCGCCGTTCTAATTCAATTTTTATTGAAATTGTAGCCGCTAAACATTCGCCGATTTTACTTGTCTTGTTTAACGATGTCCGTAGTTATTTTGTTCATCTCTTTCAGTAGTTTTGACAGTTTTTTAAGACCAGAAGATAAATCTTGAGCAACATTAGCAGCGTTGACTTCCTTTGCATTTGGAAAAAAAGAGAGAACAAAAACAAGTGGAATAAGATTCCAGGCAAAAATTAGAAAACAATGAGCCGGGATAGTGCAAGTCCGTTTAAGGAGAGAGTTCGCCTTTTAATTGGAGAACCCTTATATCAGTGCAACTACATCCCTAGCCTTATGCTCATTTTTAGGAGTAGGGGGGTGGACATTTACAGCCTCCTTTTCTTTTATGGTATCACGTTTTTTTCGCTGTAGGAAACCGTAAGCTCGATAGGAATACGCTTTCTATCATAATTAATTAAACGTTCTTTGCTCTTGCTTAAAATCTCGGGTTCAGTGAAGCGAAACCATTCTTGACTCTGGAGGATTTCTCTTCTGTAAAGACAAACAAAACTTGAAACTTGGGAAGCTGGGCTTATCAGCGTTTCGTGCCATCGTGCGCCGTGTTCAATCTAGAAAGCCGATTTTGTTAATCCTCTCCCTCCTCAATCATCCGACGAGATTCACCCCTTTTAATACAACAAATTGCACGCTCTTCGGTAGGTAGCTTAGGTTTTTATTAACTTTTATTGAAAAAGTTAATTGTGAAACTCCTAAAAAACCCGCCCCCCTCTTCTATAAATTCAATTCCCGCCCTTTTTAAGCGACCTACATATAAGGAACAAAAATAAGGAGAGGGGTGAAGTACTGGTTCCCCGTCCATACGACACTTATCGTTTTCACAGTTCACGTAGTTTAATTGAGTTTTTTTTTTTTTTTTCTATTTCCCCTCATTCAAGCGAGTATTTAAAACAAAATTCAAGGACCTTAATTAAACATTTGTTTGAACGCTGGCACTGCATCCTCTCTTCCACCATGTCCAAGAAAAGTGGGTATAACTGCTTTTTTTTTGCCAATCTCCGGTTGAAACAATTCAAGCTGGCGCATAAATTCGATAAAAATACTGACATAAAATGAAGGTACCTACTCGCTGTTCCTCTTACTCCATCGGTCGCTCCCTTTCTCTTTATGATATACAGGAGCCCCGTAGGGTTTCCTTCAGATTAATTCCAGTTTTAAACTCTTTTTTTGCTGGGACAAATAAAAATATATTTATAACTTTTTTTGATGATAAAAAAAGGTGCAGGGAAACAACGCGTTCCGTCCAAACATTTTTTTTTTTATCTCGAGCTCCATTTTTATCGCATGAGAGAAGTGTATGAAGATAAAACTTGACCCATATTATGAATTACTTGAGCGACTTTTTTTTTTTTCAAATGTGGGGCTAAAACCACCAGGGGGACACGCGGCCTCTCTATCACGCCCAATAGGGCTCCACAATACAACGCATCGTCCTTGCTCCCTTCTCGCCACCCCCCCCCCGCCCCCGGGCAAGATTTTTTGGGTGAGTTAGTGCCGCGAAATTTGGTGCTCCGCGATATTTTTTGAATAGGCCAAACCTTCGAAATTTTGTTTTTCGAAGGGGCTGACTCCTTAACCCACGAACTTTCTCATTTGCTTTGCCGGGAAAAGGCGTGAAATCCCGCGAAGTTTGCCTTTTTAGAGGCGATAACCCCGCGAAATTTGTTTCTTTAGTGTTAGATCCTCAAAATTTGGTTTTATAAGAAGCCACAGACATGTGTCTTCTTCTCGGGCGTGACTTAAACTCCTTGGAGTTTATTGTCTAGCCATACTATTTGTACGATCGGGAAGTGGCCCGACACGTGCAATGTCTGTTAGCCCGTACTTCAACTCCCCGTCAGCCGCACCCACCGGCCAAAGTGGGCACGTCTCGGTAGAGACCGAGTGGCGGTGGGGAGCCATGCAGGTGCAAGTGCCATGAAGTACGGGGTGCGTCCGCTTGGCTGCGGGAATTTACCAGCACCATCAACCCGGTCGGACATAGGGACCAGCCGGGAAGTTGATAGTGAACTGGAGCAGTCAATGTGTGTAGGGGATTGGGACGAATGTGCCGGGGAGGTCAGAAAGATATCAGTGGGGTCAGAGGGATCAGAGATTGCTCTTAGTTTACCCGCAACATCAATCCAATTCGGCATAGAAGGCCGAATCAGGCAGTTGATGCAAGCGGGATATTTGTGTGGGCCATGGTTGCCCCGAGACCTCTTCGATGGTACCATCCCCTAGCAAATCCGTTCAACCGCTGATACCGTTAAAGCTACCGTGTCCAGTGAGGAGCTGGATTGCAGGGTAGGATAGTAGGCGTAGGTGAGGCATACGCATGCGCTGCTGAATCGAGGGAATGATATTGTGTAGATGACGTCCGGTGTTGTTTTGGTCCCATCGTTGTTGCCACTCTGCAATCAAACCACGCCTTACAGCCCGACGGTACGAGGTAAAATCCTGCTCATCAGGAACTGCCATAATCCAGTCTGGCCGTGGAAGATCCGAATTCAGGCGTTTAAGTTGGATCGCAAGGTTCTCATCGAGAAGAAGGTCTATTGGGGGGACGCCAGCCAGAACATGGCATGTTGAGTGCGCTGTGGTAGCGTATGCTTTAAGCACCTGCAGTAGTATCAGACGCTGAATCGTGAGAATCTTGTTTCTAGCACGCTGACTAGCACGGGGCCACCATGCAATACACCCATAAAGGATGCGTTGAACCAGTACCTGCTGGTAATATACGAGTCTTGAGGATAGAGATGCCCCCCATCCTGGGCCGGACAGTCCACGAAGGAAACGACGAAGCGGTAGAACTCGCTCCCGTAACAGTTGGAGATGTGGCAAAGCTGTGAAACGGCGGTCTAAGATTACGCCAAGGTAAACTGGCTTTTTGGTCAGGGGGAGAGTTCTCCCGTCTCGAAGTAACATGTGGTTGGTGCGTATTCGGCCCCGAGCGACGAATGTTTGTGTTTTGGAGATTGCGAGACGCAGGCGCGTTGAATCACACCATTGTTCTACGCACTTCAAGGCTTCAAAGACACGGTCACAGAGGTGATCAATATCGGTGGCTCTAATGATGATGGCCAAGTCATCAACATACGCGATTGTTTGGAAATTAAGATTCGTGAGGCGTCGCAGTAGTTCACTGAAAGTTAAAGCCCAAAGGGCGCAGGCGAGGACCGCTCCTTGGAGACATCCTGCGGTGATAGGGTATTTTACGCCATTGCAGTGTGCAGTTCTGCCAGTGAAGTAACTACAAAGGAGGCGATACAAGTTGGATGGGATTCTCGTTTCGCGCAGGGCACTTAGGATAGCTGGCTGCCATAGCTCGTTAAATGCTCCTGATATGTCCAAGAAGAGAACCACAGTAGTATCTCGCGAAGGCTTCGCTAGTTCCTCCCTGAGCCGGTTTATGGCATGTGCTGTCGAGCACCCGGGCATGCCACCATACTGTGATGGGTGCGCCCTAGCTTCGAGGAATGGGTGCAGTGCAGTTAGGATAAGCTTCTCGAAAACTTTAGCCTCAGTTGACATTATGCTTATAGGACGGTACGAGCCTGGCAGTGACCTGTCCCGATGAGGACCCTTTAGAAGGAGGCGTAATCGGCAGCTCTTCCACGCGACGGGGAAGTATCCTAGATGCAAACACCGGTTAAATATGTTCGTTAGCATATCAACATAATGTCTGCTGAGGGTAGCGTTACGGACGTGCTCCCCGTGAATGCCAGAAGGGCCTGGGGCCTTGGACGTGGCTGATCCTTGCATTGCAGTAGCTACTTGTTCATTCGTCCATTGTGGATGTAAGGGTGTGTCAAGGGGAGCAAGCACTGACTGGCGTACTTCAGCGTCACACGGTAAGTCTAAGGACGTTTCGTCAGTTGGGAATAGCTGCTGCAAGAGGTAGCGAGTGTTGGAAGCAGCTGAGGCTGTGTCAACGTTGGCATCATCTTCAATGCATGTAGCGATAACTTCTGTATTCGCCTCCCGCTTCCAGATTTGGTAGGGGAGCCCCCATGGGTCATTGGATAGGACATCAGTGATAAGGCGCCGCCACCCCTGTCGTTTGGCCCGTCGCAGTTCTCTCCTGTACTGGTTCCGTAGGGCAATGTAGGTGCCCAGTGCTACCATCCACCGCATAGAGTTGGCACGGTGGAGGCGTGCTTTTGCCGTACGAACCAGTCTGCGCAGTGTGTCCAGTTCAGATGTCCACCAGGGTACATTTCGGCGTTGAACCATGTCTGTTCGCGGTGTTGCGATGCTCGCCGCTTGCCTGATTATTGTTTGCGCGAGAACAACGTCAGAATTAATATCTTGGTGCGTCAATCGTGGACCCGAACTTTCTTCGAGATGGTAATGCTGAAGCGTGGAGCTTTCGAGTTGCAGATGGAAAGCATTCCAGTTTGCTCCTGCGAACTGGTAACGTCGCACCACTCGTGGTGGCCTTGGTGTGAGAGATTCCAGTTCAGTGCGTGATTACGCATACTGCGCGAGACCAGAGTGACGTCGATGTATGATTGGCCTCGAGGCCCAATAAAGGTGGGTCCTAACGTCTGATCATTCAGTAGGATTAGGTCATATTGTGTTGCCAACGTGTACAGCGCTTCACCTCTCGCATTTACGGTTGTTGAGCCCCATGCAGTATGCCACGCATTTACATCTCCTCCGATGATGACGTTACGGTCGTGCAGTGCATCAAGTAGGTTACTGAGGTCTTGAAGTATTTCCATCGTACCCCAGTCGATCGCCCAGGTTGGGGACTCGGCCTCGAAAGAGCGGGCATTCTTGAATGAGGATTATATGTACGTTTTGTTGAACCGCCGTGAGGATGGAATCGTGGAGCTGTAGTGGGCTTCGGGCCACATTGATTTGGGCGTATCGAAGGGTGTGAGATTGCGGACAGTGGATAGGCGGAGTATCACTGATGGGATTGGTCATCTTGCATTATTCCCGGCGGGGTTGACGATGGGATAGCAGTGTGCTCCATAATATTTTGGCATTGGTGATTCTGGGTTCCTTCCACTTGAAAAAATTGCTGCTCATGAATCTGTTCATCTAACTCAGGGTGACTGACCGGGCGACCGTAGTCAGTGTGACGTATAGTTGCTTTTATGGCCTTAATAAGGCATGGGCATCGTGGGTCTTGAGTACTGTGCTGCACCGTTGAAAGTTTGGCGGAAACACAGTTAGTGCAAGTTGGTGGGAGTGATTTGTTTGGGCACTCAGCAAACTTATGTCCAGTAATGGCGCACCAACCGCAAATTCGCTGTTCATATTGCAGGGGTCATGCCTGTGAGGTATGAGAGAAGGCGTGGCATCGGTAACACTGCATAGCTGTCAGTTGATCTTTAGGCTTGACTTAGAGCCATTTGTCGAGTTGGAGAGTTCCTGCGGACATTATAAAATGTCACACAGAGAGGGGTACCTGTAATACACGAGTCATCGTGCGTCGTGATGATGGTGGGGGGTTCCGAGGGTACAGTGGTTGGAGTTGGTCCTGTGGTAGGTTCGGCTGATATTAAGTAATTTGCCTGACAAGAGATTCGGGTGTCCAATCAATAGGAACGTCAGGGATGAGAAGCCGTGGGTTTAAGCTAGGTAGTTCCACGGCCTGCACCGTTTCATTACATTTGTCGAGGAGACGCTGCTTGTCAGATAGTGATCCAACTTCCAGAATCATTGCTCCTGACCGTGTGTGTTGGATTCCGACAACTTTGATATTCATGTCAGTTGGACTAGGTAGGGTTTCAAGTGCCGTGTGGTTGGGCACATCTACTTTAACAGATTTCACCATCACTTTGAGTGTAGTCGAAGAGCGTGGGACTGGCCCACTGGTGCGCACGATCGTCGCTCTCATGTCGCCACGAATTTTGGCAGCTGATACTGATCGTGCCGCTTTCGAGGCATATGTTCGTGAAGCCTCGGCTGGTGTGGTTGGAAAGTCTTGTGGTGTAAGTGATGGCTGTTCAGTAGTTGCAGCACTTCTGCGCGCACTGCGTGAGCGGTTGCGCCGTTTCTGGGGAGCAAACGGTGATTCCGAGTTAGGATTGGGCAGCGGGAAAGCACGAGCAATTTCTTCACGAATAATCGGTAAAATGCTCTGCTGGATTGCTGCTGTGATCATAGTTTGGACAGACTCAGGGGTGGAAGCAATCGCCATGGTAGTTGGAGGCCTCGTGGTCACACGTGTTGCTTCGTACCATTCTAAATGCACATATGCTGTAACCACCATGGTTTCTACAAGTTTTAGAAAATTCTCACAGCTGAACTGGGTACTAGCAGTCGAAACATCAGAGATTGATCGGAGAAGATGCTCTCTGCATTCGAGGAGGTAGGTGAAGGCCTTTTGAGGGCTGTCAGTGGCACTGGTTGGCAGATGGACATTTGCCGGGTCAAACTTCGGGATTTGATTGCCCACTTGATCCTCAACGACGTTGGTTGGCATCCCCAATCTAGGTTCCGGTACTAACGTCGTTACGCAAGTTAAGGGGCGGGGTGGCCTTGGTGGAGGCTGTTTAAAGACATCTGAGGGCGATGATGAGGACGTCGGGTCATTATTGTGAGCTTTAGGGGCTTTCTGACTAAGCTGTGTTGGTGGAGTAATGGGTTTCTCAGACTTCCGTTTCAAGGTTCGCGGAGAAGGATCCCGTGAAGAGGCAGCTCAGGATGATCAGGAAGTTTTCGGAGTTCTTGGCATCGTGGAAACAAACGTTCACACGCATACTTAACCGAAACGAAAAGGTAAACCGAAATTCCAAATTTGAGTATTCTAATGTGATATTTACAAAATTAATATTTACGAAATTTGGTATTTACAAATGTTATATGTGGGGTGGAGGGGGGGGGTACCGTGTTGCCATAACTACACAAGGAGAGTGACAGGGTGATTGTTTACCAGGGGACGACCTGTCCCCTCCACGCCCCTCCTGCCCACTGTGAGCAATCCAGGTTTATACATATATCGTTAACTTAAGGTTTATAACAGGCAAAACGCATGGAGGTAGAAATAATGATGGAGAAGCAGATCACGCTTTTGAAGCTAGCTTAAAACTACTCCATTTGGAGCCGCACCAGCTCCATGTTTATTGCTAGCGCAATGACGTCACACACACTCCACCGTGTATGAGTGAAGAGATGGTAAATGGGAAACGCTAGAAACAATTGCAAACATGCAAAATTTCTCCGATGCTTAGCACGTCCAGCCTGCACAGGTTACACCCTTGAATTTACTGGACACCTTGCTGGTCCGTGTCCATCGTAGACTTGTCCGAGAACAAAATTACTATTAATCCCTAATTCATCCAGACGTTCGAGAATTTTCTTTTCGATGAATTCTCCCCCGTTTTGGAATGAGTAGAGGCTTGTCCGCTAGTCTCAAGAAGTCCTCCCGGATATAGATCGACAAAATCGATAACATAATGCAAAATAGAGTTCCAACTGTTCTAATTTGAACGCTGGTCGCGGCGCCTATAACCGCTACATCGCCAGTCCCCGTTTCGCCCTCACGGTTCTCATCGGTTCTGGTGGGCCGGGTCCTCCCCACCTTGGTCTTGCCAGAACGGGTTGAGAGCCGGGGGCGGGGATCACCTCTGCTTCCGGCGATGGGCAGTCCATCGGCTCCATACTTGGCTCAATTGCGGGGCTGATGAGACCAGGACTGAGTAGCCCTAGAAGGTCGAAACGGAGACTGGACCGCGTCTTGGGTGCATTCTTCGTGTAGTTTGGTGGGTGCATAGCTCCCTACATCCAACTGTTCTAATTTGATAATGCAAAACGCTCACTTTTAACCAATTTAAGACGCTGGAGGCCATTCAGTGAAGTTGAGGGAAACCGGCTATTGGTCAAAAGTGAGAATTCTCCACGGGACTCACGTGATCGGCTCACATCGAATTACTCAGAGAAAATGACCCTAAAAATCACTCAGATAAGGGACAATTTTAGAGGAAATGACCAAAATTCATATGGACGAATCCGCGCATCGTGGGGTTTCTCGAAAACTGAACCCGAAAATTCAGCGTATATCAATCAGAAGTGTCGATGAAGACAATTGCCGGCTAGTTTCGGGGTATGCATTCCATTATCAAGGCATCCTGGATTCCTGGCAGAGGCAAATCTCTCTGTCACACGGAAACATGTTTCTCAACTCTTCTCGATGTTGAGAAACAAGTTTCCGTGTACGGTTTTTGGGAATTTTGTGTTGTGTGAGATTTGTTTCTGCCGGGATGCCTTGATAATGGGGCGCATACCCCCCATTTAATATGTTTTTTACTACAACAAAAATCATTTAATTATCTAAAGTTTACTTCAAAATTCACTAAATAATAAATATTAGCCGTTGAAGATATTGACACAGTTACAGTGTAACAGGCCACTTTCGCTCGCTTAAAGAAGCTGAACGAATTTTCCCGCACATGATGATCACGCAATCCACAGGCCTGAAGTCCAAGGAAGCGGCTCGGTACACGCGGACTTCGCTGGGCCGGTTGGAGTCGAGAAAATCTGCCTAACTGTAACGCGAAACGCTCATTTTTGGACATTTGTATAATGAGTTGCTTCTAGCTCAATACTGAGTTGGAATTCTTTGAACATTTCCACCTTCAGCAAATATTCTGTCAAACCCAGTAACTGTGAGTGTCCTCTAATTTATTTACAGATCGCTTCCGCAAATGACTCATCGAGGAGAAGTATTAGTACTTTTCGATTACTCGAGATAACTGTCAGCAAATATTCTTTAGATCAGTGCGAGTAGTAACTGTGTGCATTTTCAGCGTCCTTGGATCATTTTTTAAGTCGATTCCACAACCATTATGGGTTTTCCGCAAATTAGATCCTCCCTAGTCTGACGATAGGAGAGTGGAAAGGAAAAGCCCTTGAGCGCTGACTCTTGTGAAACACTTCACAAAATAAACGCACCCACACACTGATACATTTTGGTGGGGCTGGAAAAATGAAGAAAATTAAAACTGGTTGCCCGGGGGGGGGGGAGTCTATCCTAAGCCCCTCGGAAACTTGCAATTTCTCTCAAATTAGGGAGTAACTTATAATTTTACTGAAATTGAAAGCCGAAACTTCCAATTTCGTGGGTAATCGGCCAGCCTGAGTTGGGGCCGGGCTAGCCTGGGTTCCGCACAGCTGTAAAAATGCTCCAAAAATGTTCTCAAAACTGTAACTTTCTTTGAGGATGTAAACCGGCAACTTCGCGGAAATTAAGACCTGAAACAAGCAATTTCGTGTGTGTTCAACCAGGAAACTTGCAATTTCGCTCAAATTAGGACCTCAACTTGCAAACTCAATCAGTTTTGATTGCAAATAAATACAAAGTTATAAGAGGTGCAGTCTGGAGCCCAGGGTTCGCGTCCACGAAAAACAAAAGGCCCTGAAACTTGAGTTATTGCTGAAATTAGGGCGTGAAACGAAACTTGCAATATCACGAATATTCGGTCAGGAAGTTCCAATTTCACGGATATTTGCCTGCGAAATGTTGGAACTTGGCGTCTATTCGTCAAACTTTGGATGCTGTCGTGGTCGGCCAGCTGGGGCCTTAGTACGAACGGTCGGGTAAAAATACCGCAAGCGGTATCCAAGGACGCCAAGTAAAAAATAGGTCTATTCGTTTGTCGTCCCGGACTACTCCGAGCAGTACGAAATTTTGCAACCTCGCGGGTTATCAAGTGAAATAACGCGAAAAAATAATGAAAGGTTAGTACTTTCAGTGCTAATAGTGCAGCTCCGGGCGACAAAAGAAATAGACCTAATAACATTATCCCGCCGTAGCAACCGCATCTTGCGGCATTTTCACACGGGTTCCTACCAAGGTGACTAAACTTTCTATAGGTGCCACAGATCTTGGGCCATTACTGTCCTTCACCTACGTCACGAGCAGTCCCAACCGCCTTTGCGCTGGACCCAGTAGGTACATTATTAATTGTTTGGGCTGTGATTTTTGAGAAATCATAAACTTCAATTTCAAAATTAACTATCTTTTTGCTGTTCTTGGGTGAACAATCGGGAGCAAAGGACTGCTGGTGACGTCAGTCTCCACACCTCCCGTACGAAGGGCAGGGGGAAATCTGCGGCACCTATAGTAAAGTTTAGTCACCTTGGGTTCGTTCTAAGGCACCAGGTGTTCGTGGTCAATTCCGGTACCGGCAATTCCGCAGACACCGGACCAGAAACCAAGCAATTTCGCGGACATTCAGACCCAAAATCGCATTTTCGCTAAAAATTAAAGCCCTGTTCACACGATGCAATGTTTGAAGCTATAATGCATGTTGGATTTTTAAAAAAATCGGGTCACTACCAAGGAACATTATGATTTTAAAAAACCAGCATGCAATACAGCTTCAAAAATTGCATCGTGTGCACTAAGCTTTAAACCATTGGCGTAGCGTATAGGGGGGCGTTGGGGTGGCCCGCTCCGGGCATCACTTGATATGGGTCATCAGTCGGCTGAGACTTTTATTTATTTTTAACATGAATATGTTAAAGAACCGAGCACAGTAGAGATAAATATAGCACCTTTTTGTGCACCACCGGTACAAAATACTATCTCTTCAACGGCCCATAGTTGCCAAGTGCTCCGTGAAATAAATCGCGGCTTGAGGTCATCCAAGAAGCACCAAAACCACACAAAATGATCCATTGCAGGCTAGGCCACCCCAAGAGCTATCTATAGCAATGTAACGACTGTCAGTTGGTGGGAGAAGGCTAATAACTATAAGTAGGTACAATGAATTTGACCGAAAGCTGAGTCTTGGCGTTTGGTATGGCTCTCTTGGGAGACAAAACAGTCTAATAACTGGCCAGATCGTGCCAAGGTCCGCGGGTTACCTCCCACAACCGGTCATTGTTCCGAGCAAACTTCACGCATGTCATTAAAGATTCAAACTATCAATTCTCTCCTACAGTACCGTCAATTTTATTATTTCTTCGTAGTGTCCTGGAAACTGATTATTCCAGTGAGAAAGTTGGCATTGAGCCTGTAGCATTTTGTCCTACAAACTATTATCAATTTTGTCCTGGAAACTGTCAATTTCGTCCTATAAACTGTACATTTCGTCCGAGAAACTGTCAATTTCGTCCTCGTAAGTCGTAACTGTCAATATTTCGTTCTTGAAACTGTCCATTTCATCGTATAATCTGTCAATTTCGCTCCGGAAACAGCAAATTTTACCCTTGGAACTGTCGACTTCGACGTTCAAAACTGTGAACACGCCGATTTCACTCTTGAACCTGTCGATTTCGACGTTCAAAACTGTCAACCTATCAGTTTTCTCCTACATTACTGACAATTCTATTTCTAATTAATAAATTAATTAAACTGATGTTATCCGGATGACGATGGAAGGGCATAGCCCAACACGATTCGAGTTTCGAGAAAAAATGGCTCCCCGGCGGGATTTGAACCCGCAATCTTTGGATTACCAGTCCAGCACGCTGCCAATTGCGCCACGGAGACGCTAAGCGTAACCCAACCCAGGGGGGTGATTCTGTAACTCGCAAAATTTACGTGTCGTAATTGGGAAGGAGGGGGAGAGGATGTACCCCGTTGCCTTGGTTTTTCCACGTATTTGTCAAGAATTTATTATTTTTTCTTCGAGACCACACATTCTAGCGTGAAAATTCCACAGTTTAATTCACTAGGTATCGTAAAAACCATGGCAACGAGGTACCTCCCCTCGCCCTTCTACCTTTTTACGACACGTAAATTTTGCAAGTTACAGAATCACCCCCCAGGTCCATTGTTTCTCGAAACTCTAGGCGTTTTTTTTTTTTTTTTTTTTGAGGGCTCGGACGGTCTCCCGACTCCGAAGGTGCCAAAAGCCTTTCGGCCCATACACCATACCCACTTGGGGCCCGGACTCGGTAGAGCCTAGTACGGCTCCTCAAACCTATTTATCCTTTCCAGCAAACTCAGGAGACGGGTCCCATTCTCCTTTGAGAAGCTGGGGAAGGGTATCCTATCGTCACCAAAAATGGTGTATCTGGCCGCCGCGTAGCCGTCACACTCGCATACGACGTGCTCCGCGGTTTCTTCAGCCTCCCCACACCTTTCGCAGTCGGGCTCCCCTACTGCCCCCATGATTGAAAAATGCCTATTAAGGGCGTAATGCCCTGTATACATCCCTACTATCCGCCTAAGCTTAACCCGTGTTAGTCCCAGCAACCATGCCGAAGCTTCCTGGTCTACCTCATTGATTCCCAGTTTTGCTTGCCGGCACCCGGGTTCAGTCCGCCATCTCCTCAGAGCTTGGTCCCTGGCCCAGGCCCTTAACTCCCTCAAGACCACCCTGCGGGCAATGCCCACCGATGGTTCAGGTCCTATTACCGGCTGGTCCGCGCCACGCTTGGCCAGCTCGTCTGCTTTTTCATTTCCCTGCCATCCTCTATGACCCGGGATCCATCCCAACGTTAGGGAGTTCCCTTCACCCTGGAGGTCCCGTATCCCTACTCTGCAACTCGCCACGGCCGCTGAGTCCACCACGGGTTTGGTGATCGCCCCCAGCGCCGCCCTGCTATCAGAGTAGATACCGATCGCCCTACCTGTCACTTTCCGCTTCAGTAGCTCCCGAATACAAGCATCGATCGCTACCACCTCGGCCTGGAAAACTGTGGCGTGTCCCCCTAGCGGGATACTTATTTCCACCCCCAGCTCCGGCACGAAAATTCCAGCTCCGGTCGGCCCTTCCTGACCCTTCTTGGAGCCGTCCGTATAACACACCAGCTCCCCTTGCCGGGATTCCCAACCTTCCTCTCTCATGATGACTCTCTGTTTGATTTTGGTCGAGAAGTCATTCCTTTTAACCACGTAATCCGGCCTAAGTGCCGAGGACGGGGATACTCTGTTTAGTTCCCCTTCCCAGTCCCATTGGCCCAGCCTGGCCCGCTTTAGGCCTCCCTGGCATCCCAACCTGTAGGCAACTTCAAGTGCCCGACCCCTGACTTCAATGTCCTAGGGCTTCAGGCCTAGTAATCTTTCCATGGCCCTCGTAGGGGTTGTCCGGAATGGCCCCAAAATCGCCAGGCAAGCAAGCCTTTGTATTTTTGCGAGCCTATCCGCCCCCCCTCCCTTCTCTATCCACCATGCGACCGCCCCGTGCAGGATGCGCGGTCGGATGATTCCTGTGTATATCCACTTCATGACCCGTGGTTTCAGGCCCCAGGTCTTCCCCACGATTTGTCTACATTGGTGAAAGGCCACCACAGCTTTCTTATAAACGCTGTCTACGTGTTCCTTCCACCTTAACTTCTCATCCAATATGACTCCCAAATATTTAACCTGTTTTGAGAGAGCGATGGCCTCTCCCCGAAAGTGGATTGATTGCCATCCCTCCCTTTTTCTCTTGTGAGTGAACAACACCATTTTCATCTTACTAGGGTTTATTGTGAGACCCCTAGGCATAAACCATGCCTCGACTATCCCCACCGCCCCCCTCATGAGAGAACACAGTGTGGATAAGTCTTTCCCCCTAACCACTATGGCTCCGTCATCCGCAAAAAATTGCGCATAATAGCCCTTTTCCTCTAATTTCCTTATAAGACTATCTACCACAAGTATCCAGAGAAGAGGCGAGAGACTTGAGCCCTGGGGCACCCCCCCTCCTGGCTCGTTTTTCCACCCTATCGCCGCCCACCTTAGCGACCACCCACCTATGACTCAGCGAGTAGTCTATCCATTGAATCAGCCTCGTCTCCACCCCAAAGTGCTCTAGAGTTGCCACAATACACTCCCTATGTACCCTATTAAAAGCCCCTTCAATATCCAAAAAAAGAGCCAACGCGTACTCTTTCTGGGCCACAGACCCTCCACCCTCCCCAGTAAGTCGTGGAGGGCCGAGTCGGTCGACTTCCCCGCCGTGTACGCATGCTGGTTCTGGTGGATCACTCCCCCAGTAGCCAATGATTCCCTCATGTATAATTCAATTATCCTTTCCATCAGCCTTAAAAGTACACTGCTTACACTAATGGGCCTAAAATAACTCTAGGCGTTTCTACTGATCGGTAAACCGCGCAGAATTTTATCTTATCTAGATGTTGTTAGATGGATATGATGAATAATTCTGTCGCTGGGTGGGGTTCGGCTTAGCTTATCCCTCGGAGTACGACTCCCAAAGGCGTCTCCTTGGCGCAATTGGCAGCGTGCTGGACTGGTATTCCAGAGGTTGCGGGGTCAAATCCCGGCGGGGAGCCATTTTTTCTCGAAACTCGAATCGTGTTGGGCTATGCCCTTCCATCGTCGTCCGGATAACATCAGTTTAATTAATTTATTGATTAAAAATACCAGCGACAGAATTAGGTAATTCTGATTTTCACTCCCGAAAAACATTGCCACGCCACCAACATTACCGGAATCTGTCAATCTGGCACTGGTAGCTGACTGTCGTCGTGTGATCTCAGACGTACAGGAACTGCGGAACCATAGGCGGATCCCCGAAGCTTGGAAAATCTCTCAAAACATGTGGGAAGGGGAGTGGTGGGCAGGTGTTGGGGGTTTACTGGTGGAGGGGTTTCGATTACCCCCCCCCCCTGAGAGAGGTCCCAGATCCGGCCTTGTGGGGAACAGCGTGAAATTGGGTTCTGTGATCAATAATCCACAAAATTGCCAAAGCTATACCGTGTGTCTGTCCCTATATGGTGTGATGTGGTGGCCTAATGAAAAAGTGACATTTTGTCTCCCGTAGTGTCCCATCCAATTATTGTTTTGAAATGTGGTTTGTGGGGGGGGGGGAGTAGGAACAGATGATAGGAACAAGCGCGGTTTTGGAACGGTTCTCTTTAAGTTGCCGTCTGCGGGGGTTTAAGGGGTTGAGTGGTGTTTTGCGTAAAATAAGCAGAACAAAAATTGAAGTAAATCACCATGGCCGGAGGACTACGTGGACCGTAGTCTTTCCTTTTTTCGTCAGATACGGCCGAGTGATCTTCAACAAGTTCATTGACAATGGTCTTCTGTTCCCCCAATATGTGTTTGAGTTTCTTCAAATCCTTCGACAAGTCTTTAGCTACGTTCGTCACGTCTTGCGAATGTCGACTCATGGTTAATGAGAAAAGCTGGTGCGAAATTGTCAAAAATGATAAATTTTCTTCTCGCGTAAAATATTTACTAAAACTATAATTAATGCCCTTCAAACATATTTGGAGAAGTTTAACAGCAAGAGATAACGAGGTATGAAAAGCTTTGATTTTATCACCCCCAAGCTATTAAAGGCACTTGAATAATTTAGGAAGATAAGCATTTACAAAGTTTTTTGAGTGCGGTGGGGAGGGAGGGGGATGAACCGGTTGAAAGCAATCACTCTGACTTGGCTGTTGTAGGCCATGATCCAGAACCAACTTCCGATGGTTCGTAAATTTGCAATTTGTAGGTCAAAATTTGATTTTCCTCCTCAATTTTGGCGATGGCGTCTTTTATTATTTTTAGCTCGCGCTCAGCTTCAATAGCTTCCTTGTTTGTGTGTCCAATGTTATTCTTGACGTACCTGGAAGTCAACATTATCCGTGGTTTGAGGCGTAGCTGCCAAAACCCGAATTCTATACTTGATAATATCCTCGGGTAGCTCGTCCAATTGAAACATGTCGTACACAACTTTGACTAAATCATCGACCAAACCGCACTCTTGTAGGTGCCTCATCATGTCGTTGGCCTTGTCGGGAACATTCTACAAAAAGGGCAAATATATTCACTGTCTGGTTCATATTATGACAAAAAATTACTCGCTTTTCTCAGATAATCGACTTCGTATTTTTCGGGCTGACCAGAAGTTTTCCTTGATTGTTCCATGTTGTTTATACGGCTTACTTATACGACATAAAATAAAAAATTGCCTCTTTTCACATGGTTTTCGATTGTCTTATTTTTTCCAGAAATAAACGCCTGTCTCGACGCAGACGAAGCTCCAGCAGGTGTCAATTACGGTAGACGAAGAAGTCGAGCCGTTTTATATCAACTGTCGGGTCATTATAAGCAGGATAAAGCGAAACATACGAAACTCAAGTTGAACAACGTTAGTCACGTAAGTTTGTATTTTTTTTAGATATAAACGGTGTTTTCTTTTTCCTCTAGCCCCCCCCCACCCACCACCACAACAATTTTATATAATGTGATTTTCTTCTTCCGGTTAACTTAATTGATGAAACATTGTTTGATGCTGGGGGCTTGGTAAACGTGTTCAGGGTGTCAAGTACGAAAGCTTTTCACCCGTACAAAAGGATGTCGTGGAGGTTCACGTGAGATGAAAAAAAAAAGAGTTTCTTTTTGTGTGTATGTGCGCGTTTGTAAGCGAAGAGTTAAAAGCAGGACTCAGGAGTGGGAAGTGTCACTGCTAAATGAGTGTGAAGTGGAAAAAAAATATAGTCCAGAAGGGTTCTGGCCGAGCATTTTATTTCCGCCTTTTTTGGAAAGTAAAGTGGGTGGTATAGAGAGGGAAAAGTGTGTATGGAAGTGAAGAGGGGCGGCTGAAAAGACGTCCATATATACGCTTCGCTACTACACTACCCCCTTCAAACACACGCTATCTCTCTGGAGTCCACTCCATCCAACCACTCAACGTTGAATTATTCAAAGGTTGAAGATCGCAAATCTACGGGGCGGATAATTCCATGCTGTATAGCCGTTATTATTCAAAGAAAGACCTCAATTTCCACATCGGTTTTCTCTCACAGCAGCGTTTAGTAAATTGAAACTTGACTACGTAGTTCTTACTCTTTTGTTCTCGTCACATTCCTTGGTTTTTGGTGACGCGAATCACATTTTTTTGTTCGCGTCTCTCGTCTGCCTCACGCAGTGACGTTGGAAGCCAAGTTGGTTTTAGTGAGCAGAGAGTCGACTTTTATACCACCCGCTCCCACCGTGTTGTCTTGTATTTTGAGTCAATTAGGTCTCATATGAAACAAGGAGGACATGCTCAAAGGCGTAGCGTGACATTTTGATGCTTCAGACTACAAAGAAGGCCCAAACACTGCAAAACCCACTGAAACGCTCTAACCACAGTAAAGCCCCAACCACAGTGAAGCACCAAACCAAAGCTTCTAACCACAGTAAAACTACAACCACAAAGGAGGACGAGCTACGGCAAAGCTCTAAACCACAACAAAGCTCCAAATCACAGCAAAGTTCCAACCTCGAAAAGCTGTAACTGTTATGTTCTTTTTGAAAAATACATTTTGTAGAACCGAGATCTTTCGTATTCAACAACTGGTGTCAGAAGTGGGATGCTGTGTACTTTCTTGATTTCCGAACCAGTGCCCCCTCCGCTCGACAGGCCTTCTTGTATGAGGGCGATTGGAAAAACCATTCCCGCGGATTACCCACTCAAAAACCTAACTGTGCATGTTTGATGCGTTGAAAATAATCAATTTCCCCGGTTTGGCTCAATCAAAAACCAATTATGGGGGCTTTGGCCCTTCAAAAAATCAATTTCGTGGGGCTTAGTCGCTGAAAAAAAAAAAAAAAACAATTCCGTGGGGCCAACTCCAAAATGAATTTCACCTGTTGGTCGCGGGGTTTGGTTCTTGAAACTCCCACTCTTTGACTCTACATACCCATTGCCATTCTCGTGGATTTGGCAATGAATGAACCCATTTTCACATGTTTCGTGGAAACCACTTTCGGGGAGTACAGTCACTGAATAAAAACTAATTTCGCAGGGTTTAATCAATGAAAAAAAAACAAAAAATGTCTTGGGATTTTAGTCATTGGGCACCGAATTTTGCATGTTTAGCCATTTAAAATGCCAAATTTTGCGGGTTTGAGTCAACGTGAATCAATTTGGTTGGGTTTACACTCTCCGTGTAAACCGTCCCAAAGACCGTGTAGTTCGAGGGCCTATAGATCTTAAAAAAAAAACGTAAAATTTCGTAGTTTTTTCTCTTTCTATAAATATTCTTCGTATGAAAGTCGGGGCCTTTGTTCTTCAAACCCCTCCCCCCCCACCCCGATTTCACGGGTTATACATTATTAGGTTTGTTTCTTTGCTCCACTCGTGCTACACTAATGTCTTTCATTACGGAACTACTGTTCCGTGTTTTGTTAGTGTAGAATTTATTACACCAACTTTTTCTAGGTGGAATTCAACACTCGTTACCTCATCTACGGTTATTTAATGCGCGGGAAAAAGGGTATAACTGCGAAACCGCCCCACCGCCAACCGTCCCGGGGTACCCGTGGCAGTCCCGGTTTGGCTTATTTTGTCCCGCAACCTGCAAGGCCATCCCGGGACACAATTTGTCCTGGATTCCGCTCTAAAAAAAAAAAAAAAAAAAAAAAAAAAAAAAAAAAAAAAAAAATTGACATTGGGCATAAAATAGGTCTGTTCTTGCAAGGTGTTCTGAACATGTTCGGAGCAATTTAAGTTGATTACATTTTATTGGCTGGTCCCATGGCAACTCTACTCCAAACATGTTCAGAACACCTTGCTGGAAAACAGACCTAATAATTTCATTGGAGCATTTTGTGGTTGGAGCGTTTTAGAGAATTTTTTTGAGATTTAGAAGTGGATAGAGCAGTTTAGATAATTTTGTGGTCAAGTGCTTTTTGTGGTTGAGCGTTTCTTGTAGCAATAGCTTTTTGTGGCTATTAGAGAATTTTGTGGTTCGTTGAAGCATTTTGTGGTTAGAGCACTTTGGGGCACGTTAGAGTATTTCGTGGTAAAGCATTTTGTGGTCAGAGCTTTTTGTGGTTAGTGCATTTGTGGTTAGAGCTTTTTGTGATTCGAAACTTTGTGGGAACCAAACTTTTGTGGTTGGAGCATTTTATGGTTAGAGCACTTTGTGGTCAAGAGCTTTTTGTGCTCAGGGGTTTTTTGTGCTAAGACCGTTTTGTGGTTATTGCATTTTGGTTCGAGGTTATTGTGGTTAGACCTTTCCGTTGTTAGAGCGTTCCGTTGTTGCGTGGTTAGAGCGTTTTGTTAGTTTTGCATTTAAGGATTGTCACTTTGCGTGGCTCATTTATTTTGTGGTTAGAGCATTTTGGGGTTGCAGCTCTCGGCGTTCGGTCCTTAATTAGACTTATTGTGATCAGGGCTTGTTGTGGTTAGAGCTTTTTGTGATTCGAGCTTTATGGAAACCAAACTTGCGTGGTTACAGATTTTTGTAGTTGTAGCATTTTGTGGTTAGAGCACTTTGTGGTTGGAGCATTCTAAGAGCTTCTTAGGGATGCTGCTTTTGGTCTTTTAGGGGGTCAACTTCGTCAGGGCTTCTTGTGGTTAGATATTTTTGTGATTCGAATGGTTTTTTGTTATAGCATTTAGAGTCAGTTAAACGTTCAAATGTGGTCAGATCTTTCCAAGGCTAGAGCTGTTTTCGTTGGAGAATTTTGTGGTAAGACCTTTTAGAGGTTGCAACTTTCTGTGGCTCCAGCTTTCAGGGGTTCAAGGTTTTTTGTGGTTCAATGTTTTTGTAATTGGAGCACATTTTGGTTAAGAACAGAAGTCTGGGTCTCGAAAGTCTCGGTCTCGTCTCGAAAAGTTAAAGGCGCGAATTCAAAGTATGTGTGATATTAGTGACGAGTGATCCTGTTCTCGCCTCAATGATTACATATGACGACGATAGATGAATTTATACTTTGCTTTCCTTCCTTGGTGGCTCGTGGCACGAAGGGAGATAAGTGATACACTACTGATTAATGACCAAAGAGCTTTGTAATTGCCCCAAAATAGAATCGTGCCTTTAAAAACAATCGCCACACTGAGAACGTGAAAGGGGAACAGTTGGGAATTCAACGAGATCAACTCAAAATCTCGCACATGCCAACTCATTTAGTTCAAGCAAGAGACTTCCCTTCCCAGACACGACGAGGCAGAGGTGCACAATCATCCCCTCATACATCAGACCCTCCTTCGACTGGCAATGTTAGTTAAAAAAAAAAAAATTGAAAGCGGTGTCGAGTTTGATGATAGTGGCCCAGGAAAGTTTCCAACGCAAAATTAGGGTTCTCTTGCACTAAGCAGCCTGGCCGCGGCAGCCAGCTGGCTGCTGTGCAGTTGGGCTTGTCCTAGTGGCTGCCCCAGCTTGGAAATCTTTGCTGCCTAGTGCGCGGGCAACCATACGTTGCATTGTATTTCACCGGCCCCCCCAGGAACCCTAACCCATTTCTTATTACGATACCTAGGCATGAAGGAGCTTTTAACGAACGAGGCACGATGTTTGTGACACGAGAAGAAGTCGAGTGCCATCATCGGTAGAGTTTGTAGTGCGATTATACCACCTCTTTTACCAGTTCTACTATCGCTCCAATGAACTCAATTCTCCCCAAGTCTATCCCTCGTCCGTTGACTTTTTTTCTTGGACTTATAGTTAGTATTGAACCTTCAGTGTTGGTAATATATTTTTATTCACTTCGTTTTCCAAGACCTGTGCTACAGTAATCTTGTACATTTTACTTTTTTTTAAAACACCTTCCTAGGCAGGGGCGTAGCCAGCCCTTGACCAAAGGCTGGGCAGAATATGTCGGACGTTATGGAAACTAGAGACCCCAACAAAAGAACTGGTAGCGCAATAAATCGTCAAATTCTTCCCCGGAAACTGAGTTTTCACAAAAAAGGGTCGTAATCCATCAAAAACTAACATCTTCGTTCGGAAATTATCTGTTTTAGCCTTCTATTCCTGATTTTCTATCCAAAAACTGACAATTCTATTCAGACTTTTTCTATTAACAGACAATTCGATTTCCCCGCAAATCGTTACTTGGCATTCAAATATACAGGGTGACCGTCTTTTCATCAACGTCTTGTCTGAGAGACGTAAAAATTCAACATTTTTTAACCAAACAATAACGAGTTTTAAGATGGATATACTGAATAAATCTGTCGCCGGTATTTTAATTAATAAATTAGTTAGACTGATATTATCCGGACGACGATGGAAGGGCATAGCCCAACACGATTCGAGTTTCGAGAAAAAATGGCTCCCCGGCGGGATTTGAACCCGCAACCTCTGGATTACCAGTCCAGCACGCTGCCATTTGCGCCACGGAGACGCCTATGGGAGTCGTACTCCGAGGGATAAGCTAAGCCGAACCCCACCCAGGTCCATTGTTTCTCGAAACTCTAGGCGCTTCTATGTATGGGAGTACGACTCCCATAGGCGTCTCCGTGGCGCAAATGGCAGCGTGCTGGACTGGTAATCCAGAGGTTGCGGGTTCAAATCCCGCCGGGGAGCCATTTTTTCTCGAAACTCGAATCGTGTTGGGCTATGCCCTTCCATCGTCGTCCGGATAATATCAGTCTAACTAATTTATTAATTAACGAGTTTTAACTCAAAACTGACGTTTTTTAACAAAAAAACTGAATATTTCACTCTTGTATAACTGAATATTTTACTTCAAAACTGACGTTTCTACGCCAAAGACGAAGTGTTTACGCCTAAACTAAAAATTTCACAGCACAACTTTTAAAATCCAAGTCTTTACCCCCAAAACTGGTGAATTCCGCCTAAAAATGGAGGGGTTTAACCCAAAACGGATCAAAAAAATGATCATAATTACAATTAACAGACCACTCAGTACTAAAAACTGCCGATTTTATCCTTCAGTTGGCGATTTTAGTAAAAAAAACAACAAAACAAAACAAAAACGACAATTCCTGGCCATGTCTGACGTGTCCCCCCCCCCTCAAAATGAAGAGGCTACCACAAAACTGGCGATTTTAACCTAAAACTAAACTTTACTGTTCCATTTCAAAATGAATATTTTACACCCGAAACGACAATTTCCCCTCACAATTAGAAAATTTACTCCAAACTGACAATGTCACACTTTAACTCAAGTTTTCCTCAAAACCGGTGATTTTAGACCATTCTGCCTTGAAAACGGGTGATTTCACAACAAAAAATGACAAATTTATCGCAAATGTGACGATTTTATACAAAAACAGACGATTTCACGCCAAAGCTGACGTGTTGCCCCATTACTGATGACGTTAATACAAAACTGGCCATTTTACCCCAAAACTGACTGTTTTAATTCCAAAACGTACGATTTCATCCCAAAAACGTTCCTAAACTGAAGATTTTACCCTGAAACTTGCGGTTCCACCCCAAAAATATCACTTTACCTCAAAACTGAATATTTTACTTCAAAATTGATATTTTACTTTGTTGGGCACAGCTTTTCAGGGCACATAGAGTAAGTTTTGACGATTTCAAGGCTGGAATAGCTATAATTGCCATTTTTAGGGCGCATATAGCCAGTCTTTCCAGTTATAGGAGCGAACATTACGTCCCAAGTCAAGGCGAGAACAGCCGGGTTGGCCGTTTTCGGCGCTCCGAATGGTCTATTTTGCCATTTTCAGGGCAGGAGTCACTTGTTCAGGCATTTTTAGAGCTCGATTCGTCGGGTAATCCATTTCTAGAGCTCGTAAAGTAATTCGGCAATTTCTAGGGCTCAAATATAGTGATTTTAGCCATTTCAAAGACACGAATCGTCAGTTTTGCCATTTTCAGGGCTCAAATACCTAGTCCATCAAGCCAAGGCCATGAAGTTTGACCATTCCTGGTGCGCAAATTGTCGATTTTGCCATTTTCAGGGAAGGAATCATCTTTTTAGGCATTTCCAGGACACGTGAAGTCATTTTGGCCGTTTTCAGGGCTCGATTAGTCCGTCAAGCCAAAAGCGCGCATTATGGTCATATTTGGCTCAAGAATGGCCAGTCTGATCAATTTTAGCGCACGAATGGTCGATTTAGCTACTTTCGGGCGGTAGACATGATCTTTTCAGGCATTTTCAGAAGTTCACCAGTCGCCACCAATTTTTAGGGCGCGTGAAGTACAGTTTTAACCATTTTCAAATTGCGAATCGACAGTTTTGTTTTTTTGGGTGTGACTTTAGTTACTTTAGCCGTTTTTATAGTGTAAATATCTAGTTTTAACTATTTTTAGGCAGTGAAAAGGCTGTCAAACCCGTTTTAGTAGAGCGAACCACAGCATTTCTCTAGCACCTCTCTTGAGCAAATACTGAATCCGCGTCTGTCTGCGAAAATGGTATTCTAGGACGAAAAAACGGCGAATTTGGTATTTGAATTATGTCACCCTTGCTATGTCCGTTTTGTGAGCGACAAAACCCGTTGAAATTTATTTTTTTAATTAGTGAAATCCGTGAAGTTATTTTTTTAGTGAGGCCGACGAAGCACAATGTGATTATCCTGAAAGATTTTTACTATCAGAATGCATCTAGGGGTGGGCAACTGCCCCGCTGAATCTGCATTTTTGAGTCTAGGGGAGGGCAGCTGCCTAGCCCTGCTCCCCTCTGGCTATGCCTATGTTCCTAGGTAAATTCGTGCATTGCCGTTTTTGATCCATGACTCACCTTCATGTTTGCATTTGAGGCTGTGGGTTCGCCGTTCATAGGAGTTTTCCACGGATAAAGTTGGAAAAAGAATTATAAATTTTTTTTATAACCGATGCAAACAAAATTGATTTGCGAAATCGTGTCTCTCATTTGCCCTATAAATAGGGTTTGTTGGGTCTGGGAATGAAATTCACACAGATACCGGCGAGTCCGGTAGCATTAGGCATTTGCTCAAACGAACTGCTACAGGGGGCCTGTCCCGTAAGATTTCAGGGTTCCTAGGAATATCCTTAAATCACATGTTGATTGGGAGGACGGGTGGAAACAAACAGTGATAGTGACATTAAAAACAGGTTATGGGCCGCTAATTGCCCCGAAAGTTGGCTGAACGTCGAAAATATGAATTACCGAATTGAACCACTGTCCCAAGAAAATTATGACACTTGGAAAATTCAAGCAGAGGCTATTCTTATTAAAAACAAATTATGGGGCTACGTCTCAGGAACCATTCCTCCACCTGACGATCACGCAACCCAACAAGAAAAGAACAAATGGGCGGAAGACGATTTAAATGCAAGGTCTGATCTTCAGGGGTGGGAAAAATACTTTGAAAATTTATTCTAAATACAAAGCCCAAAATGCTTTCAAAAATGTATTTTAAATACTGAAATACAAATACTTTTTGAATTGTATTTTGAATAAAGTACAAATACAATTTAAAATACTTTTCAAAAATTCGATTTCGACGGCAGATAGTGCGAAAAACACGAAAAATGAATAACTCAAAAATATCAGGTTCTTCAATAGACAAGTTGACAAAATGTAGCAGCGCGAAATGGCGATGCGCAAAGAAAAGTAGGCAAGTTGTCACGAAGTATTTAGTACCGAACCGGCGAGCACTGGTGGATCGTGTGCTGAAAAGGAGGTGAGGTCACTGGTGGACCTATATCGGGGCCCGGGGTGGAAATCTTCAAGAGGCCCCTAAAAATCTCTAACTATACATAAAACCTCTATTGGTAACCTCTAAGGCCTTTTCCTAATTTTAGCCATGGCCTTTTCCATATATTGTAGGCAAATTACCGCTATTTCCACAGTCTATCCGCTAAACAGCGCTTATGCCAAGTTTAAACTGCGAATTTCTCCATTTTAGCCGCGAATGAGTGATTGTCAACTTTAACAGCAAATTAGCGCTTTTCGCCGCAAATTAACAACTGATTAGCGGGGTAATCCCCCCCCCCACCATAAAGACATAAATATGCGCTTTTCCCCAAATTTAGTGCTTTAGCCCAAATAAATTAGCGCTTTTTCTCAATTTTAGCCTCAAAGTCTCCCGAGGAAGCCGCGAATTAACGTATTTCCAATTTTTGAAGTAAATTTAAATTTGTCTCAATTTTAGCCGTAAATTAGCGTTTTTTCGTAATTTTAGCAGTGCAGTAGCTATTTCTAGCCCGTGTATTAGCGAATTTTGTTCATTTTAGCCACGAATTGGCGTTTTCCGATATTTTTACTGCAAATCGGCAATTCATCCATTTTTTACAGTGAATTAGCACTTTTTGTTTCAATTTAGGCTGAAAATTAACTTTTCTCTTTATTCTAGCCAGAATAGTTACTGATTTTCTCTATATTAGCCGCAAATTGGCACCGCATTAGTAATTTTTTTCAATTTTAATCATATGTAGAATAGGGCTTCATCTCAGTTCTAGCCGTGAATCAGTGTTTTTTCTTTTATTTATAACCATGAATTTGCCGTCAGAAGGCGGAATTAGAAATTCCAACACACTTTTATCCGCGATTATTTTCCTCAATTTTAGCCGTAAATTCGCGATTTTTTCAACTTTAGCTGCTTTGAAGCGTTTCTATAATCTGTGAATTCGCGAATTAGGTACCTTAATTTTTCAGCCACGAATTCGTGACTTCCTCAAATTATAGCCGGGAATAACACTTTTTCCCAATTTGAGCTGAAAACGAGAGTTTTTATTTATTTATGACAGGCTAATTATAGTGAATTTTTCAATATTAGCTGGTTTTTTTTTTACACTTCAGTCCCACGTTGGCATTTTTCCTTCAATTTTTGCTATGGATTAGCGTCTATTGTTTAGTTTTAGCCTCGAACAGAAGCTACGCATTTGCGTTTTGTCAATTTTTCAAGGATTAGTCTGGCTTTGGGACGCTACCAAACTTTCGCCAAGCCCGGTGTCCGAGCCCCCCCCCCCCTCCAAACTGATATTTAACTGTTTAGCTCTAACAATTTTACACCTCTATGGCTACCACTACCACTTGGCACTAAATTTTATGAGCAAAATCTGCAAAAATCGGGTATTTAGTGAGCCAGAGGAACTTGAAAATGGGTTTTTAGTGAACGAATTTGGGTTTTCATGAGTCAGACTTTTGCAAAAAATGAGTTTTTTTTTCACCCAGCCACTGACGGACCTGTGCGTATCGGGGACCGGGGCGGAAATCTTCAAGAGGCCCCTAAAAGTCTCTAACTATACATAAAACCTCTATTGGTAACCTCCAAGGCCTTTTCCTAATTTTAGCCAAGGCCTTTTCCATGTAGTATAGTAGGCAAATTACCGCTATTTCCACAACCAATCCGCTAAACAGCGCTTATGCCAAGTTTAAACCGCGAATTTCTCCATTTTAGCCGCGAATAAGTGCTTTTTGTCAACTTTAACAGCAAATTAGCAATGGATTAGCGGGGTAACCCCCCCTCCACCAACCTATAGACATAAATATGCGCTTTTCCCCAACTTTAGCAGCAAAGTAGATTTTTCATCCTGTGAATCAGCGATGTTTCTTCAACTTTCCTCGATTTGGCGTTTTCCACAATTTTAGCAGCAAATTAGCGATTTTTTCTAGCGGTTTACTCAGTATGAACTGAAAATTACTCAATATTAGCCGTAAAATTCTCTAATTGTTTACCACAAATTAGCATTTTTTGTTCACCGAAACCATACACTGCGGAATAGCGATTTCGTCTCAGTTTTAGCCGCGACTTTGCGAGTTTTTCACTCATAGCCATAAATTAGCGCTTTCTCTCAATTTTAGCCTCAAAGTTGTCCGAGGAAGCCGCGAATTAGCGTATTTCCATTTTTTGACGCAAATTGGAATTTGTCTCAATTTTAGCCGTGAATTAGCGCCTTTCCGTATTTTTAGCAGTGCAGTAGCTATTTCTAGCCCGTGTATTAGCGAATTTTGTTCATTTTAGACACGAATTGGCGTTTTTCGATATTTTTACTGGAAATCGGCAATTCTTCCATTTTTGACAGTGAATTAGCACTTTTTGTTTTAATTTAGGCTGAAAATTAACTTTTGTCTTTATTCTAGCCACAATAATTACTGATTTTCTCTACATTAGCCGCAAGTTGGCGGGTTCTTTTACATTTTGGCACCGCATTAGTAATTTTTTTCAATTTTAATTATATGTAGAATATACCGTTTTCTCAATTTGCCGTTGGAATTTGCCGTTTATCTCAATTTTAGCCACAAATTTGTCGTCAGACGGCGGAATTAGAAATTCCAACACACTTTATCCGCGGTTATTTTCCTCAATTTTAGCCGCGAATTCGCGTTTTTTTTCAATTTTAGCGGCTTTGAAGCGTTTCTAACCAGTGAATTCGCGAATTACCTTAATTTCAGTCACGAATTGGTGATTTTCCTCAATTTTTAGCCGGGAATAACACTTTTTCCCAATTTGAGCTGAAAACGAGAGTTTTTATTTATTTATGACAGGCTAATTATAGTGAATTTTTCAATATTAGCTGGTTTTTTTTTTACACTTCAGTCCCACGTTGGCATTTTTCCTTCAATTTTTGCTATGGATTAGCGTCTATTGTTTAGTTTTAGCCTCGAACAGAAGCTACGCATTTGCGTTTTGTCAATTTTTCAAGGTTTAGTGACTTTGTGGATCGCGCTCTCTTCGGTATACAAAATAACGGCCAACGAAAAATTTGGAGATCTTTTTTATAACGACAATGAAAAATTGGGAAAATACGAACTTGCGATCAAACTGACTAATGTTGTTTTTTTTAACATAATATTTGTTATTTTTAAAAATAAAAATTGAGGTTTGTTAGGTGTTGGCACGCTACAACTTTAACCAATTTTGGCCACGTGTTAGCGCTTTTAATCAATTCGAGTAGTGCAGTAGGGATTCTTTCGTTTGTATTGGCGATTTTCCTCCATTTTAGCCACGATTTGGCGTTTTCCTCATTTTCAGCAGCAGTTTAGCCATTTTTTAGCAGCCAATTAGCACTTTTTTCTCAGTTTGAGTTGAAAATTAGTGTTTTTCTTAAAGTTGGCCCCACTAATTAATATTTTTGTCAATTCTAGCCGCGTAGTTTTTTTAGGTTTTAGCCCGCGTGAGCAATTTTTTTCTACGGATTAGCGCTGTTTCTCAGTTTGAGCCTCGATTCTTTCAGTAGCTATACAGATTTTCGTTTTCTCAATTTCAGCCGCGAATTATTGATTTTTCTTCATTTCAACTGTGAAATAGCGTTTTCTGATAATTTTGCAGCGAATTAACACATTATCTATTCTCTTTTTTTTTATTACTAGGCGATTTTTCGCCATTTGAGTTGTTAATTTGCCATTTTGGTCCAGTTTAAACTCGAATTAGCGTTGTTTTTCGCAATAATTGCCACGAGTTTTGTTTACTTGTACAGCTTTGTGTACTTGAGGCTAGGGCTCTGTATGATCCATTTTTGTGCAAAGTTTCCATCCGCTAGCATCATTTTTGCGGCAGTTGTGCTAACAAGGAATTCAGAAATTCCACCTCCCACCATGACTACCCTTGCCTTTCGAAAAATGAAAACGTCAATCGAAGGCTGATATTACACCGGGTTTTTGTGCCAAATATGGTGTCACTAATGGCGTTTTCTATTTACATAAAATTCCGCTCTAGAGCCGAGCATTTCCACCCGTCTTCTCTGTTACCATATGATATAGTTCAGAGAAGACGGGTGGAAGTGCTCGCCTTCAGAGCAGAATTTTATGGAAATAGAGAACGCTATAAGTTTGGTTATACTGGTGAATGGTGGCGAAGAAGTGGAAACTAAAGAACGTTGAAATTAAAATTATTTGTATTTGTATTTTCGTTGAGTGTGAAATACAAAATACTTTTGAAAATGAATTTCAAATACAAAGCCCAAAATATTTTAAAAATGTATTTTAAATATAGAAATACAAATACTTTTCCAAAAGTATTTAAATACAATTACAAAATACGTATTTTGTATTTAAAATACAAAGTATTTTAAATACTCAAGTATCTTGCCCACCCCTGCTGATCTTCTCCTAATTATTTCGCCTCAAGAATTAAAACAAGTAAAAAATTGCAAGACATCAAAAAGTGTTTGGGATACCTTGAAAGATATTTATCAGAGCAAAGGACCCGCGAGGAAAGCTACACTCCTAAAAAAACTCGTGCTTCACCGAATGAGCGAAAGTGAAGACATACGGCAACACTTGAATGCTTTCTCCGATGTAGTCGAAAAATTAAAAGAAATGGACATCGACATAAATGCTGATTTACTTAGCATCATTATGCTTTACAGTCTTTCTCCGGAATACGAAAATTTCAGGATCGCCATAGAATCCCGAGACAATCTTCCGACTCCTGAACAACTTAAAATTAAAATAATCGAAGAGTTTGAAGCAAGGAACAAAAATACCATCAACAGTAATTCCGAAGACGCCTTCCTCTCGAAATTTCAAAAGAAAAACCATTTTCGTCGTAAACAATCAACCAAAATCCCAATCAACCAAAACCAATAAATTAAAATGGAATGCAAAAGATGTGGACGCAACAACCATGAAACTAAAGATTTTTATGCCAAAACGTTCAAGAAAAAAGAATCTTCTTACAGAACAGAACAAGAACAATGCCAGTCGACGGCAAACGCAAAAGAAAAATGGTGTATTGACTCCGGTAGTACGTCTCACATATGCAATGACCGACGTCTATTTGAAAGTTTGACCGACAATACTGAACAGAGTTTCTTGAAACTCGCGTCAGAAAATCAAAGTTCACCTATTTTTGGCAAAGGAAAAGTAAAAGTCGAACTCCCTGATCAAATCATCAATCTACAAAACACATTATACGTACCCGAAGTAACGACAAACCTACTTTCTGTGAGCAAGATCACACAAACTGGTTGTAAAGTTTTATTTACCAAAAAAGGAAGCAAAAGTTCTTAATCAAAGAAATGAAGTTCAACTTCGAGCCCAAGAAAAGAATGGACTTTACTACATTCATAATTACAAAGACGAACACTCGCACAAGACTAGACTGTCCACCTCGTCAACAATCGACGTATGGCACAAAAAATTAGGACACGTTAACGAAGATGACTTGAAAATTGCACGTAAAAAGAAAATTCTTAAGGGCCTGTCATTCGACCTTAGCGAAGATCTCGGCAGTTGTGACACCTGCATCAAATCGAAGATGACACAAACTCCGTTTCATTTTCGAGAGACTCCTAAAAACGTCGAAATCCTCCAAATTATACATTCTGATGTTTGCGGTCCAATGAACATCGAATCACCAGGAGGAGCTAAATTTTTTATAACTTTCATTGATGAAAAATCACGATACAGCCGTGTCTACTTCTTGAAAAACAAAAATGAAGTGTTGGAACATTTTAAAATTTTCAAAGAAGAAGCTGAAAATTTCCATGGCAAAAAAATTAAATTTCTCCAGTCTGATAACGGAAGAGGTGAATATTGCAACCGAGCATTCGATCACTTTCTCCAAGAAAACGGGATTCAAAGACGTTTGTCAGCTCCCTACACACCTCAACAAAATGGGTTAGCTGAAAGACTCAGTAGGACCCTACTCGAGAAGGCAAGATGCTTGATGGTTGACTCCAATGCTCCTCAATACCTGTGGGCAGAAGCGATCAACACGGCAAACTATCTAAAAAACCGCACCCCATCAAGATCTTTGAACCATCAGACACCCATACAAAAATGGAGAAATAAGAAACCTTCCATCAGACACCTTCAAATCTTTGGCACCAAGGCGTTTGTATTGAATAAACGACCAGGAACTAAAAAAATTCGAGCCACGAGCAAAAGAAGGCATTTTCGTCGGCTATTCAGAAGTATCCAAAGCTTACCGAATATGGATTCCCTCAGAAAACAAAATTGAAATTAGTCGCGACGTGAAAATTGTTGATAAACTCCCTCCTCCTAAAACCAATAAAATCGGAGCCAAACAGGCAACTCTTGAAATCACGCTCCAACCAAAAACGAGATAGAGACGACAAATGTGACCGCGAAAATGTAGAGCAGGAAGAAATTCAAGCTATAAACAATCAAGAGAGTCAAGAACTAGAACCAGAACTAGAAGACATTCAAGATATGAACGTTGGAGAAGCTTGCGTTGCTCAAAATTCATCAGTTCATAATAATCATTCACAACTCAGAAGGTCTGAAAGATCAAGAAGAGCACCCTTATGGTTGGAATCTTTCGACACTTCAAATGCAACTTTTCCCGAGGTAGATAAAAATGACTCACACTACTGGGATGAAGCAATTAAAAATGAAATCATAGCTCAATAACACATGGGATATAGTTTAAAAAAATGATTCAAACAACATAATCGGTTGAAAAATTTAAAGCTGACGGTTCCCTCGACAAGAAAAAAGCGAGACTTGTCGCAAAAGGATTCGCTCAACGAGAAAACGTAGATTATACAGAGACCTTCGCACCTGTAGCAAAATTAAGTTCGGTCCGTCTTCTCTTGAGTATCGCTGTTGAAAAAGGAATGACCCTGAATCAGCTTGACGTATCTACGGCATTCCTGAACGGTGACCTCGAGGAGAACATATTCATGGAGCTCCCTCCAAATTTGACTCAAGAATTGGAAAATATCATCAAAGACAAATCAACAGGCTTCGACGTCCAACAAAAGGCAAATGATATGCTCCAAAAACGTCAAAAAGGGAAGAATGAAAAAATATGTTTTCTTCGAAAAGCTCTTTATGGCTTAAAGCAAGCAGGACGACAATGGTACCGAAAACTGGACAAGAAATTGAATGAATTGGATTTCAAGCCATCCGATGCTGATCCGTGCATTTATTCTTCAAAGACAGGGCGAGTACTTCTCGCAGTATACGTCGATGATCTAATTATAGAATCGTCGAGCAAAGAAGACTTCAAAAATCTAAAACGCGAATTATAAAAATCATTCGAAATGCATGACCTCGGTTCTTTGAATTACTGCCTCGGAATAAACTTTACCTACAAGGACAGCGTCTTAACGGCTAATCAAACGAAATACATCGATGAAATTCTTGACAAATTCAAAATGTCGAATTGTAAGTCAGTCAATTCACCAATGGATCCGAAGATAAAACTCGAAAAAGGCAAATCTCAACCGGACGAAAATTTGCCCTATCAACATTTAATTGGCAGTTTGATGTACTTAGCTGTTGCTACCAGACCAGACATCAGTTTTGCTGTCAGTTACTTAAGTCAATTTAATAACTGTTCTGGAAAACAACACTGGGAAGCTGCAAAAAGGGTTCTCATGTACTTGAAAGGGACCAAAGATTTGTCTCTTGCACTGGGAAAAAGAGTCGGTTCCGGAACTCGCTTGAAACAGTATTCTCGGTTGAAACAGTAGTTTCAACCGTTAAACTAAACCGTGAAAAATAAACGTCATTCTGTTAAAGACGGCTCCAACAGTTATTTGTTAGGTTAAGAGTGCAAACAACCGTCAAAAAGACTCTTTTACCGTGTATTTAACAGACTTTTCTACACTTTCACGTGCTTAACCGTACAAACAAAGTCGGTTGAGCTGAAAACTTGTCGCCCAGCCGGTGTGAATAACGGTAAAACCGAGGTGAATGACCATGTAACCGAGTTTAATAACGGTAAAACCGAGTTGAATGACGGTAAAACAGAATTCAATGACGGTGAAATCAAGTTGGAATGATGGAGAAACCGAGTTGAATGACGGTGAAACCGAGTTGAGCGACCATGTTACCGTGTTGAATGACGGTAAAACCGAGTTGAATGACGGTAAAACCGAATTCAATGACGGTGAAATCGAGCTGAATGACGGTAAAACCGAGTTGAGTGACCATGTTACCGAGTTGAATGACGGTAAAGCCGAGTTGAACGGTCGTGTTACCGAGATGAATGACGGTAAAACCGAGCGAAGTGACGGTAAAGCAGAATTCAATGACGGTGAAATCGAGTTGAATGACGGTAAAACCGAGCGAAGTGACGGTAAAGCAGAATTCAATGACGGTGAATTGAAATGACGGTGGTGAATTTTCTACTTATTGTTTTGTACTATGTTTGAATATATTTCGTGTTTCTTCTTTCACGACTTCTTCGCATGTGAACTAAAATTTACGTTCATCCCATTTCCAATTTTTTATCTTTTTTTTTACCAATAACAGAATTTCAGAACACTCACTTTCACGGTGACTCAAATTTTTTTTTTTAGAGTCTCAAACGGGCCACAAGAAAGGCTGAACGGAGCGTCGAGAGAAATCAGGATTTGAAATGGAAATTTAATCAGCGGTTTACCTCTGACGCTCGGCTCAACCATTTTTTGCGACAAATTTGGCCGTAAAGAATCAGTAAGGCTAACCGTGAAAAGTGGAAGCACGTACCGAGAAAGTCGGTGACAAATTACCGTTTGTACCACAGTAGAAACGGTATATTCTACCGTATGCCGACGGTAGTATATACCGTTATTTCACGGTTGACACCAGACTCAAGACGGTACCTCTTAACCGAGGTGAGATACCTGTTTTACCGTTGAGTAACCGTTGATGCAACCGTCATGACAGTAGAATTTTACCGTTTTTTTTCTGCTGATGCTACCGTATAATATCCAAAATTCGGTTCGCCGATCCCGTTGTAAGCTCCCGATCGAAGCATATTGAAATTAAAAAACACTTCATTCGACAAGCGCAATTGAAGACAATCTAATCGAACTTCGCTATCTGAAGACTGAAGATATGACGGTGGATCTCCTAACGAAATCAGTCCCGAAACCACGTCATATTCGTCTCTCAACAAAAATTGGACTCTCAAAACTCGCTCGTGAGGGGGGGTGTTGAATATTTACACTCGCTCCAGCCTCAACAATTAATTTGTTTTTTATGTAATGATCACATGATCATATTAATAGTTGTCATTGTTCTTTCCCTTTAAGTGGTCATCAAAATATAATAACAATTAAAAAAAATCTAAAGGCGACTTTCTAACTTCTCGGTCAATCACATTGCGCTAAAACAATTACATTTTTATCTTGTTTATCAAGCCCTCCACCTACCTCCACTACTAAAAGACAATCGCACAACACTACTTCGTTTCTTCGAACCCAGTGTAGGTGTTACACTCTTTTTTTTTCAGGTTTACACTGTTTTTGTGTTTAGCACTCGTGGAGCAAAGAAACAAACGTAATGGAACGGACCTATTATATTATATCTCTCCCCCTGAGTGGCAAAACTTGAAGTGAAATATCATCGATAGAACAGGTCAGGCTCGATTTGCTAGGCTAGTGATTTATTCACCGATGCATCTCAACCTGTGTGACTGTGATGAGGGGGGGGGGGGCCACTCTCCCAACTCATACTTTTTAGCCGAGCATTCACTCCCCTCCGGACCACCTACTATATTCCGCCACCACTGGCTCTCACGAGAATTTCAGTAAAATAAACCAAAAGCTTGTAACCAAGCAGAATGGATGTGTTGTAATGATGAAAAAGACGTCCCGAAGGAATCGTTCATACTTTCACCAGCGTGTAAACTTGTGTGTGCTTTGAAAGTTTGAGATTGGACAGCGGGTGGAAAACAAGGATAACAAGTCCCCAGAAAAACTGAATCTATAAATTGAGCCTTTTTTGAAGTGAATAACTTAAGTCGAGGGATGAAGGGTAGTCTTCCGTAGAGCACGGCTGGTGCGTCGTGCATGAAAAAGCCTAACGTTTTTACGGCTAATCTTTGGACCCAAAGAACTTCCTTCGCGTGACATACAGGCGGTAAAAAGTATAAAGGTTTTTTTTTTAGTCGAAAAACAAATTGATGGGTTTTTTTGCCAAAATCACTTCAAAGGAACCAATCTGCCCTTATATCAAAGAATCCCGATAAAATGAAGTTTCTCCCCCATCTAAACAAAACATTAAAAGCGGCTTAAGATTTTACACTAAACGATTCAAATTAACTGGGGGAAAAAGGAACTGGAAATTGATGTAAATGAAAGCAGAGTCCAGTCTTTCATTTCAAAGAAAAGGAAATTGGACGATCGACTCCCCGGACAGTGCGCCATATAGAGTTGCAGAATACAGGGGGCCTACTCTCTAACTCCGAAGCAATAGCTTTTTCGAAGTCATATGTTTATTTCATTAATTTTCTTCAAACAAATGAATGAAATAGACACATGGCTGGCGAAAAAAATATTGCTTGTTGTTAAGCCCTGTACACACGGAGACTTTTCTGTCCGGTCACGAAATTTTAAAGATTTTTAGGAATGTTCGTTTGTCGTGATGTCAAAAAGTATAAAAACCATATGTTTCTACGAAAAAACCAAGAAAAAACGGAGAAATTCTGGAAAAATCTCTCCTTTCTCCCTACCACGCGGAAACACAGCTTAGAAATACCGCGTCTACATTAGCCCTGTGAACAAAGGACAGGACATAAAAATTATAAAAAAAAAAAAAAGTCGTCCACTGGAAGCGTTTTCGAGAGGCGCTACAACGAGCGTACATTCCAAAGCCTTGAATTGAATGTGACAAACAGGAAAAAGAGCCCGGGAAGCATTATTTTTCATAAATCGTCAAAAGAAACTCAAATCGAGAGTTTAAAACAATGTCTGAAGAAAGTATAGTTATTGTTGAACTCACAATCTATTGAAACCGAGGAGCCTCGCTCCTCGCATTACTCAGTGGATCCTCAGACTGAGATTGTTGAAGATTTCTTTGAATCACAGTATTCGTACCATTTATCATAGGAATCTTGAAGGGCATGAAGGAGAGATTTAGTCTTCGAGTCACGAGTTCGAACTCCTCGTGCTCATTCCGCATAACATAATAAAATTCGACTTGACGGAACTGGAACATCAGCTTCTTTGCGTGTAGCAGTGGCGGATCTAGGATTTTAACTTGGGAGGGGTTCTACCATGAATCTCTCTCTTTTTTCCTGAGTTTCAGCCGCAAGCATGCCTATACATGAACCAATAATTGACTTTTTCTCAAATTTAACCATGAATTAGCGGTTTTTCCCAATTTTCCCGCGATCAAAGTGCTTTTTCTCAATTTTAGCCGCGAATGTTTTTCTTCATTTCAAACGTGAATCACCGCATTTTCTCAATTTTAGCCGTGAATTAGTGGATTTTCTCAAATTGATCCGCGATTTATCGTTTTTCTCCGTTTCAGCCGGTGAATGAGCGCTTCTTGCCCACTTTAGCCGCGAATTCACTGAATCTTTAACAGCGAATGAGCTCTTCCTTTAGACGGCAATTAGCTGTTTGTCTCAGTTTTAGCCACGAGTTAACGTTTTATTCCTTTAATGTTAGCGTTTTTCTTCACTTCTTAGTCGTGCGAATTAGCGCTCATCACCATTTTAGCCGCAAGTTATCTCGTTTCCTCGATTCTAGCAGAGAATTAGCGTTTTGTTTTCTTCGTTTTAGCTGAGCATTATTTCCGAATTTTAACCGTGAATTATTCCTTAATTTCACGCCTGAATCACCGCTTTTAGGCTTAATTTCAGTTTCGAACTGGAGGTATTTCACAAAATCCTTGAATTTGCGTTTATCTCCATTTCAGCTCCGCGAATGAGCGCCTTTTGTTATATCGGCCGTGAATCAACGAAATTTCCCAATTTTAGCCGGGAATGAGCGTTTGTATCAGTTTTAGCCGTGAACAAGCAGAATCACCAAATGTGAAATTTAGCTTCACATTAGGGCTTGCTTATGCCGAGAAATAGCGTATTTCTCCATTTCAGCTGCTGATAAGCGCTTTCTGCCAAAGTTAGCCACGAATTAAATATTTAATTATCTTTGTTTTAGTTGCAAATCAGCATGTTACATCAATTTTGGATGGGAATAAGCGGTTTGTCTCAGTTTTAGCCGTGAATAAGCGGCTTTTCTATCACATTTTTTCTCAGTTTTTACCGCGATCTAAGCGCTTTTTCACATATTTTAGTCGCAAATTATTTCTCAATTTTAGCCACGAATTACCACGTTTCCTTAATTTCAGCCAATTTTCTCAAATTGTTCCGCGAATTGGCTTAGTTCTCCATTTTAGTTGTGAATGAGCGTTTTACTTCAATTTTAGGCCGGAATTAGTAGATTTTCTCAGTTTTAGCCGCGAATTACGTGGCTTTCTCAATTTTAGCCGTGAATAAGCGATTTTTCTCAACTGCGATTTTTTATGTTTTTGCCTTGAAAAAACCACGAATTTTGCGTTTTCAAAAATTAATTTTTGAGCCAGGTGAGCGATGGACTTCAGCTTTTTCTCAATTTTCGCCACATGTTAGTGATTTTTTTCATTTTCAGCCACGAATTAGTGATTTGTTTTCGTTTTCTACTATGAATCAACGCTTTTCTGCTACCGCTAGAAGCCCCTATTTGATATTGGCGTTTTTTTTTGTTTTTTTTCAATGTTCTCCCGCGTACTTGCCCATAGAGTAACACATTAGCACGCTTTCTCAATTTCTTCCACCTTAAAGGCCTATAGGAATTTGGAGTTGACGTTTTTTCTTTGGTTTGTCCGCGAAGTTGCCTTCAGATATCTCGAATTGGTGTATTTTTCCTAATTTAAGTGGCAAATGATCGCTTGTGCTCAATATTTGTCACTAATCATCGCTTTGAAACCTAAAAATCCATTTTTTTTTTTTCATCTATTTACGCTTTTTGGGCGCCCCCCCCCCCTCAATGAATGGTGGCCTCACCATCACGAGATCGCCCATTTGTCGAGAAATCATCATTCTGTGCAGATCCCCCTTCAACAGTCGCCCTTTGTTATGTGCAAGGTATTAGGTCCCACGCACACTAGGAGAAAAAAGACGCCGACTCACGCGTCGGCGTCTTTTTTCTCGGCGAAGAGAAGACTCTCGCGTACGCGTCCAATGTGAAAGGTCCCATAGAGTTCTATGTGTTTTTACTGCACGAGTCGGACGCTGACGCGCGCGTCGGCGTCTTTTTTCTCCTAGTGTGCGCGGGGCTTTAGAAAAAATCTCTGGAATGACTATCAACAAATTTTTGGCGGACGCCATCTTCTTAGGGGGGGGGGGTTTAAACCCATAAAACCCTCCCCGTAGATCCGCCACTGGCGTGTAGAGTTTATTGAGTCAAGTTCAATATACAGGGTGGTCGGTTTTGACTTGTACAAAAAAAAATGGGTGAAATTAGACCTCATTTGTGATCGAAAATACCCCACCGGCTATGGTCCGAAAATCAAAACTATTCGAGATATGATTTTTTGAACGATTTTTAAGGCTTAAGTCACTTTTCTCGGAAAAATGCGAGTTGCTCGCTTCCAAGTGAACGTTTTACAACTTTTGACGACAGATTCGGAAAGAGCACAATTTTTTCTATCGGGAAAAGATATTTAAACCCAAATTGATCGCTTTTGGTGGCCTTGACAGCTATTCAAACTGGGCAAAATCCGGAATTTTCAATTTTCCAACAAACGTCAACCCCAACTATTTTACGCTAAATCTCTTCAAATCGGCTTCCCAAGGTCAGGAAAACTTCTTCAATGTGTCCTCTTCAAAATCACTCTCTAAAATTATTTTAGTTAATGGGCAGTTTTTCTGCGCAAATTATCATTTTCTAAAAAAAATAAGGTATTTCTTCCTTCAAAACCGCAAGTTCAGGGTAGTTTTGAACATCAACATTTCAACAACTCTTGCGCTGTAATTTTTTTGTTTGACGAGAGAAACCATCATAAAAATCATTTAAAGTCTTCATTTACATGAAACTTATCGTATTCGTCTTTATTGTCGCTCCGGCAGCTGGCTACCGGATAAATCAAAGAGGGCAGAAATGGCTAATTTTAAAGAAATTTATTATTTGCACATTCTCATTCAAAACGTATTTTAACATGTTTTCAAAGTGCATTCCATTGCTGCGGATACACTATCTTGCTCGTTTTCTCATTTCTTACTTCGTAGGTCAGCGTCGAGTCACGAACACTTTGGGCTGCCTGCCCAATTCTTTCGCGTAACTCCTCTTCCTCTTCCGCGTAACTCTGCTCCCGTGTACTTATTCCGGGCCGATTGTCCACTTCTTCAAGCACCATTTCTTCTGTTTGAACGCCTTCCGCTCTCGCCCCTACCTCGTGACTACTAGAAAAGATCGAACTTTCCGAAATTCGTCGGTGAACTGAGGCAAATGTCCTGTAGTCAGGGATACGCCGATTAGGGTATCGTTCAGCGTACAGCCTCTGAGCCAACCTAGAATTTCCGTCGGCCAGGCCGTAAACGAAATGAATGTCAGCGTAATGACTTGCCGAATACATTTTGAACGCTTTAAATGCACGAGTGAGACGTGAAACTGAAATGCTTGGGGAGACTAAGAAAGACGCTCGAGTGGACTTTGGTACAATGCATTGAAATCTTGAAATTGTCTCCAATACTACTGCCCGTATTTCTCAACGCTCTTTGAGGAGTGCACGAGTCAATAACGTGTAGAAGCAAGCAATTTAGAATGTGCAAATCATAAATTTCTTTAAAATTAGCCATTTCTGCCCTCTTTGATTTATCCGGTAGCCAGCTGCCGGAGCGACAATAAAGACGAATACGATAAGTTTCATGTAAATGAAGACTTTAAATGATTTTTATGATGGTTTCTCTCGTCAAACAAAAAAATTACAGCGCAAGAGTTGTTGAAATGTTGATGTTCAAAACTACCCTGAACTTGCGGTTTTGAAGGAAGAAATACCTTATTTTTTTTAGAAAATGATAATTTGCGCAGAAAAACTGCCCATTAACTAAAATAATTTTAGAGAGTGATTTTGAAGAGGACACATTGAAGAAGTTTTCCTGAACTTGGGAAGTCGATTTGAAGAGATTTAGCGTAAAACAGTTGGGGTTAACGTTTGTTGGAAAATTGAAAATTCCGGATTTTGCCCAGTTTGAATAGCTGTCAAGGCCACCAAAAGCGATCAATTTGGGTTTAAATATCTTTTCCCGATAGAAAAAATTGTGCTCTTTCCGAATCTGTCGTCAAAAGTTGTAAAACGTTCACTTGGAAGCGAGCAACTCGCATTTTTCCGAGAAAAGTGACTTAAGCCTTAAAAATCGTTCAAAAAATCATATCTCGAATAGTTTTGATTTTCGGACCATAGCCGGTGGGGTATTTTCGATCACAAATGAGGTCTAATTTCACCCATCTTTTTTTGTACAAGTCAAAACCGACCACCCTGTATTTAATTACTGAACAATGAAGACTCTTTCAACGACTGATCAAGTTGAGGGTCCGGAAGTCCAGACCCTCAACCTTGTGGCCATCAGATGGCGCAGGATTTGCCCATCATGACAGCAAACACAGCCCTGTACCCTGCTGCGGATCTCCTTAAGATGTGGCCAGTACCTAGGCCCTTGCCGGCCCTTACCTGGCCTGTACCCCATCTTTGGCCCAGACTCCCCAGCAGAGTCGGTCCCATCACTCAGCTCGGCTTGTTAGCCGTAACTGGTGGCCAGCCACCCGCGCCCGAGAGGCACGACGTGGAGGTGGGTCTTTCAGAGCTGGGGATGCTGGCTTGCGCCATTAACCGAAACCGGGCAGGGAAGGTGCCTCTGTACCCTGTATAGTAGCCAAGACTCAAGAGTCGTCCTTGCCAATTTGGGCCTTCATTTTTTGCCCAATATTCTGTGCGGGAGGAACACGACGAAATTTTTTACTGTTTGACCCTTTTAAGAAATCTAATGTCCCCACGCACATTAATGGCCACATTTTAATTAATTAGGTAATTTAACACGTTAAGCGCCATGTGCATGATTCTGATACACCCAAAGGGGTCTCTCTGGGGCCATGTGTATATATTTGATGCACTCTGACATGTCAGCTACGGGCCACGGGTAAAGATTTTATACACATTCGATGGGCTGTTTCAACTGCCTTGTGTCACTGTGATACACGTTTTTTCCACTTCTTCTATGATTAGTCAGCCTTGCTTGGCCTCTGGGAAACGCGTTCTGCTTTTGGCGCCAAGAAAATATTGCTGACTGAGCCAGAAACACCCCCTTACCTTCCTCCTACGTTTTCACTGTGCTCTTGGGCATTCGGGAAATAAAAACAGTGCGTTGGGTTGATCCACCTTTTTTCAACTGGCTACGCAGCTTAGTATACTACTGCTTTCGTAAGATGGCTCAAAAAAGAAAGTTTACCGAGGAGGAGGTGACTCGATTTCTTGAGGAAGAAAGTGACGAGTCTAGCGATAGTGAGTATACTTTTTGTAAACTGCTTGTGTTTCCTTATGTTTTATCATACACCTTGTGCGTGACCATGTTTTGAATTTATGTTACAGCTCTTAGCGAGGAGTCTCCGATTGATGGCTCGGAAGGATTCAGTGAGGAGGATAATGAGGAGTCAAGCGAAAAGGATGGCTGCAGCGATTCGACGAAATGGATTGAGCCCAACGATTGTTTTCTTGATTTCCCCTGCAATAAAGAGAATAAAGTGTCGGATTGCTGTCATCGGCTTTTGGAAGGGACTGACAAGTCTCCACTAGATTTTTTTCTCCTATTCTTGGATACTGAGGTCGTAAATCTCATCGTCACACAAACAAACATCTATGCCGAACAAGAAATTATAAAGAAGATGATGGCAGAGAAAATATCTCCTGGAAGTCGAGTCACTGCCTGGTCACCAACTAACTCCAATGAGATCTTGACGTTTTTGGCTTTACTGTTGTGGATGGGGCTCGACAAGAAACCGTCTCTAAGTGATTACTGGAGTAAGAGTGAACTCTACGAAAACCGTGTAAGCGTCTTTATGAGTAGGAATAGATTTGAACTGCTGCTCTCATTCTTACACTTTTCTGACAACGAATCCGCTACTCTCGGAAGAAGACTGCACAAAATAGAAGACTTTCTTCAAATTATGAACAGACGATTCTCTAAAATGTTTGACGCAGGGGAAAAAGTCACCATTGACGAGTCAATGATTCCTTTCCGGGGTCGGTTGAAGTTTCGTCAGTACATTCCAAACAAAAGGCATCGATACGGTATAAAAGTGTTCAAACTTTGCTTATTGAGTGGATATACTTGGCACGTAAAAGTATACACGGGAAAAGAAGATCGCTCCACCAGCAACTTGACGATAACGACGCAGGTCACAATGGAAATTATCGGCCCTTTGCTCGACGAAGGCAGAACCCTGTATACTGATAATTATTATACAAGCGTTGAATTAGCGGACGAGCTTTCTAAGAGAAAAACACACCTGATAGGAACTCTTCGAATCAATAGAAAGGATAACCCAGGAGGCGTAACCAAAGCCAAGCTTCAAAGAGGTGACATGAAAGTTCTACAACGTTCTGACAGAAAGATCACAGTTGGAAAGTGGAAGGACAAGCGGGACGTCGCGTTTTTGACCACAAAAAGTTTGCCTACGATGGTTGAAGTGACTACTAAGTCTGGGAAGATCGTTAAAAAACCATCAACAATTTTGGATTACAACAGTGCCAAGGGATACATTGATCTTTCGGATCAGTTGGCATCCTATAGTAATGCGTTGCGTCGAGGAGTCAAATGGTATCGGAAAGTTGCACTTGACGTCCTACTTAATGTCGCTGTTGTAAACAGCCATCGGCTGCATTTCTTGGAGACTGGAAGAAAAATATCAATTGTACATTTCCGAGAAGAGATTATAAAATCAATCTTGAAGGGAACCCAAGCAAATGGCGAAACAAGCGCTCTCTCTCACGTTCAGTTGAGCCAAAAGCATGTCCTGGAAGAGGTGCATCAAAAAAGAGGACGCTGCCAGGTTTGTTACAATCAACTAACTACCAGTTTCAATAGCGCAGTGGCGAAAAAACAGAGTAAACAAGTCATAACCACTTGTCAACTCTGCAAGTACAAATACATGTGCTTGGGATGTTTCTTCAAGATTCATCGCTGCGTACTGAAGAACATCAAATTGCACGGAGCCGAGCCCGAGGCAACTCAAAATGAAGATGAATAATCATTCTTCACGTTTATGATTTTCTTTGTTTTCTGTTTCTTTTTTTCGATGCTTTTGTCTGTATTTTACTAAGTTTGCGAAATATGACCTAATTATAATTGGCGATTACTACATTATTTCTCTAACTTACCTTTGGGTATCACATTCAAGCATATTAGTGGCATATTTATGATGTATATCAGTGGTCACTAATAGACATCAAATATAAAGTCGGCATTCCTGGGCCACGTGTATAAAATTGATACAACCGCCATTTTGGATTTCTGGTGCCCAAAAATAATTTGGAAAAATCATAAATACATCAAGGATGGAACTATAAAGCTAATTAGAAGGTAAAATACATTTGGCCTGGGAGTGAGGAAAAACGTTTTTTGGCCTGGCCTGCAGGGAAAAACACAAAAATGTCCACTGGCACTCAACGTGTTAATAAATGCAGAATTAAGAAGAGAAAAGAAGACGAGGAGGATAGGACGGGGGTCGAGGTATCATCTGTTCAGTTCCCCAAACCTCTAGAAGGTAGAATGCTGCCAGAAAAAAAGGTCTTGAAACAAATCTGGGAAAAAGTCGGACATTTCTTGCGCAAGTACTTGTCTGCCCATATGGCAATATATTTCAGTGTTTAAACTTGGTTCAAACGAAGCAGTTTGGTTTTTGTTTCACTTCAGCAGAGGGTTCAAGAGAGGGGGTAATAGAAATGCTTCAAATTTAGGTGCGAACAATTTCATACTAAGCCCCTCCATGGGCTTCGAAATGGGGATAATAAAAAAGAAATAATTCAATTTCTTGAACTATCATTCAACCAAACAAACCTAAAACTTCACTTTTAATGTTTTTAACCAAGGTAAATAGACTAAAGAGGTATGCTCTTAATTTTCAACCAATGATAATTATCTGCGCCATGACGTCATGGGATGACAATATTTTTAAAAAAATTAACAGGTGGGAGTTATGTAATAAAACTTAAAATAAGTATTTATTTCTGCGTCACGGAGTTTCCGCTCAAGTGACGTTGATTGTTGTTTTAAACGAAATCCTCAAAATGGCCACTATAGCTCGTCAATTTAAACATGGAACTCGCCACCCCTGAATGAGACGGTGAGCACTTCTGGCTACGGGGCCTAAAGTTATCTGTCTTGATTGCGGGTGTACCCCACTACCCGCGAATTCGGTAACGAAATTATAGGGAAAGAGGTTTCAACTAATCGAATGAGAGCGTTGTCCGCGGGTTTATGTTCTGCTGGACGGGCTATAGAATCAGTGTCGGTTATGGGAGGTCCTTACTGAAAGCCACCAACTTCCCAGAATTACGCATTTCTACTCATAAAAAAATAAGAATGCCGTGATTTCCTCGAAATTTGTTTTTTAATTAACGATTTTTTTCATTTTTTTATCTTTTTTGTGACTCGTGGACACAATTTTTCTTTTTAAATTTTCTTCTTCCCTATTCAAGTACTTCATTCGTACAAATATTCGAAATTTAGCAAATGCGTGTACCAAATTTGGGTTCACTTTTTCGTTCAACTCTCCCCGTATAAACGACGAGGTTTCTTTAACAATTTTTTCGATTTTGTTAATTGCTTTCCCATGTAGGCGACCAAATGCGGCCTCCATTGCCAGGAATTCGTTTTGCCACTGTTTTGAAGGAGAAGTGAGGCCTCCGAACGACAAGCACCGAACCCACGAAGGGGCCATTGCGTATGAGTGATGGCTTGATTCTCCCTCACTTCTCTCTTCAGCCATGTAGGGATAATCTTTTTTGAATTTTTTGGCCAAATACCCCGCCAGGTATGACCAGCCGTCTTCCTCTGGGGAAACAGGCAACGTTGAAGACGATGCGATCTGAAATGAGGTGCTTTCGAAATCTTGATCAATGTTTTCGACTGAAGAGCATTTGATTCCAGTGTTCACCGCCTTCATGGCACTCGCTACGATATATTCATCGCTTTCATCTTCTACCTGCTAACAAAATAAGGAAGACCAAATTAATTTAGGGGCAAACGAAGTGTAAAAGATGTAGACATGTAGGGTAAAGTAAACGATGAGCATTGTGAGGGTACAGTAAACGAGCTTTCTTTGTTGCATCGTAGAAATCAACAATTTCATGGTAGAAGGGAATTTTTTGAGTCAACAATTATTTTTGGACTCGACTCACAAGATCATATTGCGCACCAACGTGCCAGTAAACTCAAGCAAGCGAACTTGTATACATTTCGATGAATAAAATATTTTGCGAGTTAATTTGGTCTAAATCAGCGAGGAAAGAATTGTAGAATATTCCACATAATACATAATGCTTAAGTTAGTCAGTTAAACCTTAACGTTGCTGTGGCTTTGAACTATGCCCGGGTTTTTCCCAAGAAGAATCATCCTCATTCTATAGAGGCAGTTGAGAGGAGCCGGATGATCGTGGAGGCCTCCTCTAGACCTTAACTAATGTATAAAGAATAAATAAATTGTAATTGTTATGGGTATGACAGTAGCAATAGACAGCTTATGGCAACCTGAGAAAAAAGTTTTCGAGACAATCTTGATTAAGCCTGTGGGTCAACAAATAAGATATATTAAATTTTTTTCATATCGTTGAAAAGCCCCATTATGGATTTTGAAGATATAATGATTCCTTTCTGGAATAGTTCATTACATACATTTGATTTTATCTTATGAAAGAAAAATAATAAATTAGTAAAGTACTAAACCTGAAAAATCTGGAGACTTTTTTTGCCAATGCAGGTCATTGTGGACACAGTCCGGATCATTGAATTGAGTGTGTTTGTTTGGTCTTCGAGCAACAAACCAAAAGGTTTTTTCGTAGGGACTTTCGCTGACGGAGAATATGAGTTCATTACGTCAAACCAGTCGTTGAATAGCTCGAAAAGTTCTCCAACGGACCTAGCCAAACTGTCATCTGGGAAGTATCTAAGATTGGACAATGGACATTATGCCGAAAAATTCAATTTTTCCCTGCATAAATCACAAATAACCCATACCTCTGCAGTGCAATAGCGTTAGTATGCGAGAAGAGCTGAACAGCGAGCCCTACATTCTGCCTCTGGGTTTTTTCACATGACAAATGCTGAGACGTCAACTTGAAACAGGAATTGATTTCGGCAGTGGAGGCCTTGAGAAGACGGTTTAAGGGTTCTTTTGTAATGATGGTTCCGTCTCCCAGTTTGAAACCAGTATCGATAAACCTGTAAGGGAAGGCGATTCCCATTTTATTTCTCAACGCTCCAATTCCTCAACACCGAAATGCATTAAAATGCACGCAGTATTCCCATTCGTTGATTGTTAGGAGGTGCACGAAATGCAATGAAGTTGATTCTTTTTTACTATCTGATATAAAAAAAATGACTTGTGCAAGTTTACAATTGTGCATTTCGGAGTAATCTCACTTCGGATTAGATTAGGTATGGAATGGGCCACATAATAAAAAACAAAAAACGAACCAGTTCCTAAGTAGCTTGATGAGATGAGGACCGTCAGCTAGAAAAAAAAATTTTTTTCTTTTCTTCATGAAGCGAAAACATGTTTTTTATCGCTCGAAAACGAGCGATAAAACGGTCGTTTCTACGGCTAGCCCGAGAAAGTAGTTTTGGAAAGAGTCCGTCAGGAGCGTTCCGAGCAGTGATTCTCCGAACTGCACTTTCATACTGACAAAAAGTTAAAAAACAAAATCATCCAAAGGAGTTTTTAAACATCTGTGAAAATCGGGAGACAACTGCCGAGAGGGTCCTGAGCTACGTCATAACCCAACCTTCTACATTCAGACCCCAAAAGACCATTAATTAGTCACTTATTTTAATAATAAAATGATTTGGTTTTTTCTACACCTTAGTTTTCACTTCATTCAAAAAAAAAAAATAGAATATTGACCTCGCCGCGAAAGTGCTTTGCCAGTCCTCGAGGCGTCCGGCCTCGCCTTCGCATCGGCCGTACAACTCCTCTCGGCCCGGCAAAGACACTTTCGCGGCTAGTGCACAATATACTATTTTGAGTCACCGGGTGTAAAATGAATGTATTTTCCACGTTTATTCTCAGCTCCTTCCATAAGCCCATGTTACCTGAATTTAGAAGGAAAATTCAATCTCAAGCCAATAATTTTCAAGCCAGCGTATTACCACCCCCGCAGTCCGAAACACAGGCAACCACGTTGTATTCTATGTCACTGAGCTTTCGAATTATTTTCAGTAGTAGCTCTTTCGTTACTTTCTTGTCAAAATCTACATATACTGGCTGTTTCCAGCTATCGAAAAGCCCACGTGCCATGATCACCTGCATGTACTGGTGCCTTCCAACGATTTGGTCTAATTTTGAGTCGTACTCAAACATTGATGACACCTTCATCTCATCAAAAGTTAACACGGTCGTTTTTTGAAAAGGCGATTTTGCTTGACCGGTCGACAACATGATTTTTAGTCTGTCTTCTAGGGTTCCGGACCTCAAATCTATGGTCGTAGCCCACTTTCTCAATGTACTCAGGCCTGGAAGAGGGTAAGCTAGTTTTACGCGTAGGTACACATAGGATCTTCGCCCCAGATATCTACATATAAATCATAATATGATTAACAAAACAGAAAATCCTAAGGTCCCTCTCACAATAGGAGAAAAGGACCTAACAGATAACGATGAGTTTGATACCTAAGAGTAAATGCCTTTGATAATTCATCACGAGTCCACTTAGCCCTAACTTTCTTTTTTTAAGTATTTGCAATTGGTTAGAGGACAAACAAGGAGCCAAATCGGCACCTAGTCCTTTCCCAACTTCTCGACTTTGTTTCCGCAATGAATTATTGTTATTTTTTTCTGAAATAAATTCTCCCAACTTCTTTTTGGATAGCTGCAAGTTTCTTTCCATTTCTTCGTTTTTTAAATGTTCGGTGCACAAAGCCTCTTTCAATTTAATGAGTTCCAATTGTAAATCCATGCAAACGTTTCTTAGAATTTTGCAATCTGTGTTATTGCATGGTCGGGAGGTTTGAATTTCTTCAGTATAAGCACAGCCCAGGCTCAATGGTTGAATGTGAAACGTGGGGGATGCGTTTAATGGCTCAGTTTGTACTCCCACAGACGAGCACTCTTTGGTGGTTCCATTGGGTGGCGACCGGTGAAGAGGAAGAATTACTGGCAATAAAAAGAGATAATCTCGTTTAAGTTCACAGTCAATAATAACTGAGGTGGAGATTAGAATAATTACAATCTTTTTCGACCATTGAGTCAGTCTGCGCTACCAGTGACGGGAACCATTTGGAGGTTGCACCCAGAGGCGAACGGTGAAGAGGCAGCATTACTGGCAATATAAAAAGGCCAATCTCATTAAAGTTCCCAGTCAATAATTGATTGTAGGTATAGTAACTGGAATAGTTACCATTTTGTTTTTCTAATTCGCGTGCATCTATTGAATTCACCAGTAGTTCAGGAAACGAGTGAGAAATAGTATTTCCTACCGTAGTAGCCATAGGATGGATGGGAGACGGAATATCTATACCATTAAAGCATACGACTGATCATTAACTGCATGTCTTTGAGGTCAAACGATTTCCTTAAGGTTTCCAGTCTAAGACAGACTGAGATGGAGACCAGACTGATTACCATATTTTACTTGTTTCTTGCGTACGTCCATTAAATTCATCTTTATTTCAGGAGACGAGCAAGAACTGGGATTATCATCCATGAGAACACTGAGAAAAAAAGTCGGTAAGCTCACTCGGTTAGACTTGAAACTCGGTCGTTCTTACCGTGAAAACGGCTGGCTTAACCTGACCTTTTTAACCGTGTTAATTCGGTAGACACGGTTGAACAGGTAAATATGGTCAACCTAACCGAGTTTGAGCTAAGATCTGTAGAACCAACCGTGCAATTTAACATTTTAACCTTGTCTGTCAGTTAATACCGGAATAACCGAGTTGCTCATTCTAATGGACGTTGAACCTGCCTACTACCTAACTGTTAAGACTACCGAAACTCGGTTAAACAAAGGTTACATTTGTATGCGGCTCGTGCCGAGTGCCCGTAAGGATAAAATCCCCCCCCCCTCCCGAGCTAGTCAATAGAACTGGATCGGGGGGGGGGGGTTTATCCCCTACCCCTCCATCTTACAGTGAAAGGTCCCAGATCCACCCTTGTTTTTGTCTTTTTCGTTTGTTCATCTTTATCAATTCTGGTTACTTATTGTAATTACTCTCTCTATTAATTCGGAAATTCATATTTATACATAATCGTGTTCAAAGCAGAAGCCCATTCTCACTAGACCGCCTGGCCTTGGCTTGGAAAGAATGATGGGCACACACAAAAAAAAATAACGGTTCGGGAATTGGGGAGTAGATGTGGATCACATTAGACAAAGATGGGCGGAGGGGCACAGGACAGGAGGCAAGCCTCGAGCTGCTTGCGTAGCAGAAAAAAGAAAAGAAATAGTGCCCCTCAGCATGCTCAAGCTGACCAAGTCCCAACCTTGAAAGTCGGCTAGCTACACAGAACACGGTCAGCATCAACCGTGTAGCAACTCCCTCCACCTAACAACCAGCTCCGAGGCTCCGACAAAGCATAATTCCTCTCCCTCGCTGTTCATTCTGGGTTCTGCGTTTGGGATAGAAACTAGAAAGTGTGCTTTTGTCAGTCGCGTAAATTTTATTGAAAACTTGCAATTGCAAAGTTTAGAGTGTTCCTATTTTTTCTGCCTACTTAAATTTGGTAAAGAGGAAGCAAAAGGTTTACTTCGTTCATGGCCTGTCCGAAGACGTAATCGACAAAATCGCTGGTAAGTAGATACATGATTAATTTGTATCAGTGCACGATTAATTTTATTTCGATGGTTTCTGGTATTTGACTAATTTTTCAATAGCGGGATTTCAATGGGAACACTCTCATCTCAATACATTTAGATGATGTTAGATTTGGTGGGAAAGGCAGGGGTATTAAATTTATGTGGTATAACGCGTTGAGCGGCGCGGCGCAAAACCAACGATCTTGATGAATTTTAATTTTATTTAATCTTGGAAGTTTTCTATTTTGTCTTCTTCAATACGTGTTGAAAACTGCACATATATTTCTTCCTTCTACACTACTGCAGCAAACCTGTCCAAGGTGAACTCCTCGTAAAGCGGAAAACCTGTCAATTGCGGGAAAAAGGGCCGGTCTCTTGAAATAACTAATGCACGTTTCTCACTAATAATTATGGAAACCTCTCCAACGTGGAAGTGGAAAGCCTGAAACAGCAGCACAGTGCAGCTGCAAGGTAACAGTACTGCTTGTTGTTTCAATTTTCAACAGCCTTAACTTAAAACTTCTGTTTTTTTTAGGAGTTCTATCTACTTCATTCAGTGGACGTCGGTGTCGCCTCCCCTGAGAAAATGTAACACAGTACAGCTGCAAGGTCACAGTACTAGATCTAGTCGCTGTTTCGAGCTGGAACAACCGAAATTAATTTTTTTATTGAATTTTTTCTAGACTACGCAGTCACCGGGCAGATTGTAAAATTGTTTAAAAAAAAAACAAACAAACAAACTAAACAAAACGCCAGCAACCCAGAGTAAAATCGCCTAATAAGGAAGTGATCGGATTGAAGTACTCTTCGATAGTGCAACAACAAAGTAATTGGTCGTTTTTTCACTCTTCAATGAGCGAATGAAGACACAGAATCTCAATATGCGTGTGTATACGTACATTCTTGTACTTTGAAATACATATTAGCATTAAATAATTATTTTACGAAACGCTCTTATTTCGCTGCTAATGTTTATTTTAATTACGTATGTGTCCTAATCCTAATTTTCATAATTTTTGTAGCGCGCCTGATTACTCTAGAGTTCAAAGCGAAGCGTGGGTCGGTTTCTGCATCGCATACGTTTTCTCGCCTAAGATTACTAGTGAGGAAAGAAGAAAAAAAAATGCTACAACAACAAAAGAAACCTAGATAAAATTACCGACTACTGTTGTTGAGTCTAGCACAGTTCGGTTGGAGTTCAGAAGGTTAGTTTGGCTGACTCAACGCGGCTGGCTTCCCAAAGCATAGTGAGGAGTATCAGATAAGTGACGATTAAAACTACAAAATTGTTTGCCTGACTGACATTACAGAGACGATCAAAATAGCGAAGTGAATTAGGTAAGATTAACGGAACAGGAATGGTACGAATAACTCAGCATAGTGGGTTGGGTCAACCGACACTTTACGGTCAAAATAACCGAGCAGTGTGGGTGGCCTTGACGTTACGTATTCGGTTGCTATAAACGAAAGATCAGTTGGAGCAGCAGTATTCATGTGGAACGAATGACAGATCAGACTGAGTTAGTCCAACTGTAAAGCCGGTAGAGATAACCGAATATTCGGTAGTCGCTCGTTAACCAAGCGTTCAGTTAAAATAACCGTGTTGAATTTTGACCGAGTCTACTCGGTCAACCTCGGATCAACCGAGCTAAGTCGGTCAGAGAGTTGCAACCGAGCAGACACGGTTATCAGGGAACTAGGTCAATTAGACCTAGCGTACTTCTAACCGTGTCTGCTCGGTTGCAACTCTCTGACCGACTTAGCTCGGTTGATATTGACCGATTATCTGTCGATTTTTTTTCTCAGTGAAGAGATGGGATAGCTAGCGATGAATAACAGGAGCATTAATTGAGGATAGGGCTCATCGTTTTAATTAATAAATAATCCATAACGACAATCTTTTTTGAGTTGTTTTGGTGCGTAACCCATTATGCGTGCTTTTGTTGCATCCTCGTAGTCGTTAATCGCGAAATGAGCGCTACAAACTCGTTGAGATCCTAAATTGAAGACTTCAGCCTTTTTGCATTTTCTCAACCACTGGAGAAGGGTTTCTTCCCTCTTCGGGAAACGAAAGAACCTCAATTCCTCTCCATTTTTTTTGGTTTTTCTATAATTATTAGTGCATGTAGGAACGCCGCAACAGCTTCCTCCATGCTGTCGAACCCTTGTCGGAGCCATCCCTGAGAATGAAAAAATATTGAAAGGAACAGGAAATCCTGCATCAGTAAATTCATATCGGTGGAAGAGAAGCATTATCATACAAAATTGCAATGACCCTCTGACGGTTGTTTTGTATGTTGCCTCTTTTACAATTTTTTCCAGACGTAATATTTTTTTTTCATTCGTTGCCTGGACTACGAACAAAATCCAAGGGGGGAAACCTTGGGGGGAAACACAGAAAAAAAATACAACCACCCACAAAAATTGCTTCAGATGTGAAGTTCGGTCCCTCATTTCATTTTTTACTCCCGTGACGTCAAAATTTACAAAAAATTCCTTAGTTACGAGCATACCTCTTTAGTCTATTTACCTTGGTTTTTAACTACTTAGAACACCAGCTACAATAGAAGACAGGACAGACAAGTCTCCGTGTGTAAACGGCTGAGAATAGCCCCCCAGTTGGTTGATTTTTATAAACAATTTTCGCAAACCCCGTATTTTTTAACATTCACGTAAGGATTTTCAACGGAAATAATGAGACAGCCGGAATGGTAGAATACAGCTCAAGATGAGAGATAGAGAGAGAGAGAGAGAGAAAAAAAAAAACTTAAAAAATGTTCACGTTGATATTAATGTCAAAAGGGTAATAGTCGGGAGCAGGAGCGTGATCAAAAAGATTGCTTCTTACGGTCCTCCAGTGAAGGAGAAGCGTTTTTTTTTTTTTTCTTCTTCTTCTTGGGAAGCATCAAAATTGTGTTTGGAGTAAACCTTTTTGGTTCATACAAGCCGCCCTTCTTTCTCGAGAATTTCTCAATTCTTTCGCTGTGTGTGTGTTTGGGCGCGTTTTCCTTGGTATGCGTGACTTCAATTGCCCGGCATCGCTCACACGCCGAGGCCGAACAAGCACTTTCTGGAATGAAGGTAAAACGCGAAAATATTGAATAAAATAAATTATACGAGAAATATCGAGGTCATTTCAGCTCTCAGATCCTTCGACATTTCTTTGTCAAGCAGGCAAATTTTAGAGTTCTACTGGTCTAAAAAAAATGTGTTGGAATTCCCACATTGTGTCATTTTAGATCGAAAACACGAGTTTTAGAGTCAGTGTAGGCGAAAATACTGGGTTGAAGTAAGAGAAGAAACAGTTGTATTTTCCACACTGCCCAACTCTGAAATATAAAACCAGTGAACTAACAACATCGCTATTGATTTTTACACGTATAATGAAGCTTTTTTTCATTAAAATTTACCATGTACCATTCGGAGAGTTTACTCTGGTTAGGAAATTGTAAAGCCAAAATTCAAAACATTCCTCCAAATAGTCCGTTGTCCGTTCCGGCTTTTCTAATATAAAAGCATCTCCTCCCCACTTCCACTACTATTTGAATCATACACTTTACTAGTTCAAAAGCGATAATTAATTGAGAAACAGGCAACTCAGAAAGGGTTTAGAACCGTGTTTTCTCAATTGAGGCAAACTCACTCATTCTCTTTCCACCCCTATCATTCTATCCCTTTCACTCTTCTCGCTCTCCCTCTCTCCTCAGCAAGAAAAGATTTAGGTTAATGTTTTTTTGCGACTGAATGGAATGCGACTGTCCCCATTGTTTCACCGAGTGAAATTTATTGTTTTAGGATCGCTTTAGGTGGAGGCTGAAGAACTGGTTGGTGGCACAGAGAGGGGGATATTTTTTTTTTTTTTTTAGTTAGCTGCTACAAAGTGAAGGAAAGAGAATAAAATGAGACCTTGGGTGGATCTTGCAGAATAGAAAAGCTAAGGTGAAATGAGAATGGTGGTGGTGGTGGGGGGGGGGGATTGCTTCTTCGGTGCGAAATTACGTTGAATAAATCTAGCAGTGCGAACTCTTAAAAGGATGTCGACCGACCCGGGAAATCCGGGAATTTTTAGTGATCGGGAAAACCCCGGGAATTTTGTGAATGACCCGGGACATTTTTTTCCCCCTGACTGATTGGAAATGAATGAGAATGAAACAATCACTATAACTGTAGATAGAAACTATCCTTTAATTATACAGAATAGACCAAATGAATGAGATTGCCTGGCAGTTGCCTTATAGCGTTTTCCATTTGCTTAAAATTCTGCTCTAGAACTATCAATTTCCACCCGTTTTAAATGACTTGAGTTGGAACATTCTGTTTTATTAGATCTATTGCCGACTAGTTTCGGGGTATGCACCCCATTATCAAGGCATCCACTAGAAACAAATATCTGTCACATGTTACGAAACATTCCCAAACATCTTGAGAAGTTTGTGCACCAATTAAGAAACTTGTTTCTTTGTTGAAATTTGTTGTTGTTGTGTCCGGGAGTGTGTCAAGGTACGCATAGCATAGAGTATAGAACTTGTGAACAGGGCCATATGGTTTGTTAACCGTACCTGAAGGATTCCTTATATGTAGGTATGCAGTGGGGAATAAGTAAAACTATCATTTTTGGGCTATTGTCCCACTCAAAATGTCTGGCAAAAGCAGATTCGTGTTCTTCACAGAGCTAGAAATGACATTAATTTCGGCAAAATTTTTGTTCAAATCATCCAAGCCCCCCCCCCCCCCCATTTTTTTGCAATTTTATCATTTTACATCAACTCAGTGTCCCATCCGATTTGTCTGGCATTGAGATATTCCGGTAGCGGAACATCCAAATAGTTAGAAATGACCCATGCCAGACATGTTCAGATGATCCGATGTCGGGGCAAACTTCGAACGCTGTCGTCCCTCCATGTCCCACTGAAGGAAACCTCTCTAGGCGTATGATTAGCCTTTACAAACTCCAGGCACGATCAGATGATACGAAAAACGATTTTTTTTTTGCAAACAGCAAGACCCCCCCCCCCCCCCGGCTTGGCCTTGTCCCGCTAAACATTTCTGGCGACGATACAGGCGCGTTTGCCAGCCAAAAAACAACAACTCACATTCCTCGAAATTCAACGCGTCACACCCTACAACCTTTTTAATCTTAAATCCCTAATCACGAATCAAACCATTTAATTTTTACGCAACTCAAACACTTCCACCAGTCAACTGCACAATTCCAACGAGAAAATTTTATTAATCCACTCCAACACGGGTCGGGTTTCAATGAATGAATGAATCACGTCGAGTGACGCGGATGCCTACAAAAAAAACAAAAACGAACTAAGGAAAAAAAACAACATAGTAAACAGAACTCACCCTAGTCTAGATACACAGAAAAATCGCAACCACAAAAAAACGACAAAGCAACCCAAAAATCAACGTAAAGACCGCTCGGTCCAACCAACAACCAATGAAAAACCTAACAGACCTCTCGGGGGGAACGAAACCAATGTACCCTAACCGTTGGGGGGGGGGGACGAAACCTGGACCAACGGACCGCCGCTGCCACCAATGTACCGCCCTATGGGTCTGGGTTCAGAGAGTCGACAAAGAGCAACAAAGAGGTACCTTTACCCCGTGATGTACATTTATTATTTATAGTCTGACTTCCCCAGGCCCGACGGCCTGCGGTAGCGTGTACACGAGCTGGCGCGAGGGCTGGCCGCGAGGCTTCCGTCCCCCCTGCACGGATGTGCGTCCCTGACTCTAAGCTGTCCCCCAACTCTAGCAGAGAGCTCGACTCCGTCCCCCCTGGGTTTTTATACTAAACCCCCGAGGAGATGTTTGTAAAACCCTAAGTGTTGTGGATAACAAGCAGTTTCCTCAAGGATTTGTTGACGCTATCGGGTCATTCTCTCCCGCTCGTCCCTGAGCTCGCCGGGTTCATTCACCGAGCGGTGAACAATTACCCGGACCGAGCTCCTTTTCTCTATCGCTTAACATAACGCCGTTTTTAGGGCGTTACATAAGAAGTTGGTACGCACGCGTCCTACAGCCCTACAGCTGCTGATTTAAGATCAGCAATCAAAGAAGCTCTCAATACTACAATTGAAGGGAAAACGCCACAAATTTCTATGGATAACCCAGCAGTAAATTTTAAAATGCTGAAAGAATATCAAAAAGAAATAAAAGAGGATCGTGGAACAGCTTCTCATTGATTTGGGAAGTTGTGGGCTCCACGTTATTCACGGGGCTTTCAAGACCGGTGTAGCCAGTGTTGATTGGAAAGTGAAAGAGTTCTAGGTGTCTCTACACAACCTGAAATCACCGGCGACGCCATTTTACGCGAACTACGTCGTCCGATGAGTTTCCAGTCCCCTTCTGCCTCACCCTCTGGGTCAAAAACGCTAGGGCACGGGCGAGAACAATGGCGATATTACATCATCTGAGGACTTGGTTAAATGAGGTTCATCGTAAGGGTAACGACAATCGCATGAACAAGGGTAATAAAAACTTCCTTAGAGTGGCCTCGGCTCTTGATGACACGTTATTGGGCCCGAAATTCGCGTTTTTTGTTGCCACAGCTGAAATGATAAAGCCAGTCGAATGATCCTATGGCGCCGATGTTTTTTCGGGAACTAGAGCAACTCACTATCGCCCTTTTGGAGCGAGTTGTCAAAAAGAGCGTTTTGAAAGACAGATCTACAGTAATGTCTGTTAACCTGAAGGATGCCAACCTACTGCCAGCGAAGGATTTCGACCTGGGGTTTTCGACAAGAGCAGCCTTGAAGAAAGTCAACGATTTAAGATCTCAGAGAATCCATGATGCACGTGTCTTACAATTTCGTGCTGATTGCCAGAAATTGTTCGTCCGCATGCTGGAAAAATAAAGGAACGGTCACCGCTTAATTCTGGACCCTATTGTAGCCACTGAAACCCCAAGAATTGCGGAAGAACGGATTGTCCTCGCATTGGAAATTCTATGTACCAAGACGAATTGGCTATCAGGTTTCAAGGCAGACCTCATCAAGACGGCCTACTTAGCAATTTTAAGGCTGGACTCTGTCACTACTGCTCTGGTGGGAGAAAGCCACGTCTTGATTTTCTGTGGATGAACGTGGTGGTATTGATGCGAAAAGCAAGAACAAGACCAAGCCCTTGACAGTCTTGGTCTTGGTCTTACATAGCGACAACATCCATTCTGCATTGGCATTGACAATCCAGTCTGGTCTTGGTCTCGCAGGCTCAGTCTTATTCTTGGTCTTGGTCTTGCGCAAGAGTCTCGCAAGACTCTTGCACACTAGAAGGGGGGGGGGGGTGACGGTCACTACTATGAACTTACTTGTTCTTTCTCGGAAATTAAAAATGAGGGAAATAAATCAGTAACTTTTATAGTGCGAGGGATTTAGCCGCTGTCAACGATGTAGCCATAGTTGCAAAAACCTTTAATTTCACTCCGTAGAAGATAATCGTTGACCACCGGTTCAGCCAAGGAACTTGAGAAATTGATGCGTGCTAAAAATTAGGCAACACCTACTAAAAATAGCTATTCCGAGCGTAAAGATGGATAAACGGACCATAATACGCGCCAAAAAAAAAAGCTAGTTCTGACGATTCACGTTGTAAAATGGCTAAACTGACAATTTTCTGGCGATTTTCACTGTATATATGGGCGGTCTGTCTCGTATCTGGAAGTGGCAAAACTGAAATTACGCTCCCTGAACATTGCCAAACTAATTGCGCGCATTGAATAACGCAAAAATGACGATTCGTGCACTGAAAATGTCGAAGCATATAATGTCCTGGCCTGATAATCGACAAATCTCGCGCCGAAAATGATCAACCTGAACATTCGCTCAACATGGTTCAATTCTGACTATTTTCGCTTCACCTCAACGGACTTCATGCCCGAAAACCGGCTAAAATGACCATTTGCGCGCTAAATATTACCAAATAGACCGAAAACATTGGTGTATTATTCGAAAATGGCCTAATCGACGATTCGTGTACCCAAAAATGGCCAAAAACATGAAATAAAATACTCATACAGGCCTACACAGACAACTCAGGCAATGAAAATAAATGGCAAATCCAACGGTTTGTGCTCGAAAATGACCAAACTGGCACCTCTGGCTCCAAAAAACGACCAATCTGACCACCATCGGACTCTAGAATGTCAATTCGAAGATTCATGCTGTAAAAAAATCGCATTGACTATTGCACACGCTAAAAAGGGCCATCCCGATAATTTTCGTCCTGAAAATGGCAACTGACCATTCGCGCTGAAAAAGTGGTTTGGTTTGACGGACTTTTCGCTTCTAAAAAAAATGCCTTGTTGGACTATCCAAACCCAATAAAATGGTGAAACCGACTAACAAAATATTTGAAATTCGTACTCCAAAAGTGACCATGGCTAGATGCGCCCTAAAAGGAGATTGAAACGAGACCTTAAAACCCAGGATTGGTGCATAAATAAGGCGAGAAAGTGTAATCCGTTAAGTAGACGAGGGTTGATTGGACGGAGGTGGACGGGGTTCGCGAGGAATGACCCGAGCAGCTTCCCCGCCCACAAATGAAGGCAATTGTCTTGAATTCTTGAGCCGAATTTAGAAGCGCCAGGAAAATCGAATGGCATACTGGCGATTCCCGCGGAGTCTTGCAGGGTAAGTCTTGGACTTGGTCTTGCATCCACAATCAAGTCTTGGTCTTAGTCTTGTTCTTGTTCTTCCTGCAAGAGTCTTGCGAGACTGCAAGAACCAAGACCATTCTTGCCCATCATTACGCGGTGGAGTCTGCGCCTAATTCGCTCCTCTACAAAAACGACGTGTTGGAGTTTATAAAAATTATATTGATTCTATATCACAGCAATGCGCTGCACTAGAGAGAAGTTTTTTCACTCAATAAAGATTGCATAATTGTCAATCAGAAAGAAGCCAGTCTGGTAGCCGTTCGAATGGTCCAGGATGCAGTAGAAGAAGCATCACCCACCCACCCACTCTTTTTTTTTTCTTTTTTCTTTTTTTGGGGGGGGGGCGCCGGGCTTTGAACCCGGCAGGCGCCTAAGCCTCACTTGGGCTCCTACGCCATACCCAGATCTAACTGTGCACTTCACACTCGTACTACGCGGGCGTTTCGGTCGGTGCGCGGTTTGTTGAACGCACATCGCCGGGAACGCCCACACGAAGCCGGGTGTGCCGTGTCACAGCTCGCCGCAGCCTTATAGTGTAATGGGCAATGGCTGGATTCGAACCCAGGCCCGCTGGGTTGCGAAGCCACTCACCCACTCACGCTCAACACGGGTTCAATGTGAGCTGTGAGCTACGTTTTTTTTTTTTTTTTTTAATGTTACTTAGACCCTCCTACCTTTTACCTACCCACCTTTTATATTGTGAATATTATGTTTGTGGGTACTGTGACATTTGTAATAAGCCATTGCTCCAAACCCTAGCTATTCATATTTTATTTTTTGTGGGTTAGGCAACGAACCAGTGGCGAATGCTGGTTCGAAAGGCAGGGCAAGCGGTAAAGGACCAAAATCGGGCTTCCAAAGAAACAAAAATGACGTTTCAAAATATGTTACCAAAACACGTTCCCAACGAGTTAAGATTAGGCGTTCAACAAGATGTGTGTTAATACGAAAATCAGTGAAAACATGTCCAGACGATTAACCAGATCAATTTTCAGACTTGAAAATTAGTGAACTGCATTGATAACAAATATGGTAATTTGAATACCAGTGACCTGTAGAGAAAGGGTGAGTTGAAAGAGTGAGTGAACCATTTGTTTTAACGCGAAAATTTACCAGACCAAATTTGAAGAGCACAGTTTTGCACAAGAAACTTCCGCACCACTTTTTTCCTTCCCTTCGCCTTTTGGTTGAAACAGAAGCAGGAAAGTAAAAGCTGACGGAAAATTGACCGAAGCTTGCAAGCTGGAAAAACTGATAAATGTTTGGTGCAATCTCTTTCTGACCCACCTCCTTCCACTGTGCGAAAAATCTCCGAAGATTTCACGTGGGGTGTTGGCACTGCACGAGCTGGAGTTTGCATTTCAGGACCATTTTGTTTGTTTTGCTGAAATATCTGTGCAACCATCAGTGTTGACTAATCATTCTATTAGGCTTACTTTGAAGACCACAGAAAACCCCTCATCAAGCTCTCATGAGCTGTTTTCCTCGATCGCATAGCATAGTGGAAGCCGAGTGAACAATATGCAAAATTGTATAGGAATACCTAACTTTTTCTATGGCGAACTGATTTCATCGAAATCCGGGATGCGTTAAAAAAAATACTAGGGAGGGATTGTAAACGCATGCATCTGAAGAACGTCTAGCAAAATTGAGCACCTTCGTTTCAAGAACTTATTCGACAAAATTTTCGATGGATAGTTTAGTGAAAATATAAAGCATGCTATTTCACGTAACTTTCAACCTCTTTTGAGAAGGCTTATTCTTTGAGAAGGATGATTTGTGCTGTTTGATGCGACCGTTCCACAATGAAAAAAGTGCCTTATTTCAGGAATTGTAGTCAAAATTACCATAATGACAGCTGGAAGGAAAGTTATTGCAGTTATACCTAAAAAGAAGAGGTTGTGCCAAAAAATGATGAATAAATTCGGTTCCAACAGATGCCTCAATAGTGGTTGGGATTCTCACAAATTACTCGCTTGTTGTTTTCGGAAGGAAATAGTTTCAGAACTTGGACCTGTGGGGGAATGCCTCTCTCTCCAATTGAAATATGGCATGTAGGTACCTATTATAGTACTTTATACAAGTATAAACCCCGCTTAACAGTTTCTTGTGTAAAATTTTGGGCTCTTCAAATTAGGTACAGTACATTTTTTGATAACCCCAATAGTTACAGAATTATTCCAGAAAAACACACAGCTATTCCCAAACCCGAGGCAGAATCGTTGGGAGTTTTTCATGCTGTGTTGGGGAAAAGGTATAAGCTCTTTTGAGTGTCTGGGCTTAGTCAATTTTTCACCTAATTGTACTGCACTAAAAAATAGCAAACAAGAAAAGCAAGTTAAAAAGTGCTGAAATTTGAGGTTATTTGTGTATCGTAGAATATTTTTTGATACGACGTTTACCATGGGGGGGGGGCGGAAATTTGATTTTCAGATTCAGATTACCTGAAAACGTGGGAAACTAATGTGAACTATTTCAATTTCGGCTTTGATCGCACGTCACGTAGAAAAAATAACAGAAATCGGGGACTTTTGTAGATTTTCCTATTTTAGACTGTAGCGTCTCTTTTAGGAGGTCGGGGCGTTGAAATTCAGATTCAGGACGGCGTGGTGAAAAAACCAAAAATAACACTTAATTTTAAAAGGCAACCAAATTTCGGCATGTTGCCAGGGTTGTATCGTTGGGCAAAGTTGAAATTCGGATTCAGCACACCTGAAAACATTGAAATCAGTCATCAAACTTAGTCCCGAAGTTTTTTCCTCCCAGACTGCCCTCTTCCTGGACTATTATTTTAGTTCGAGAGATGGCGACAGTCCTACTCAACCGGAAGAACATAGTCACGAAAGGTGTGCAAAATGATGGCATATGACCCCCCTATTTACGAGCGGGAGTCGGCCGTGCTCTATCTAGTGTTGAATCAATACCAATAAAGTATCGATACTTTACTCATTTGAAGTATCGAATAGTACTAGGTATCGGAAGAAAAGTATCGACACTCATATAACTTGTTTATGGCATCGTATAAAAAGTATCCAGGTACTCCAAGTACATATGTACCAAAAGTACTTGGTATTGATTTAAAAGTATCGATACTTTAGTGGTGTCGATTCAACTCGCTTGTAAGAAAACCCCTCCACCACCACTGAACAAAAGCACTACCTACCATCTCTAATGATTTTTCGAGTCGTCAATCACTACTCCCTTATACAAATAAAGACTCATTTCAATCGAAATACAATGACTACTTAAGCTCGATGCACACTATGCAACTTTTGAAATAGGATTGCCTACCAGTTTTAAAAAATATCCGGTCACTACCGGGGACCATACATTTTCTGTCGACCTGCAAACAAATAGCAAACATGCTACGAAAAATGCATAGTGTGCACCGAGCTTATGACTCTCTTACTTAACCAATACTTTTACGATTCCGAATGAATGCACCCGATACCGAACATCTGCTTATTTGAATCAATGCCCATTCAGTAAGAAGTAAAAGTTCCGATTTGAAACGATACCGAATCAATACCCATTCGATACCGAGTATTTACTCGTATTCGATACCGAGTAAAAGTACTCATTTGGAACGATACTGAATCAATACCCATTCGATACCGAGTATTTACTTGTTTGAATCAATACCCATTCGACACCGAGTAAAAGTACTCATTTTAAACGATACCGAGTAAAAGTACTCATTTTAATCAATACCCATTCGATACCGTATGGTTTCAAATGAGTACTTTTACTTGGTATCGAATGGGTATTGATTTAAACGAGTAAATACTCGGTATCGAATGGGTATTGATTCGGTATCGTACTATTTTGAATCAATACCCATTCGATACCAATTAAAGTATTCATTTCAAACGGTACGTTTCGGATGCCGGGAATTTACTTGTTTAAATTAATTTAAAAAATAAGAAATACTCGGTATTGATTAAAAAGTATCGAATGATAAGTATGGATTCCTGAAGTACTCATTTCCCAGTATCGAATAAAAGTATCTAAATAGTACTTAATATCGAAAAAAGTATCGATACCAATACTACTGAGTATCGATACTTTACTCTGTTTACTAGTATCGATTCAACACTCGCTGAACCTGGGGTCCAAGGATTTTATAGTTAATTAAAGTCCTTAATGGGACATGAATTTAACCGAGAACATAGTCCTGAAACTGGTTTCCTCCGAAAGGATTTACGGAGCTGATTACGAATATGATCGTCTTCCGGCGTCTGCCCGCGACATTTGCCCTCTGTGGCTCGTCAAACTCACGAAATTTGGGAAATTTAAATTAGCCGGAAAAACTAAGTCCAGAAAATGGTCTTATGCAACAGGTGTAAATTGTAATCATCCCCATAAAACCTATCGAATAAGACCAATTTCAGGACTATGTTCTACCGGTTAAATTCATGTCCCAAATCAAGGACTTTAATTAGCTATTAATAAGTATATAATAAAATCCTTAGGCCCCAGATACGACATGACAGACTCCCGAACTCGTAAATAGGTGATCAAAGCTATCATTATGCACAGCTCGCGCACACACGCGAACTACAATTTTCAAGTATATTAAATTCGATACAATGTGAGACATGGCCCAGCTCTATAGGACAGATAGCAGCCAGAAAACAGCTCTTCAAAATTGGTAATTTGTTGTTTTTCAAACAAGTTTTAAGTTCATAAAAGGTTGAAAAGCTCCCTTTAAAACTTCGTTAGGCGCTGTTAGCGTACGATTTGTGATAGAACATTGCTCAGTGGTAGGTTTCACACAAAACAAAGCCAAAAATTTCATCATTTTGGCAAAACAAATTACCAATTTTGAAGCGCTGTATCTTGCCTACTGTCTAATCTACAGAGCAAATTCAATATATGTACTTGAAAAACGTAGTTGAGTAGCGTTTTTTGGTCAAAAAAGTGAAGTTCTTTTGCTTTGTTTAGCTCTTATTTAGTTGGGCGGACACAGAAGGTTAGGGTGGGGGAGTCTATGAGTGACGTTCGTCTGAACCACAGACGAACGTGCTGGAGTTCCCCAGGGTACAGTTTTGGGACCAGTCTTATTTTTGTTATTTATAAATGAGTTGATGAATATAGACGTTCAGGGCAGAGTATTCGGATTCGCTGATGATACTGCGGTGATATTCTCGGGCACTGATTACAGTGAGTTGGTCCCTCGAATTAATGCTGATCTCCTATTGATAAAGCAGTGGTTCAGTAAAAGTTTATTGTGTCTGAATGTCTTGAAAACGTCGGTCATTAGGTTTTCGTTAACTCCTGAGGCTCCAGCCCTGACCACTCCGATTGTTATTCATGGTGATGGCTGTTTGAGTGCGTCGGGTACGCTCTGTCGATGTGGTTCTCTGCCTTTTCTTCATTCGTGCAAATATTTAGGTGTACATTTCGATCACAATATGAAATTCAAATCTCACATTTCCTTGTTGACGAAGAGACTGCGTAAATTATTCCATCCGTTTAAGATTTTAGGTAAGATCGTTGATGACAGGCTGCGTAAGATCGTTTACTTTGGGTTGGCCCAGTCTGTTGTGCGTTATGGGTTGGAAGCCTGGGGTGCTGCGAGTAGTTCCTGTTTTAAGCCTCTGCAGGTAGTCCTGAATGGCTTGCTCAAAGTTTTGCACCGGAAGCCCCTGAGATATCCGACATCAACCCTTTACAAAGAACTGGGCTTATTGAATATAAAAAAACTATTTACTCTGCAGGCGTGTGTCATGGTCTATAAAACAGGTATTAATTTAGAGCACGTTCCCTGCAGGGCCCATCTAAGGTCGGCTTCGAGGTCCAACCTGCGATTACCTAGGGCTAATACCGAATTCTTTAAACGTACTGCTTATATGAAGGCACTTAGCTTTTTCTACTACTGTAATATAAGCATTCACAGTTTCCCCTCTTTAAATAAATTTAAGTATTTTATTGCTCGTCTACTACTTTCTGTATGAACTCTTTATGGTTACGCCTTTTATGGCTTATCAGGATTTTCAAGCTCATTGCTCTGTTTCGAATTCTTTCCCTTGTTATATCATATATATTTGATAGTGATATTTCTATTTATTCTTTCACTATTTATTATTTCATATATTTATTAATGTTAGTACTGTTATTATTGTTAACCTGTTTTCAATTCCTTATTAGTTAGAAGGACTCAGGCGTAGTTGGCGGCTCGGCTCGATACCACAAGTCTCGACTTATTATCGAGCCGGATTTGTGTACTTATTCAATATTATACCATGTGATAAAATGTTATATCCAAATTAAATAAAGAAATAAATTCTTCTGGTCTCGGATGGAATGAAAATCGTCGAAAGAAGTTAAATCGCGGTCGGGGCAGTATAACCTCAAACATTTACCGATCGCTACAGAAACTAGTCGTTATATCATAATTTACATACTTTTACCTCGTACTCTGAATTGAGAGGGAATTTGCCAATTAGGTTTGAACTGTTGATATTTACATTACTTACGCTTTAAATGTAAACATCCATTATTCACCCGTAAAGGAACATCACCGAAGCCCACTCAACATTGCTCTTTGTTTAGAACGCTTTTACTTAATATTCGTTGCCATGTAGAAATCAGGACAACTGTCTGAGGGAATGGCCCCCTCCAATTAATCTTGGCGTTAACGTTATACAAATGGAATAATTTATTCAGTTGGTAGCATTATGAATTCCTCGCTACAAATTATATAATATTGGCTGAAAAGGTTAAAAATTAAGCTCGCAAAGACGTCCATCTATCGTGACAGTGAGTAGTGAGATGAAACTCCCAGTTTACTTCTTTCATTAGAAATCATCTTTGAAAGATTGAATCCACTTCATTTGCATTCCTTCATTGTTTTACCGGGACAGGGCTATTAATCTCCTTCCCCCTTTTAGCTTTATAATCACCTAACTTATGGCTTGAATACCCCCCTTGAAATGATATTTTTCGGACCTCATTCTACCCTTCCACCCACACCCTCTAATTTCTGTGTTTTTTTTTCACAAAAAAATTTCAGACGCTACCCGAGTACAAAACTGCCGCTTTGAAAAAATCTCGCCTCATACTTTCTCACTACGGCGTTTTTAAAACCTGCTGGGACTGGCTCATACTCATAGCCACTTTTTACGTCGCCATCGTCGTTCCATACAACGCAAGTTTCACGAGCCTTGAAAAACCGTCGATGGTCAGCGACGTTGTCGTAGAATCGCTTTTCATTGTAGGTAAGGGTCGTTTTTTTTTTTTTTTAATTCTTAATGTGTTCCGCCCATGCTCTATTAATATGCCTCCCCCCCACCCACCCAAGCCGGCAACCCATTTTCCGGATTTTTTTTCCCCCTCCCTCTCCTCTCGCAGACGCGTTCAAAAGTGTCATTTCCTTACCAGGTTTATTGAAAACGCTCGGAAGAATGACTTTAACGCCTATCTTTTAGTTCTTTTATATGGCAAACTCATCCTTCTTCGGAATTTAAATTTCGCTTGAAAAATCTAAAACTCTGACGTTCCATTAACGGAGCAATACCTTCTTTTGTTTTGTTTAATGTCCCGTCCCGCAGTTTCATTCCAACAAAGTCGCGAGTGTTTAAACAATTCTCGGGGCTATTATAATTCCCCCATTTCCCTTCCAAGAAATTTCGCTCCAGAGAATCGCTATAACAGTAGCATATAAATCGTCTGGAAAAGCGACAGATTCTAGCCAGGGCCGTTAGTAATAAATTTCCATCAACATTTATACATGATTTGTAGATAGCCCCCCTCCCCCCTCCCATTTCGTTTACAACACCTACCCGGCTACCCTTTTTCCCTTATCATGACTCCAAGTATTTTTTACGACTGTAAAAAATAAAAGCTCTCAGGATTATAAAATTCAGCGTTTGGTGCGGCGCGACGTAGGCAGTGGAGGAATAATAATTTGTCGAGTTTCATAGCATTTCGCATTTTCATATAATTCTGCTCCTGAGTAGTAAATTTCTACACGTCTTCTCTGAATTAAAACATTTATGTAGCAATGTACAATAATGGCAATTGGAAAACGCTAACGTTCACAAGCTCCGTGTTTGCGTTGTGTGGAGTCTATTCTATGCAAACCAAACAAATTGTATTCCCTTGAAAAATAAAGAATGTTGATAGGTTTTATAGACGCCACACAACGAAACATAGATTTTGTCAACGGGCCTTCATAGATTGGTCGTACGATGCTTTGTCGATTTTGAATTTTTATTTCTAAAGAGTTGTAGGTAAAGGAGGGGGGGGGGATTGAAAAATTTCGTTAGGAGACACGCTCATTCGGCGTACCGGTTGGACGTAGATTATGAGAAATTCCTTATCGTAGGATGTATTTACATGACAGCGCAATTATAATGTAGAGGGGTCGGGATGGTTCCAGAATGATGTGAGGACGGCCATTTCGTTTTTGAAACTTTCCAGCGCGTGATAATTGCAAAGCGGACACAATGATTCCAAACATCGCGGCTCCGGAATTCAAATTCACCTCTCTCCCCTCCCCCCCCCACTCACACACACACACACGCACATCCGGCAACTGTCCTTCACGAGACCCTCGTTCGCAATTACCCCCCCACCCACTCACATTATACAGCTTCACCGGCCTGTGCTAAATAATTTTCATTACGATTTTAGCGAACTATAGTACGTGAAGTACACACCGACACTATAGAGCCCCTCCCCTAACAATTTTAATTAAAAGTTCAGTCTAAATCCTCTCAAACCTCCCCCCCCCCCCACCCCCGTCGCACACACTCACTTGAACGACCACCACACTAGACCAGATAGAGTGATAAGTTCAGCATTGCTTTTGAGAAAGATAAGGTGTGAGAGGGGGGGGGTCTCATGTGTGTTGCATTCAGAACACGTTGACAAGCAATTTTCATCAGCCTCGAAAAGTTTTTCCAAGCTTATTCTTCGCACGTATTATTTTTCTCGGTGTGTTTAAGGCAAAGGTTCACTCAGAACCGGCATTCCACGTTCATACATTTATATGCATAGAATGGAAACACCGTGACTATTGGGGGACGCTACTAGTGGTTTTGTAGAAGCGGGGTGGGGTGGGGGAGGGGCGGGTGAAATGCAAACGTGGTGCATCCAGTTTTTCACATTTTTGGTCCTCTGGAGCACCTGTAAGATGTACAGTGCGTACGGCCTTGAATGTTCAAAATCGCCCCATTCCCTATACAAATTGAATGGACAAACTATTAACGCCTACATCCCTAAAAATAATAACTCAGGTGTGAAACTCATTATCCACCATCATTGCACCCCAGAGCGCCCATGGGCTTAATCAAAATCCCGAGTTTACGAGCTTTTCTTTTTTCAAAAAGAGAATTTCACAGGGACAGAGTTAGGCTACAATGTTCAGGGGGCTTAGTCCTAAGCTCAATATCCAACCCCCCCCCCCCTATCTGTACTTACACTTATGAAATCTAAATTTTCAATGAGGTAAACCGGGGTAGGCGGAACATAAAAGTTATTTAGTTAAACTTCCAATCTACCTCCCAGTCGGAATTCTTCATGGATTCCTTCCAAATTTTACCGCTTGCTGATCGCTTTCCGAATTTTCAGACTAGAATTCTTAAGTATAAAAAAATATTAAGAAATTTGCCCCGCTAACTTAACACAAGGCAAGATTTCCTTCTATAATGCACTGACTATAGCGGGGCATGGGGGGAAAAAGAGCGGATAAAATTGTTTTGAGAAGACTTCTCTTTGTTTTATCCTCGAAATAAGGGTACTGTTATAATAAGGATTATCTTGTAGCAGCAAGAAGTAAATTCTTCCGGCGAATTTCGTCTCCAAACATGTCTCCACTTAAGTAATTTGGTCAACGTACATATTTGCAGACCTGTTACCTACGAATGAAAGTGGATCACAGTGGATTTCACTTACCCCAAGCCTCGTGTTTCCACTTCCCCCCCACGGTTGATTAGAAATGGGGCAAGTGTAACATGACATTTTTGATCTCATAGTAAATGAGAGCCCCAAGAAAATTGATCATTCAGATTAAGAGCAACTTGACAAAAATTCAGGGAAAACCCCCCCAAGAATGAACACCGTGGGAGGATTAGAATTGACTTAATATGGAGTTGGATGCTGAGATGAAGCAAAAGTAGTATGTTATGACAACCCCACAACCATTTTACCATTATTATTATTCCACTTACCCCCAATTCTACTTTTTTTTTTTTTTTTTTTTTTTTTTTTTTGAGGGTGCGGACTCGGATCTACCGAGCCCGCTGGCGCCTAAGCTCTTGTGGCCCTTACGCCATACCCTGTGACTCCATCAGCTGTGCACTTCACACCCGTACTACGCGGGCGTTTCGGTCGATGCGCGGTTTGTCATACGCACACCGCCGTGAACGCCCACACGAAGCCGAGTGAGCCGTGTCACAGCTCGCCGCAGCCTTATAGTGTAATGGGCAATAGCTGGATTCGAACCCAGGCCCGCTGGGTTACGAAGCGAGCATTGTAAAGCGTTTTTGTAAAGTTTCATTGTAAAGACTGAGATTCTGCTTCGTTAAGGCTGAATATTTATCATTCGAGTCCTCAAGAAGAAGAATTGGAAGTCCTCAAGAGAGATATGTAGTCGGCATCTATTTCACCTAAAAGTAGTCCAACAGCTGCTACTCTAAGCGGTAGCCAATGAGCGAGTGCCTTGCCCATAACAACCCCCTCAAATGGGTTAATTCGCATAACGGGAATAATCATCGTGGAATGGATGAACTAAAATTTTGAAGACCGGTGGATTGGGCGTCAAGGTCTCGTCATGTGCCAGGGCGAGGAGACCTGTCTAACGATAACAGATAGTTCGGGCAACGCTAAAATCCACGCTGTACAGCGTGGTTATTATTATTCAGTGGGCCCGCACCGGCCTAGCCGAGCCCGAAGCGCTTAAGCCGTTACCGGCTCATACGCCATGCCCTTGGGTCGGACTCGGAAAAGCCTAATGCGGGTCCGCAAAACCTATCTACGGCATTCACAACTGAAGGACTCGGCCCTCGAGAATGTGATGCCTGCAACCTATCTGTCCCGAAAATGTGGAAACGAGTAGCCGCATACTCTCACACTCCCCTACAAAGTGCATAGCCGATTCCTCTTCCAACTCGCAGCCCCGACACATTGGGTCTGCCACCATTCCCATTGTGTGGAGGTGCTTACGTAGCGCATAGTGGCCTGTAAACATCCCCACAACTCTCGCATGCTGCCTCTACTTAGTGATAGCAGCCACATCGCCGCCTCCCTGTCACATTCCCGAATGCAAGCCCTCGCTTGCAGACAGGCTGATAGGCTATTCCAACTCCTGGCGGCCTCCCTATCCACCCAATCCTTTATCTGGGCTCTCCCCACTGTCTTGGAGACCGCAATAGTCGGCTCAGGTCCCCATACTTCCTTATTTGCCCCTGTTTCGCCATTTCATCAGCTTTCTCATTCCCCTCGTATCCCCTGTGTCCAGGGATCCACGCGAGGGTCACTTCATTACCCATTCCCTGTAGCCTTGTGATGGCCCGCCGACAGTCCGCCACCAAGGCCGACTCCACCACCGGCCTGGTCACCGCCCCCAGGACTGCGCGGCTGTCCGCGTAGATCACCACTTCCCTGAACCTCACATGCTTCCTAATAAGCTCCAGGACACAGTCATTTATCGCCACGACCTCTGCCTGAAAAACCGTGGCCAACTTCCTAGGGGCCTACAGTTCCCACCTTCAAACTCCGGTATCCAGAACCAGATCCTGTCATACCCGATTCCAACTTAGACCCATCCGTGAAGCAATTCATGGTTCCCTCTTGCACCCTGAATTCCTCTCTCGTACTAACTCGAATCCGTATCTTCCTTCCCAAGTCCAATCGCTTCACGTTTTGTCACTCCTCATCCTGGGTGTCCCAAATCTCTCCCCTAACCGCCCATTCCCATGGACTTGCAACTCATAACATGTTTCCATTGCGCGCATCTTGACCTCCAAATATAGGGGTCGCAGCCGAAGCAACATTTCCATCGCTGCCGTTGGAGTCGTCCTGAAGGCCCCCAGAGCCGCCAGACAGGCCAGACGCTGGACCCTGCCGAGCAACTCCGCCCCCCAGGACCACTCCACCGCTTTCCCCCAAGCCAAAGCGCCATACAATATTCTGGGCCTAATTATACCTGTGTATAGCCACAGCATCCGTTGGGGGGTTTAAGCCCCAGGTACTCCCCACTACTCGCCCACTTGATGAAATGTCCCTTACCGCTCTTTACACACATTGTGCACGTGGGTCCTCCACGACAGTTTACCGTTCAGGGTCACCCCCAAATATTTAGCTTCTGACACCCTTTCCATTTCTCTTCCGTTCATACTAATTGGCCCCCACCCTGCCAAGCTCCTCTTTCTTCGTAAAGAGTATAAGCTTGGCTTTTTCCGGGTTTACCGCAAGTCCTCTGCCTGCACACCAGTTATTCATTATGTGAACCTCCTGATTCATGAGACCGCACAAGTGCTCAAGTCCTTCCCCCTCACAATAACACCCCATCATCCGCAAAGAGCTGACAATAAATACCCTCTCTCTCCAAAACTCGTACGAGCCCCTCTATGACCAAACACCGGGCAGGGGGAATGCAGGAGCTTGAGGGGTTCCCCTCTCAGCCTTCACCGCCACTTCAACCCCCCAGCTCCGCCACCACCCTTCTATTCTGCAGCATTACCTTCACGAACTCTATCAACACATTGTTCACCCCGAACTCTCTCAAACGCCTCTATCATACACTCCCTGGAGACATATTGATTGCCCCCTCTATATCTACGAATAACCCCAAGCAGTACTCCTTACAGGCCAAACTATCCTCCACCTCGAAAGTAGCGCATGCAGCGCCGTATCCGTCGATCTCCCCGCATTATATGCATGTTGATGCTATGCAACCCTCTCTAGCAAGCACTTCCTGCCGGATATACAAATCTATGACTCGCTCCATTACTCTTAAGCCTACACAATTAATACTTATAGGCCTAAAATCCGCCGCGCGGTTACATGCTCTTCCACCACCTTTAGGTAAAAATTTCACTCTTACCCTCGTCCATGCCGTGGGGATTTCCCCCTTCTACCAGCAGTTCACCATCAGTCGACGAAGACTTTTCTTTCGCCCTCTCATTTGCTTTCTGGATGACGATCGGGTATATTCGTCATGCCCCGACGCCTTGTAGGCTCCCAACGTCGCCAGCGCCCATCTGAAGCGTTACCTGTGCAGATCAGTTCGCTCTGCGCCTCCGACTTCCGTCTAAGTCACGCACGTCAGTCTCAACCGCAGTCATCTACCTCTCCTCACACCCTGGAAAATGAGTGCTTAGCAAATATGATCAAAAATCCCCTTATTGTCCACTATCACTTCACCTGTCGGCAGCGTGATGGATCCAGCTGCCCATTCCACTTATCTCTGTTGACCTTGCTCAGTCTTGCCGTTTCCTTCGCGATTCTACTTCTTCGCAGAATTTCCTCCACGCCGTCCTCTTCGTTCTCCGGAGGTCCCCGCTTGTAGGCCTTTCTGGCTTCATTATACTGCTGCCAATCCACTCCAACCTTCGTCAACCTAGCTCTATTAAAGTTAGAGCTCACTTTTTTACGCTGCTCCCTGAGCTGGGAGTTCCACCACGGCGCACCCGTTCCGCGAATGCGTCGGGCCGGACAGGCTTCCTCAAACGCTTTTTTCAACGATCTAGTCAGCTTGCTTTCTTGGAGTTCGACGCTATCCTCCTGCAGCTCCTGCTCCCCAGCTTGTTGTTGCTGTAGCTTCCTCTCGAATTTATCCCAGTCCGCTCGCCTGGGGTTTCTAACCGGCTTCACCGCCAACGGCTTCGCCCCAACCTCGAATCTAATTGGCCTGTGATCAGAGGAAATATCATTACACACCCTCCATCCAGTTATCACGCCTCTCGCCCCCCCCCCCCAGAGCAGAATGTGGCGTCAATCACCTCACTCCGGCTCCGAGTCACGAACGTGGGCATGTTTCCAATATTCATAATTACAAAATTCAGCCTTACCAGGTCTTCCAGAAGCTCCTGCCCTATTCGTATCTGTCGAACCCCATGCTACGTTATGGGCATTCAAGTCCGCCCCGACGATCAATATCGCCGCGTCCCGGACACAGATCTCCATCAGTCTTTCCAGCTCTTCCGGGATCTCCGTCCTTCCGTCGTAGGCCCTATACCAGGAAGCTACATAAACAGTCTTATGTGCCTCCCCTCGCATTTCAATATTTATACTTGCCATCGCCAAGTCCGGCGTTGAGTACCCACTTACCCTCACCGGCTGCAAGATAGACTGCACCACCACACATGCCCTCACCCACCATCGAGGCGTGCTCCCCAATTCTACTTAGTTTACTGATTCTTTTTTTTTGGAAATTCGTGGACAATTTCTCAATCGCTTTATGGATGGTTGCAGCTTTCAAAACCTTTACAGCAGCACTGTGCGGGGGCAACCCAAAACAGAAGGTGGGCATTGCGCCGGGTGCGCTTTTGAGAATTTTCGTTAGGGAGTTTGTCCCTCTAAACTAATTGAGTCCCTCTCGTCAACCAACCAGCGAGACGTGCAGTCAGGGCTGGGCAGTAATTGAATTACGTAATTCAATTGCAATTAGTAATTGGTAATTTGTAATTGATAACAACACGCCATTGTAATTGGTAATTTATAATTAAAAGCACTTTTTCGAAGTAATTTGTAATTAACAATTACCAATTACATTTCCATCTTCAGAGCCAATATTACTTCAAAAACTCAGCGGGTACTATTTCGCGCCTTACTTGGAGCTTTTGGAGGAGTTTTTGCATGAAATTCTCTGAAAAATAAGAGTTTCAAAGCAATTATGACACGAGCGATATCCTCGAGCTTAGGGTTGCCAATTTGAAATTTGAGAAAAACGGTATACACAAGTTTCAAAGATCAAAACCCCAAACCAGTGGCGTAAGTAGGAATTTGTCCTGGGTGGAGGGGGGTATCAGATCAGAGGTTGAAAAGAGGCGGGTAATTTCACATTTTAGTCATCATTCCACCCAGCCAGCACACTCTTGAATCTGGACATCTTGCTGGCCTCATCATAGCCTCAATCTCTCAGTTAAGGGCGATTTTTGGACTCTACCCGCAAATTAGCGCTTTTCTCAATTTTGGCCGAGTGCATCGTTCTTCTCAATTTCAGTCGCAGATTAGCGGTTTTGCCCCACCCCCTACCATAGCCATGAATTTGCGCATTTTCTCAACTTTAGCAGCAAAGTATCGTTTTTATCCCGTGAGCGATGTTTCTTAATTATCCACGAGTTTTGGCGTTTTCCTCAATTTTAGCTGCATATTACCGATTTTTTAATTTTTTAACCAGGTGATTAGCACTTTTCTCAGTTTCATCTGGAAATTAACGTTTTTCTTAAGTGTTTTCCTCAATATTAGCCGCAAAATAGAGGGACTTTTCACGAATTAGGATTTTTTTTTGGTTTGGTTGGCAATGCATGAGCGATTTTTCTCAGTTTACTCGCGAATTAGGGTTTCTTCACCTATTGCCACAACTTGGCGTTTTTTTTTTTCAATTTCAGCCTGAACAGTTGCCTTCAGCATCCGCAAATTGGCGTATATTCAGTTTTTAGCGCAAATTACGAATTTTTCTCAATTTCAACCGCGAATTAGCGCTTTTTTTAAATTGTAGCGGCGACGCGTCGTAGCGTTTCAACCTCGTGAATTAGCGAATTTTTTCAATTTCAGTCACAAATTGGCGTCTGGCGCACTTTTAGCTGTAAATTGGCGATTTTTTCATTCTTTAGCCGCGAATTAGCAATTTCTCACATTTTTAGGCTTAAAATTAACCTTTCTTTAATTTTGCCAGGCTGATTATTTTATTTTCTAACTATTACCCGCCCAAATTAGCGGTTTTTTCACAATTTACCACCGCATGAGCAATTTTGTATAACTTTTATAGATATAGATTATTGCTTCTTTTCAGTTCTAGCCGTGAATTAGCGTATTTTTTAACATTGTACTATAGCCATGCATGAATTTGCCATTTTTCTGAATTTTAGCCACAAAAATGCCTTCAGAAGGTGCGAATTTAAATTATAAATGTAAATTTTTTTTTTCAAACCAAAGAATTTACATCTATCCATCAATTTCTGTCAAAAAATCATCATTTTTAAATTATAAATTACACGACACTTATTTCGAGAATTAGTGATGTTTCACAATTTTAGCAGCATTGTAGCGTTTCCAACCCGTGAATCACCTACCCAGTTTTGTCAATTTTTGCCAAGAATTGGCGTTTGAGTCAATTTAAGATGCAAATTAGCAGTTTTTTCCATTTTTAACTGCGAGAATTAGCACTTTTCCCCAATTTGAACTGAAAATTAACGTTTTTCTTAATTTTAGCTGCGCTAATTGCTGATTTTTTCAATTTTTGCCGCGAATTAGTGATTTACTTCATTTTGTATCCGCGAATTACTGTTTTTCACAACCTGTATATCTGCAAATTGCAAATTCAGCGATTTTTCCCAATTTCAGCTGTGAAATAGCGTTTTGTGCTAATTTTGCGGCCATTCAGCATCCCTATTCCCTTTTCATACGCGAATGGGCGATTTTACCGCTCAGTTGAGAATTTGCCATTTTTTTGTCGAATTTCACCTGAAAGCGTCTTTTATTAGTCAATATTATAGCGTGTTTTCTCAACTTTAACGCGGGGTTTGCCCAAATACACACTTTTGCGTTGATTTCCACAATTTATTCGTAGAATGGACACCATGTACCGCGAATCAACGATTTTTTTCTTAATTTTAGTCTGAAGTTGCCATCGCGAACCACGAATCAGCCATTAAGCGAATTAGCCAAATTAGCAAATATGACTATCCGGGGTTCCCCGTGACAGTTCGGAGGCCGGGATGTAGGGCAAAATTAGCCAAATTAGCAAATTTGATCCGGACATTTCGCAACCCTACTCATGTGACGCGTTTGGCATCTTGGGGATATGCTGTTCCGCCTGCTTTCTATCTCAAAGATCTGTTCTGACGTTCGATTGTTGGCTGGACGCACTAAAAAAATGACAGTGAACAAGAGCAAGACGCTTGCGTGTTCCACCAATCGAGCTCTTGGGTAATTGGTAATTGAAAAAGTAATTCAATTACAGTAATTGTAATTTGTAATTATTCGTGGAAGTGAAAAGTAATTGGTAATTTGTAATTAATCCTCTTTTTTGGAAGTAATTTGTAATTAATTACTCAAGAACCTGTAATTTGCCCACCCCTGCGTGCAGTATATGCGCCGAGGAGGGGCATGGCCACAAGGCCTGTCTCAAAAAGTCGCTCCCACCAAAATGCGCCGCTTGTGCGCGCGTTAAGCGCCCAACAAACCCGGGAGGCCGGCCGGACAAACTATGCCTCAGTATGAAGGTGCTCCAATTCAATTTGGATCGCTCGCAGGTGCCCCATCAGAGTGTGGGTGTCATCTTGTCCCTAGAACGTGGTGTCGAGGTAGCCCTCGTTCAAGAATCTTACGCCCCTAGTAAAAATACCCCTAAGCCCGGCAGTGGCGTTCACGCCATTGTCACAGCTGCCCCCAATGGGGAGGCTGACATCGGAGCCAAAGAGGTTATATTTAGATGGGCTGTTATCTACCCCTCATCCCATGCAATCCTACGCAAATCGTGATAAGGTAACCCTTGTGTGTAACCTATACCTACATAAAAAAAAGTTGGCCACGATGTCTGGAACTCCCCCCAATGAACAGGCTTGGCCGTCGATCTTCCTGTTCAATCCATCCCTCTCACCCGTCAAGCTCATTCGTCACTGCTCATCTCACATGACCTCCCTAAGCGTCAATTCACACAACCATCCTCTCATATCCTAGTATCCCTCTACTGTCAATATAAAGATCCTATAGATCCTTACCTTCAGCAGTTGGACCGCCTCCTTACGGAGGAACCAACTTCTGACATCCTAATTTCCCTTGACGCAAATGTGAAATCACCTATGTTGGGTGGAACTGACGCGGACGAGCGGGGTTGAGGATCTCATCGCGCTCATTATTCGTCATCACCTTTTAATCTTGAACGAGGGGACCACGCCCATCTTTTCATCCCATAAAAAGCGACGTCCCACGTGGACGTCACTCTCTTTAGGTCCGCCATTGATGCATCCTGGACAATCCTCCCTCATTTGTCCTCAAGTTTCCACGCTCCAATCCTTATATAAACCTTATCCCTCCTGGCCCTTCTGTCTTTTGTCCGCCTTTGAACCCACCCCGTTACCAAACTAAAAGAGCAAACTGGGAAATTTTTTTCCCGTTTGCTCGAACTCAAGCTCGGCTCCATCGGTAACGAAGGAGCTGAGCCTCAAAACCCACGTAACCTGGATCGGCTTGCAGAAAATGTCCAGAATATCGTCACCGCAACGCCGCTTGGTATTCTATCCCATCTAGGAAACCACCCAAGAGCCACGTGCCCTGGTGGACCCCCGAGCGCTTCCCCCCCCCCCCAAGCTAAAAATGATGAGCGCCCACTGAGCAAGGAGACAGACCACCAGCCTGCAGAGGGGTAAGAGGAGCCCTGTCCATTGTTATTAGTCAAAAAATTTATTTTATTTTTTTTTTATTCTTCAAAAAACTCCAAAGGGGGGTAGAACAATAATCAAAAAACATGTGTCATAAAAAAAAATGAGAACACTTTTCTCAACACTCTCCCTTCTTAATTTTTTTGTCATCATGGCAACGAAGTGTTTAACCCCATTTTCCGAGAAAGGTCGTCGAGACGGGGTTTGTGAAGAGGCTTGGTCATAATATCGGCTACTTGAAATTCGAGTTACTTGAATTTCGCCGTTTGTAACAAGCTCCCTCACAAAGAAATGCCTCGTCTTGATATGCTTTGTTCGTCTGTGGAACTCCGGATTGTTCGATAGTCGAACCGCGGCTTCATTATCAACGAAGAGGGTAGGAATCGCTTCCATTCGAGTGATGGCTCCTAGTAGTCTCTTGAGCCAAACGACTTCTCTATAGCTGCTTCGCTCGCAGCGACTATTTCAGCTTCGGTTGTTGAAATGCCACTGTTGCTTGCCTCTGGCTTGACGAAGAAACTGCTCCTCCAGCGTATAGACAAACTATACTCCAGAAGTCGAGCGGCCAGTACTTCCGTCTCCCACCGTGATCAGCGTCACTGTAGCTCTCTAGAATCCCTCCTCGACAGTCTTGTTTGTAGACAATTCCTTTAGTCACCGTGCCTTTTAGATAGCGAAGTATTCTTTTGACTTTAACCCAGTCTTCCCATGATGGATTTTCCATTTTTCGAGAAACGACGCTAATTGCATAGGCAATATCAGGCCGCGTGCCTACCATGAGGTGCATGAGAGCTCCAACAGCTTCTCTGTAGGGAAATTTCTTTTCTTTTTCTGTCTCTTCTTCCTTTACCGGAACTCCCTGATTATTGGTGTTGGAGCAGGACGGCAGTCATTCATCCCGAATCTTTCAAGAACGATCTCCAATTCTAATCCCAAGAAATAACAGGCTGGCTTTTCTGTAATTTTGAATTCTTTTTTCTAGTCATTCAAGAAATCCGAAAGCTCCGTGACGCTCGAGGATGCTACTAATCCGTCATCGACGTAAAAAGCTATCAAAATTTTGTCGTCTTTAGTGTTTTTCATGAATAGGCACTGATCTTCTTCATTTTTCTTGAAGCCAAGTCGAATGAGATAATCGCCAAATCGTTTGTTCCAACATCGAGGCGCCTGTTTTAACCCATAGAGACTTTTTTTCAGTCGGCAAACTCTATTTGTGCCGTCGGAAAAGCCTTCAGGTTGCCTCATGTAGATCGTTTCATCGAGGTTTCCGTATAGAAATGCTGTTGAGACGTCAAATTGAGTGAGATGCATGTTTTCGCTTGCAGCTACGCTCAGCACTGCTCGAATCGTTTCCGCCTTCGCAACAGGGCTGAATATTTGGTCATAATCTTCACCCTTTCTTTGTGAATATCCTTTGATGACGAGTCGGGCCTTGTACTTTTCTATTTCACCCTCGGCATTGGTCTTAATTTTGTAAACCCATTTGCACGGAATCGCCTTTTTTCCTGGTGGTAAATCTGCTAGTTCCCACGTTTCATTTTCTTCAAGCGAGTTCATTTCATTATCCATTGCTTCTTCCCACTTTTTCGAAGTTTTGCTTTGAACTGCTTCTTTGAAAGTTGTAGGCTCATAAAAACTATAAACGTCTGCAGCAGCTGACATAATGTAGTCATTAAATTTGTTTGGTAATTTTAGGGTCGAACGATCTCTCAACGCGTATCCCTCCGATTCGCCCTTCTCTATCTCGCCTCTTTCACTATCTTCTTCTTCTTCTCTCTCTTGACTGTCGTCGAATTCTTCTATCGAATTTTCATGTGAAGAGAGCTGAATATTTTCCGTTTCTTGAATTTTGGTACCTTGATCACTTTCTTCGTTCTTATCTTCTTGAAGTATTTTCAAGTGTAAAAAGTTTTCTCTACCTTCATCGTCGACTAGTGGCTCTTCTTGGAAAATCACGTCTCTGGAACGAATCAACTTTTGTTTTTCTTCATTCCGTATGCGATAGCCGTCGTCTTCTTCGTATCCGATAAGAATTCCTCTCTGTGCTTTCCTGTCCATTTTCTTCCTTAGATGCTTCGGGATATGAGCGTAGCACGCGCTTCCTATTATGCGAAGATGCTTAATAGCTGGCTTTTTTCCCAGCCATAACTCGCTTGGACTTTTCCCTTCAATGCTTGATCTACCTGTCCTATTCAGAATGTGGGCAGCCGTATTTATCAGTTCTGCCCATAGTTCTTGTGGAAAATCTCGCGAATGCATAATCGTTCCGGCCATTTCAACAATGGTGCGATTGTCACGTTCACTGCATCCATTTTGTTCCGGGCAGTAAGGCATAACTAAGCGATGTTTGATTCCTTCCTCTTGCAGAATCTTTCGTACGTTTGAGTTATCGAATTCTTCACCGTTGTCACTAAGAAATACTCTCACTTTATGGCAATTTTTCTTTGCTTCACCGAGCATTTGTTTTAATTTTTGATGTACTTCATATTTGTGTTTTAAAAAATAAACAAATCTGTACCGAGTAAAATCATCTTTGAAAATGACGTAGTAGGATACCCTGAAAAGGAACGCGTGAAAGGTCCTCCAACGTCAGCGTGTATCAAATCACCTGGTTTCTTTGCCCTTCCTCGAGTCCCGAACTTTTTCCGATGGATTTTTCCGTACACACAGGCTTCACAAAAATCGTTATTTATTTGTAGTTTTACTTGAATTCCTAGTTCTCTCGCGATGAGGTCACGGACATATCCTTTATTCTGATGCCCCATCCTCTCGTGGTACAGCTGAAGAATATTCTGCGTTAAAACACTACAAATTTCAGGTCTATTCTTGGGATTAATGCTTTGCAATGACAATTGGAAGAGACCTGACTGACGATTTCTGAAACCAACTAATATCACTTGATCGTTCACTTCGAATTGGCAACGCTTCGTTGTAGAAACAAATTTGCTTCTTGGCTGTTTGTCGTGAGCTGCTATTGGAGAGAATAAATTTTTCTTAATTTCTGGTACATACCATACGTCATCAAAATTGAGTTCGTGATGATTTCTTCCAATTTTTGAGCACACTCGGATTCTTCTTTTTCCGATTGCTTCGACTGTATCGCCTGTCGCAGTAGTTACTTTGTGTGAGTCTGAAAACTCCTCAAAAGTTTGGAAAAATTCTTTTCTGAAAGTTATGTGATTCGTCGCCCCATTGTCTACGAACCAACTTTCTTCGTCATTTTTTTTCGACAGAAAAGCAGTTGCACTAAGCAGAGTCATATTTGCTCCTGACTTTTTTTCAGTTTGTTTTGGTGGTCGTCCATCCGCTACCCATTTTTTACAGTTCCGAACGATGTGACCTATACCTCCACAGTAATGACACTTGGGTTTTACTCTGGAGTTTTCCTGTTCCACTGGTTTCGATGAATTAACTGTGAGTACCTCTTGACTATCTTGATTTTCTTTGCCTTTTAGGGCTCTTTCAAAGCCACATAGCTGATTAGTCAAATTCTCGATGGTCCTGTCTGCCTTCGTCATTAACATCCAGCTTGATTTGAAAGAAAAATATTCTTCTGGTAGCGTTTCAAGTATCTTGCAAATCAGAAATAAATCGGGTAGTTCACTATGCGGTCCTCGTTCTTTCACAATTTCAATCTTCAAGTCATTCCACAAGTTCTTCAATTTGGACATGTGACTAGCTATATCGTCGATAGGACCTCGCTTGTAATTAAAAAATTGGGAACAAATGTCGTACGCCTTATCTTCGGACGCTCCATCAAATAATCGGTGTAGTTCCATCCAGACCTCTCGTGATGTCGAAAAACGCATTACTTTTGAGATGAAGATTCCTCTCCACTTTTCTTAATAATTCATCTCCCATTCATCTGTTTTTTTCTTATTCTATTTTGTCGATTAAAGCCTTAACTTTCGAGGTCTAATTTATAACAATTTAATCGACAAAATAGAATAATGGAAAAGGTTCTACGTCCAGAACGTTTCAAAGCCAATCCTGATGCACCCTCAGCTCAACGGGAGTGGACACACTGGTTGCGTACATTCGAAAATTATCTGGCCAATACCGAAATTCAAGCTGAAGATAAACTAGCGGTGCTCTCGAACAACCTCTCTTGTGACGTGTTCGAGCTCATTGTCGACTGCACTTCATACGCTTCAGCATTGGAAATTCTGCAAGCTGTTTACGTTAAAAAGAAAAATGAGATATTCGCCAGGCATCAACTAGCTACTCGAAAACAACTGCCAAGTGAGACTATCGATCAGTACGTCGCAGCACTCACGACACTAAGCAAGGACTGCTCTTTCAAAGCTGTGTCCACGGAACAAAACACCGCTGACCACATACGAGACGCGTTCATTGCTGGTCTACTTTCTCCTAACATCCGTCAGCGTCTTCTAGAAAATAAAACTCTCGAGCTATCGCAAGCTATCGAACAAGCTCGTTCCATAGAAATTGCCGTGAAAAATTCTCAAACCTACGACCATTATCAAAGTCAGCAGTCTGTACACCCCAAGTCTATTTCGGAAAATAGTATAGATAATCAATGTAACGCCACACGTCCTGAATTCAAAAAATGCTACTTTTGTGGAGGCTATTATATGCATCCTCGGTCAACCTGTCCTGCACGGGATAAAGTTTGCGCAAACTGTCAAAAAATCGGGCACTGGGCCAAAGTCTGTCGTTCCAAAAAGTCGTCAAAGACTGCCGCTGCTCTTGCTGATTCGTCATCTTCTGCTACAAGTGAAGAAACACAATTTATTTCCAGTATATTAGGGGCAAGCTCGTCACATTCTCTATCAAAAGCGTTGGTCTCTGTTCAAGTCAACGGAAACCCCGGGAACTGTCTCATCGACACTGGTAGCTCTGCAAGTTACATCAGCGAAGAATTCGCGTCTTCAAAGAAAATTCCATTTTTTCCGGAATCAGGAACCGTCTCGATGGCATCTACATCTCTTTCTTCTATTGTGAAAGGCTACGTAAAAGTGGATTTGAAATTGCTAAATTATTCCTACAAGGACGTTAAATTGTCTGTTCTGTCTAATTTATGCTCAGATGTCATCGTAGGGCACGACATATTGAAATTGCACTCGCACCTTAACGTGGGTTTCGGTGGCACCAACCCACCTCTGACGATTTCTAGCTCGACAACTTTCACTCCAGCGAAAATAGAACCAATTCGTATTTTTTCAGATCTCTCGCCCCAAACAAAACCAATAGCAACGAAATCACGCCGTTTTTCAAAAGAGGATTCCATTTTCATTCGCGATGAGGTAGAAAAACTGTTAAAAGCTGGAATCATTGAAAAAAGTTCATCACCTTGGAGGACTCAAGTTCTCGTCACGAAAAGTCAAAGTCACAAAAAGCGTATGGTTGTCGACTATTCTAATACAATAAACAAATTCACCGAACTTGACGCCTACCCCGTTCCGAATGTAGAGGAAGTCGTTTTAGAAATGGCCCAATTCAAGCTCTTTAGTACTATCGACTTGGAAAGCGCCTATCATCAAGTGCCAATATGCAAAAAAGATCGTCCGTACACGGCGTTCGAGGCTTGCGGCAGCTTGTACCAGTTCCGGAGACTTCCTTTCGGAGTTACAAACGGCGTACCGGCGTTTCAAAAATGTATAGACTCAATAGTCGACTCAGAAAATCTACAAGGAATTCGGTGCTATATCGATGACATCACGGTTGGCGGCCGTACAAAAGAAGAACACGACGCAAACTTGGAAAAATTCCTAGACGTTGCCAAGAAGTACAACCTCAAGTTGAACGAGAAAAAATGTAAATTTTCTCGCACGGAAATTAAACTTCTTGGACACTTAATTAGCCACGGGTCTATTAAACCTGATCCAGACCGGCTCAAACCTCTCTTAGAACTTCCTCCTCCCCACGACAAACCATCACTCCAAAGAATCATCGGTATGTTCGCGTACTACTCAAAATGGGTACAAAGATACTCAGATAAAATTCCCCCCCTTATCGAACACTCTAAATTCCCTCTATCGTTCTCAGCTTTGTCGGCGTTCAAACAACTTAAAACTGACATCGCTAATGCACTTCTAACTTGTATCGACCCGAATGCCCAACTCGTCGTTGAAACGGATGCCTCGGACATAGCTGTCTCCGCGGTCCTCTCACAAAAAGGAAGACCGGTCGCCTTTTTCTCGAGGACTCTGTCTGTCAGCGAAAAGAAGTATCCGGCAATAGAAAAAGAAGCAACGGCGATAGTGGAATGCCTAAGAAAGTGGAGACACTATTTGACCAATCGCCACTTCAAGCTAATCACAGACTAAGAAGCCCTGTCCTTTATGTTCAATCTGAAGCACTCAAGTAAAATCAAAAACGACAAAATTCAAAGGTGGAGACTAGAAATGTCATGTTTCAGTTTTGATATTTTTTATCGCCCTGGCAACCTCAATAAAGTAGCAGACGCTCTTTCCAGAGTTTGCGGAGCAACAAACGTAAATGAACTTTACGAAATTCATCGGAACCTATGCCATCCGGGTATCACGAGAATGTACCATTGGACTCGATCGAAAAATCTCCCTTTTTCTCTCGAAGATATTAAACGCGTCACAAACGCCTGCTCTACCTGCGCGGAACTGAAGCCTCGTTTCCACAAACAGAAAAATAGTCATCTGATAAAAGCCACTAAGCCTTTCGAACGACTTAATGTGGATTTCAAGGGACCGATACCATCGTCTACTGGAAACCAGTACATCTTAACAATCGTTGATGAATTTTCGCGTTTTCCTTTTGCGTACCCTTGTCGTGATATGTCTTCGGCGACTGTCAAGAAATGTTTCTACAACCTATTTTCCATTTTCGGTACCCCTGCGTACATCCACTAGGACAGAGGAACTTCGTTTTTGCCGAAGGAATTAACGTCCTACCTCCACGGCCAAGGAATTTCGACAAGTTCATCGACACCATATAATCCCGAAGGAAACGGTCTCGTAGAGCGGTACAACTGTATATTATGGAAGACTATGTCTCTCGCTATGAAGAACAAAGGATTGAGTACTACTCGATGGGAGGAAGTCATACAAGAATCTCTTCACGCAATCAGGTCTCTACTTTGTACTTCACTTAACTGTACGCCTCATGAAAGAATGTTCCTTCACGATCGAAGATCAACAAACGGAACTTCAATACCATCGTGGTTAGATCACCCCGGAAAGTATTTTTAAAAACCCACGTCCGGTCTTCGAAGTACAGTCCTCTGGTTACAGAAGTTGACCTTTTGGAAGCTAATCCAGGGCCCCTGTTCTATAAAATTAGCAACAGTTGATACCAACAGTCAATCACCTGATTTCATTCAATTTCGTCGATTTAATTAATGAAAGCATATGACTTACTGTCGTTAACTACTGTTGTTAAAGTTATAGAACAAGCCCTCAGAATACGCGCTTATTAGAAAACCCGATGGAAAAGAAGTAACCGTTTCCTTGAAGCACTTGGCACCTCGAGGAGATGATTCCGTATTTGGACACCCTGAGGATGACTGCACTGAATTTTCAGACGGAGGCCCAAATGTTACACCTGAATTCTCTTTGACACCCATCGCTCACTCATCAAAGGAGAAAGAAGAACCCTTAATTTTCAATAGTTCTTCCAACCCATCGCCTGAAGTAACTTTGTCTCGCCCTGATTCGTCCGAAATTGAGAACTCTGGAAGGCCCGTTAGAACCAGGAGACCACCGTCGTATCTCCAAGACTATGTCCTCAAATAACAGGGGGAGAATGTGATGAAGATTCCTCTCCACTTTTCTTATTAATTCATCTCCCATTCATCTGTTTTTTTCTTATTCTATTTTGTAGATTAAAGCCTTAACTTTCGAGGTCTAATTTATAACAACTTTCTTTAGAGTTTCTTCCGTCATGTTCGTAGTCAAAATGATCGTAGCATTACTTTCAGCTTTCCAGTAGTTAGTCAGATCTGTTTCATATTTCTTCCTGACTTCTTCAACCACGCCTTCTTCAGGTTGCTTCAAAACGCCGTTCACAACACTTATCGACCCTGGAATAGCTCGGAGAAGTATGCTGATCTTGTACTTCCATGTTATCCAGTTCTTCTGTCCTTCCAGAAGACCAATGTTTACCTTTGTTAGCTCCATATTAACTTGAAGCTATCGGCAGCAGAAAACGTGATCTGTGACCATAACCTGTTATTAGTCAAAAAATTTATTTTATCTTTTTTTTATTCTTCAAAAAACTCCAAAGGGGGTAGAACAATAGTCAAAAACATGTGTCATAAAAAAAAATGAGAACACTTTTCTCAACATCCATAGCCGAAGAGCCAAATGTTTTCGAGACTGTAATACAAATGTCACAATTCTTTTCTCAGGGGCATTCTTTCATCGCGCGGACTGTATATTATTCAGAATGAATAAAAAACTAAAATCCCTAATTTGCTGCAAAACTTGAGGAAAACTTCAATTCATGGCAAAAAATTGAGACTAATTGGTAGCATGGGATAAAAACGCTACTTCAGGCCCAAAATTGAGGAATATCACCGATTCGCGGATAAAGTATAGTGGAAAAGCTCTGTAATTCACGGGTAGAATTTTTAAAAAATATCATTTTCGGCTATTTTATAGTTTTGAACTATTCATAAATCAAATGCGGTTCTTAGATCGTTTTTTCTCGACCACCTTCCCCCTCCCCATCCTCATTTAGCTAGACGCGCCCCCGGGCGGTCGCCCGGTTCGCCCCCCCCCCTCAAAGCCTGCACTAACTGGTGGTTGCTCCAAGCAGAGCAACCTCAAAAAGGCCTAGCCACACCAAAGCTCCAAACCACCAGCAAAACTCCAAATTACACTATAGCCCCAACTACAGTGAAGTTCATTGCTTAAAAAGCTCTCCACCGCTATAGTCGGATCGGTGAAAGAATGTGCATGAAATTACCCTCTCTCTTTTCCCTAAACCCACATGACTTACCGCTACCACGCCATCACCTGAGAGGAGCCTCTCCTATTTTATCGGTAAAACTCTCTGTTATTGGTTGCAGTTGTTTGATAAAAGTGGAGAAGTAGAGAACCACGTTAAGAGAGGGAAAAATCGGGCTTATGGCCTCCCACCACTCATGCACATTCTTTCGCTGATCCGAGTATAGTTAGACACTTTCGAAGTCAGAATAGTTCACTGATTTGGCACTAACAGAGCCATATTTCAAGGGTTTGGTTATTGAATTGTTTCAATAACCAATATTGGTTTTTCACTCTTTTTTCCCCTCCAAAGCTGACATTTCCATCGTGTTTGTTCATTTTAAGGCTAAAGTCCATAGGTCTCTAGTGAGTTTCTGTGTCAAGAGATCACGCCACTGCGCTCGCCAAACGATTCTACTTCTTACGGCCGTAAAAATTGACCGATTTTGTTTTTGTAAAATGATTCCTACTCATTGATGCCAACAATTTTAAGGAAATTGGGTCGCTGATTTTTAAAATGACTCTAGCCCATAAAATTTTAAATTCAAAATTTGAAAAAATAAATTTTTGGAGAAAACTGGATCATCCCACGAAGGAGCGTAAAATCTTGAATACGAAATGTATTTTGTTTTTTATTTTGGCCCAGAAACATCGTCCGAAAGAGAAAAATGCGACATCAAAAAGAATAGCCGCCCCATGGCTAGGGTAGTTAGTCATGGTGGTGCGTACGGGAGGGGTCACTCGAACGCCTTCTCAGCTTAACTCCTTCCTTTGCACTCACACGATCCAGGAATTAGTTTCCAACATGCGCTCATTTTGTTAGTACAATTATGAATATTAGGCTCACTACATTCCTTTTTTATTTATTTTGAGTTTCCATCGTGGAATATCAAGTTCCGTCGACATTCTTCGGCTGCTAATGTGAGGGTGTTCATGGACCATATCCAACACAAAAAAAAAATATAAAACCAGCAGACGCCCTAAATAATTCGTAGAAATAATAATAATTGTCCTTCCGCCTGCTCCTATAGAGAGACCTTACGTACCAATTTCAGTGTTGGTACGCGG
>CM075942.1:33832622-33848594 GCA_038030265.1 Corythucha ciliata | reverse complement strand
GACCTCTTGCAGCCCAATATACAATATAACTTTGAGATCTTCGACCAGTTGGTGTCGTCAGATTGCAACTGTGTCCTAATGTCCTCGAGTTGAGGACAGTCAAACAGGTGGTCCGTGTTCATCTCAAACGTGGCAACGTCCTAACTTTTTAGCTATCTTATCCATAAAATGAATAAATTGACTTGAAAGTGTGAAAATACAATGCTGACTGGAATTAGTGAAGTAAGATAACCTAACAATGTCAAGATAAAGTGATTAGAACTTCTCTTTCACTTTTTATTTTATAACGTGACATATGATTCGCTCAACGCACGACGGAGCCTTGCGTTTTATGTAGACAGTGAAAAGTGGACTTGCTTCCTGCGTTCTGCGCTGCGTCCTGCGACGGCGTCCTTGCGTCTTATGTAGACGGGGCTTATAATCTTACCATCACTCCAAATTTTTGAAAATTCGAAACTCAACTCATGTTTTCGATCATGGTGACGATAACAATAGTGCACCAAGACAAAATTATGGTCGAAACCCATCCCCCGCCGCTCTATCAATTTGTACGTGCAACCAAGATTCATCTAACCATGGCCGAGAAAACATCATGCCCAAACAAAAGGTGACTGTTCACGAAAGAAGTCAACTCGGGTATAAATATGCTCCGCCCACCAATGGATATTTTCGATTCGCTCCAAAGGCCTCTCGGGCATTTCTCTTCTTTCGGCCATTGCATTTCTCTCAACATTCATGAAACAGAAAAAAAAAAAAAAAAATCCCGAATTCCCGGGCGACATGGTTTTCCATGTAGCGTTGCGTGACAAGGGACCGATAGGTATCGCTTCAGTATCGCTATCGTTTCAATGTGAACGCTTCCGTACCACTCCGACCAATTTTCAATCGTTTCTATTCGTTCGAGTTGCTTTCACGTCGCTTCGGCAATATTGCACCGATATCGTATTGCTCCGGTGTGAACGCCCCCTTCAATAAACTGATGAGTATCGCTTCAATACCGTTATCGCTTCAATGTGAACGGTTTCATATCACTCTCACACGATTTTTGTTGTTTTTATGTGTCTGAGTTGCTTTCATGTCGCTTGGGCAATATGGCAGCGATATCGTGTTGCTACAGTCTGTACGCCGCCTTAGTGAGCAGAGAGTCGACTTTTATACCCCCCGCTCCCACCGTGTTGTCTTGTATTTTGAGTCAATTAGGTCTATTCTAAGCACGTGTTTTCAAAATTCACTAATTATGGACCAAACATAATATGAAACAAGGAGGACATGCTCAAAGGCGTAGCGTGACATTTTGATGAGGCCCAAACACTGCAAAACCCACTGAAACGCTCTAACCACAGTAAAGCCCCAACCACAGTGAAGCACCAAACCAAACCAAAGCAAAGCTTCTAACCACAGTAAAACTACAACCACAAAGGAGGACGAGCTACGGCAAAGCTCTAAACCACAACAAAGCTCCAAATCACAGCAAAGTTCCAACCTCGAAAAGCTGTAACTGTTATGTTCTTTTTGAAAAATACATTTTGTAGAACCGAGATCTTTCGTATTCAACAACTGGTGTCAGAATTTTTTTTTTTTTTTTTTTTTTTTTTTCATCTTATGCCTCGACGGTTTGCGGCAACTTCGGCCATTCGTCTTCTCGCAGCCCAATATAACGTCGAGTTTCTGGTGTAAATACAATTTTCGGCCTCCAAGGATGCACGGACGTCTTCAAGCTCTGGACAATTACCCAGATGCTGACCATCCATGAACCCGCCTCCACAGAGCACACAATCCGGGCTCTGAAATACACCTATTCTGTGCAGGTGGCCTTGGAGGTAGTCATGGCCTGTGGTTAGCCTGAAACAGGCTACAGCTACTTGTCGAGGAAGGTTATGTGGAATCCGTCCGTTTTGTACAGTCAGTGATTGCCACTTCCTACCTTCAGCTTCCCGCTGCTGCCTTACTTACAAAGATTTCATAATACAGGTATTAATAGCTCTTTTGGAAGTGTGGTACGTGACGCTATTCTCAAATTGGGCGGAAAGGGCACCCTCTCGATCAGCTCGATCAGCTTCCTCATTCCCATACACTCCACAGTGTCCGGGAATCCACTGAAGCACCAGTTCCACTCCTCTGCTGATCAGCTCGTGTGCTCGTTGCTTGGACCTTCTCACAATGGAACTGTCGTCATCTCCTCTAGCGTTACACACGGCTTGGAGAGCTGCCATGGAGTCCACAAAAATTGCGACTCTGGTGTCAGCTCTCCTCAGGCACTCGCCCAGAGCCATAGAAATGGCTTCGACCTCCCCGTCAAAGTTGGAGGCTGACTGTCCAACGGGAGCACTAAGTTGGAAAGAGTTGGAGAAAACTCCTGCTCCTGCATTGGTGGTCGAGTTTTGGGCGGATCCGTCAGTGTAGACATGCAGCCATGTTTCAGGTGGGTATCTCTCCTCTATAGTCGCCAGGGCAAGGGATCTCAGCTCCTGGGATGAACACAGCTCCTTACTAACCTCTCTAACGAGGTCAAGTCTTAGCCGGGGAGTGCTCAGGATTGGCATTGAACCAAGAAAAGCCTCTCTCGGGCCAAGAGAGATGGCATGCTCCTCCTCAATCCTCGCCACTGCAGAAGTGAAGCTTATCTGGGTCTTCAGTCTAGGTGCCACACTGTTGTCCTGGGTCCAGTACGGATCACTAAGCCTTGCCAGCCTTTCCCTCAACATTACAGAGGCTATCTGCTGTCGGTCCTTCAAAGGTTCAATGCCCGACTGGACTTGCATTGCAGTGATTGGTGTAGACCTTGGGCCACCTGTTACGACTCGCAGGGCGCAGTTCTGGGCTTTTTCCAGCTTTGTGAGGTGGGCATCTGCAGCAGTCACAGTAACCTCAGATCCATACTCCAGAACAGGGCGCACGTAGGTTTTGTAGGTTAAGGCCAGGACATCCTGAGTTGCACCCCATTTGGTACCAGTGAGTCGCTTGAGCAATTTACATCTATTCAGGCCTTTATCCTTCAGAGAATCAATATGTTTCCTCCAGGTGAGCTGCGTGTCCAGTCTCACCCCCAGGTAGACTGCCTCCGATGTTCTCGGGATGGCTTCAGAGTTGTAGAAGAGCGAGATGGAATGCTCCTTTTTGGAAAGGCTAAACAGCTGAAAAATGGTCTTAGTTGGACTCACTGTCATCTCATTTTCGGCAGCCCATCTACCCAGTGATCTCAACGCTCCATTCAGTGCAGTTTCGAGGGCTTGAATCGAGCTGCTTGTACCCCAGATCACCAAGTCGTCAGCATAAAGGAGTGCGTTAATTCCAGGACTTGTAACCTGGTTGATGACATCATCAATCATTATGCTGAACAGCGTCGGGCTCAGCACTGAGCCCTGCGGAAGTCCCTGGTGAGTCTGTCTGTACACTGAGACCTCATTGTTGTATCGCACCCTAATGAAGCGCTGAGCAAGAAAAGAGGCGACAAACCTGTACATATGTCCATGCACACCCAGCTCCAGGAGCTTACTGAGCAGATTTTTCCGCCAGACAACATCAAATGCTGATTTAAAATCCACAAACACAGCCAGTGAGCTTTGTTTACGTTGGAACCCGTTCTTTATTTCTTGGGACAAATGGGCAATATGTTCCATGGTACTGCGGTGTGCTCGGAATCCTGCCTGCGCGTGGGATAGCAGTCCCCGTTCTTCCAGGAATATGTTCAGCCGGTTGAGAACCATCCTCTCCAACAGCTTGCAAAACACTCGTGAGTGCAATTGGACGGAAGTTCTCTGGGCAGGTTGGAGATTTGCCCTTCTTAGAAATGGGTATTATTTCTGCTTTTCGCCATTCTGCAGGCATTCCAGCTACCCATACTCGATTCAGGAAAGTCAACACTGTTTCTTTGGCTTTTTCTGCCATATGAATAAGAAATTCTGGTAGGATCTCATCAGGACCTGCGCTTTTTCCTTTCTTAGATTGCGTGAGGGATGCTCTAAGTTCAGAGATAGTGAAAGGGCTGTTGAAAAGGTCCTGCTCCATGGAGTTCAGTGCTACTGGTTTCAGCTCAGTGTATGGCTTACCATTGTGCTTCTTTAGTCTGTAGTTGCTTACAGAACAGTAGTGCTTACAGAAGTGTGAAGCTATGTCCTTTGGATTGGTAAGTAGCCTGTCTCCTCTCTTCATGGGCTGATTTTTTTCTTCCCTTTCATTGCTGAGCCTGGAAACAAATTTGTGCGCCCTGAGCCCGTCCTTTCGATAGTCCATCCTTCCCACAAAACCCCTGTAGGACTGCCTCTTACCCTGAACCACACCCCTTCTCAAAATTGCCTCTTTTTGTTTAAGTATTACACGATCAGCATGTGTTCCTGACTCTTCAGCAGCATCACGCGCCTCATCTCTCTCCTCCTTTGCAAGCTGGAGCTGACTGTTCCAGAAAGGTCGATAATGCTTCACCTTTCCCCTGGGTACTGCCTTCTTAGCGCATTTGAGTATGGCACTTCTCAGGCTGTTGTATGTCTTATCAACACTCTCCTCGAGAAGCTCGAAAGTGATTGCCTTATTGGTTGCTTCATCATACACCTTCCATTTTGCCTTCTTCAGGTTCCACCGAACAAGAGTGTTCCTCTCACTGGGACGCAGGCCACGGTTGTGTAAGTTAACGCACAACATCTTGTGACCCATACTTCCGGGACTGTGCTGTAGGTGGTGAGACATTTTTTGTGCTAGAGTCAGGTGGGCCAATATAGCATCAGGGGTTGAGGTATATCCGGAAAAAGACATGAATGTTGGCCTGCCTTCCTCATTCTCAACATAAGTCACTGGGTTCGCGTCAATAAAGTCCTCCCAGATATGGCCTACTGCGTCAGTTTGTGTATAGCCCCAGCGGCTTGAAGGCGCATTCAGGTCTCCATAAAGGATCGAACCTGAGTCCCATATTGACTCGAGCCAAGCAAGATTTGGCTTGTTATGTGAGGGGTTGTACACCACAAAGAACCTGTAGCGCCCTCCACTCTTCCAGACTTCCGCAGTCACTGCCTCCAGTTTATCCTGGGCTTCCATCTGCTTGCATATAGCAAAGCTGGCCACCAGAGACGACTTCATAGCCACTATGATTCCCGACGCGACATTACGGCCCCTATTGAGGGAGTATGTTTGGTATCCTGGGATTTGAAAGTAGTTGAGGTTATCAGCAGCTGCTCCCGCTTCGACGATACCATATACGTCAATGTCATTTTGAGTTATAAAATTCTTAAGTTCGGTGAACTTGGTCGATGTTAAGCCGCCTGCATTCCAAAACATAGTTTTGAGCAGAGCGTTGTCGGGGCCTTGAGAAAGGCCATTGACAGGAGACGGATTTTGCATTGTCTCTTCTTGTTGTGTCGCAAATAGTGTGTCTTGGGCTGCGAAGGCGACACTGTAGTCGTTTAGTTCACCTTTCGGCTATCCAGGGGGCACGTGAGTGTTTCTTGTTGGGAGAATAACTCGGACGCGACTACATCACCCCCCTGTGGTGCCAGAAGTGGGATGCTGTGTATATCAACAATAACCACAATGAAGCTCTAACCAGTAAAGCCCCAAACCTCAACAAAGCTCCAAATCTACTGTATAACTCCAATCTCATTGTCAGCAAAGTTCCCGCAATGAAAAGCTCTAACCAAAGTAAAGCTCCTGCCACAGTTGAGCTTCAACCACGAAGAAGGCACAACTACTGCAAAAGTCCAACCACGAAAATGGCCCTACCAGACCACAGAAAACAATAGCCACGAAAAACACCAACCATGAAAACAGCCCAACCACATCACTCTCTCTCTCTCTCTCTCTCTCATCTTTCCTTTCTTGATTTCCGAACCAGTGCCCCCTCCGCTCGACAGGCCTTCTTGTATGAGGGCGATTGGAAAAACCATTCCCGCGGATTACACACTCAAAAACCTAACTGTGCATATTTGATGCGTTGAAAATAATCAATTTCCCCGGTTTGGCTCAATCAAAAACCAATTATGGGGGCTTTGGCCCTTCAAAAAATCAATTTCGTGGGGTTTAGTCGCTGAAAAAAAAAAAAAAACAATTCCGTGGGGCCAACTCCAAAATGAATTTCACCTGTTGGTCGCGGGGTTTGGTTCTTGAAACTCCCACTCTTTGACTCTACATACCCATTGCCATTCTCGTGGATTTGGCAATGAATGAACCCATTTTCACATGTTTCGTGGAAACCACTTTCGGGGAGTATAGTCACTGAATAAAAACTAATTTCGCAGGGTTTAATCAATGAAAAAAAAAACAAAAAATGTCTTGGGATTTTAGTCATTGGGCACCGAATTTTGCATGTTTAGCTCTTTAAAATGCCAATTTTGCGGGTTTGAATCAACGTGAATCAATTTGAACAACGTATGAATGTCGGGGCCTTTGTTCTTCATACCCCCCCCCCCCCCGATTTCACGGGTTACACGTAATTAGGTTTGTTTCTTTGCTCCACTCGTGCTACACTAGTGTCTTTCATTACGGAACGGAACTACTGTTACACCTTCGTCACTTATTGTTAGTGTAGAATTTATCACACCAACTTTTTCTAGGTGGAATTTCAACACTCGTTACCTCATCTACGGTTATTTATTGCGCGGGAAAAAGGGTATAACTGCGAAACCGCCCCACCGCTAACCGTCCCGGGGTACCCGTGACAGTCCCGGTTTGGCTTATTTTGTCCCGCAACCTGCAAGGTCATCCCGGGACACAATTTGTCCTGGATTCCGCTATAAAAAAAAAAAAAAATTGACATTGGGCATAAAATAGGTCTGTTCTTGCAAGGTGTTCTGAACATGTTCGGAGCAATTTAAGTTGATTACATTTTATTGGCTGGTCCCATGGCAACTCTACTCCAAACATGTTCAGAACACCTTGCTGGAAAACAGACCTAATAATTTTATTGGAGCATTTTGTGGTTGGAGCGTTTTAGAGAATTTGTTTGAGATTTAGAAGTGGTTAGAGCAGGTTAGATAATTTTGTGGTCAAGTGCTTTTTGTGGTTGAGCGTTTCTTGTAGCAATAGCTTTTTGTGGCTATTAGAGAATTTTGTGGTTCGTTGAAGCATTTTGTGGTTAGAGCACTTTAGGGCACGTTAGAGCATTTCGTGGTAAAGCATTTTGTGGTCAGAGCTTTTTGTGGTTAGTGCATTTGTGGTTAGAGCTTTTTGTGATTCGAAACTTTTTGGGAACATTGAGTCTTACACCAACTGTCGCTCGGACGAGACGTTTTTTTTTTCTCTTTTCGCTTACAAAAGTAAGTGACGCATTCAATTTGACGACAAGTTCTCGCGTCTTCATAGTTCGACGATACCTCTTTAATTGAGTACTCCAGGTCAGTGCCGCATGGTAACTCACTTAACTCTTCGCCGTGTAAAAAAACAATTAAATTTTATACATACTTCTCCCTACTGCTTACCAGTACCTAGAATTCAAATACAGTCCACTAAAGAAAATAAATTAACAAAACAAAATGGTCCTCCGGGCCGGATATTATAAGTTCAATTAAAAAGTGCGTAGGCTGGAAGCACGTTAAAAATAATTATTTAATTATACGGAATCTATTTCTCGTTCTTCAAGGGTTCAAAGTCGAACGCAAGTAAACAGATTTACAATCTCTTTTTAACTCTTTAATTCTGGTGAAATACAATTGACCAAGGGGCAAATTCCTCTTTAAAAATAAAAAAAACGGACAGTTTCCCCTTCATTTCTCTTTTTCTTTTCTTTCAATTCATTCAATAAATCAAAACATTTCCATTTTTTTTATCCTTCCTCTCCTCTCAAATAAATAAAAGAAAAATTCTCATTTATCCTTTAAAATGCCTTTATCCCCCCAAGCAGCAGGCTTATGACCTAATCCAATCGCTTCCTATCCATCTGGATATCTTTCTCCAAAGAGCTGCGAATCTTGAAGCCACTCATCTTGATCTTGACTCTACTCTAACCGCTATCCAAGAGTTAGAAATCAGTACAGAGGTTGAGGAAGAAAATCGGACCAATATTACCGCCGTTTGTACGGCGTTCGAAGACCTATATTTCTCTGTAAACGCTAAGGCCGCCCAAATACGCCAAGAAATAGAAAAACAAGAGAAGACGGACGCCACCTCCGATCAAAATGTCGCGGGAGGATCCTTTAATTTGGCCAATCAACTCGGAGCCAGATTTAAACTGCCGGCTATTAATATCAAAGAGTTTTCGGGACAAATCACAGAATTTCCCTCTTTCATTTCTTTATTCAACTGTTTAATTCATGACTCTCCCCTAACCGAGATCGAGAAATTTTCATATTTGAGGACACTTTTGACTGGTCAGGCCTCAAAAATTCTTAGTTCCATTGAATTCAAAGAAGAGAATTATTCAATCGCATACCAGAAACTTGTCGAACGGTACACAAATCCTCGAATCGTCGCTTCGTTTTATTTAAATAAAATTTTAGATTTCAAACCACTAACTTCGGACAATTCTTCTAACTTACGTTCGTTTTTGGATTTCTTCCAAGACAATTACCTCTCACTCTCAAACCTCAAAGTGCCAGATTTAATGGATTTTTTCATGGTTCACCTCAGTCTTCGTGTTATCGATCACAAAACACGCAAACTTTTCGAATCCAAGTATACAGACAGTGAATTCCCCAATTTCACCGAGTTGTGTGACTTCATAAAGACTCAAATCCGAGTAGCAGATTTGTATTCTGATAACCCTCACAAAGGAGGAAAAACTTCCACGTCTTCTACCAAGACGTTCAACGTCCAAACCCGCACAACTTCGCCGTCTTCTTCCATTAAATCAGTAGGTGTCTGTCCGATTTGCAGAAAATCTCATAGAATTCTTCAGTGCTCCACGTTTCTCAAGTCCAACGGAAGTGGCCGTTACGAACTGCTCAAGAAGTTCAAACGTTGTTTTTCCTGTGGAGGAGCCCACAGCGCTTCCGAATGCGCGAGTCGCGGAGCTTGTCGTGTTTGTAGTAGCACGAAACACAACACACTACTACACTCACCACAGGAGGGGCTCTAGTAGCAGCCCGATCTCTCCCGTTCGTGCACCGTTGGACTCTACGTCCGCTCATCCTTCGCCTTCTAGTAGTGATGGGTCAAGGGAAAAAACCCGTTGGGAATATTCCCGTTTTTTGGGAAAAAACCCGGTTTTTTCCCAAGAAAGTATTTTCCCACCCGAATTGGGTTTTTATTCGTTCAATTTGAATAGAACTTATCTCTGCAGAAATTGGAGAATTCAGCCTCAAAGTGTGAGTTTTTTTCCTCGCGCAGCCTCTTGTAACCTTTCTCTCAACTCTGAGAAGTTTCTATCTGCTCCATAGAGATAGTTCATCTCGCATTACGCCACATTGAGCTAAAGCTCGCTGAAAATTTACCTCGGTCGCCACTTTCCAAGAATGTACAGTCCCTGATTCTATGAAAACTGAAAGACAGAATAGACTCCAGCGTTAAAAGTTGTATTCATTACGCTGCGACACTCCTGGGCCTCTCTGGGACTCATGGGGGACGCTGCTGAGCAAGACGAGCAAATAGAAGGCATGAAAAATTCATAAGGTTGCCACACAGATGAAGGTTTATGTCGATAAAGCGAAGGTGGATTTGGCCTACTATCCAAGGATGAACTCTGGGGGAAGACATTTTTGTGGGAAAGTGCCTCGGCGGTCACGCCAAGTGTTTGGTGGCAAGGACTTAGTTCGACTTCAACTTTGTTTTCCGTTGCGGTTAGAATTTTATCAGCTGCGACAGAAAGATCCTTTGGCACGTTTTCTTGAATGAACAGCAAAAAAAGAAACCGGGACCGAGCAAACAAAACATGGTATTGTCGTGGGGGAAAGAGATGGCCCGGAGTTGAGTGGTTCCTGGTCGCCGCGGTGTCTTGGTGGTCTGAGAGCCGTACCGGAGATACGGTGTCCGGGTTCGATTCCCGCTCCGTGGCAGTTTCTTTTTCTCACGACACATAAAGCATCATGTCACTGTTGTTGATAAAAAAGAAACCGTTTAACGACTGATCAAGCCAGAAAACTGACCTATCTGTCCCACAATTGGAAAATTCAAAATCGTCGAAGAAGTAATACAGAAAGCAGTGACTCCTCAAACCTTCTTGGACGCTGGGATACCGAAAACAGGTTCGGCAGGCCCAACGAAGCTGATGCAACGGCATCTGAATCATCATCATCGTCATCAAACGAGGAAACCTCAGGCGATGAATTCCAATAGAAAAATAATGGACATTTGGTGGCAAGGCTCGGCTTCAGCTTTGCCTTCCGTAACGGCTAGAATTTTAACAATTTTTGTGCAAACAGAGAGTTCGTATGATTCTATGGGTGCAATAAATACCTATAGTCGTTTGTTTATTATTCATTTGCTGAGTCTGTTGCAACATTGAGTGAAAAACGAATAAAAACCCAGTATTTTCCCAAATTGGGTTTTTTCCCGGTATTTTCCCAGGGAAAAAACCCGAAATTTTATTTTCCCGGTGTAAACCCATCACTACTTCTAGCCCTTCAGCTCCTACCTCTGGTGCACCAACCGAAAACTCAGGCGCACATTCTCTTGCGGCGCGGGTAAACTGTAATTCTCACGTTCTTTTGAGCTCCGCTCGGGCGAAAATTCGATCATCTTCCGGTGACTGGATAACTTGCCGCTTACTCATTGACTCTGGATCGCAATCTAATTTTATTACTCACAAGATCGCAAATCGGTTGAATTTACCCAGACGTCTGATCACGTCCACGGTTTCTGGTGTTGGTAACACGCGGTTGCCTACTTCTCAGCACGAAGTCTCGTGCACTCTTCGTTCGGTTAGCAATTCTGCTACAACTTTCTCACTTTCAGCCCGGGTTTTGCCTACCATAGTTTCCTCGGTACCTTCGACGCCTGTTTCTCGCGAGATAGGTCAGCGCTTCTCTACACTTTCGTTAGCTGATCCAGACTTCAGTACTCCGGGACTTATCGACTTACTCGTTGGCGCCCAGTTCTACGCCGAAATTCTGAGCGATCCAACTCTCTTCATTAAGGGTCGACCGTCAGCCATTCTCTCCGCACTGGGTTGGATCATTTTCGGGGAAACGGACACTGAAGAAACATCTGAAGAGGTGCAAACCTTTCTTTCCGTAGACCTCATTAATGAGGAGCTCAAGCGCTTCTGGGAAACTGAAGAAGTCGAAGTTCAAATTCCAGAAGATCCTAGTTACAGTTATTGCGAGAAACACTTTCAGGATCATGTTCAACGTGACGATCAGGGTAGCTTCGTGGTGTCCTTACCATTTCGAACGGACGTTCCGTTACAACTTCATTCGACTCGGACTTCTGCGTTAAATCGCTTACACACTCTTGAGAGAAGATTTTCAAGGGATTCCAATTACCGATCACTGTATAGTGCACAAATGCAGAGCTATATTGATGCAGATCACGTATCACTGACCAACAGCCATGGTGACTATTTGATGACTCATCACGGGGTAGCAAAACCTAACTCGACTACTTCACTGCGAATCGTATTCAATGGTTCTGAGCACACTACTGGTTTCAATTCTCTAAATGATTTATTATTGCCAGGAAAACCGTTTCAGTCAAATATCGGTCAGATCATTGATAACTTTCGATTATTTCAGGTCGAAATCTCGTGTTCTCTCGTCTTCTCAAGCAAATGTTTCGCTCAATTTGGCTTTCTTCCGAGGACAGGAAATTCGTTCATTTCCTCTGGCGGTTTGACTCCTCCCAGCCCATAGAAGAATACGAGCTGACCACGTTACCTTTCGGATTGAAAAGTTCTCCGTTTTTGGCTCAACGAGTGCTTATCGAACTCTTTGCTCTTTACAGTGCTCAGTTTCCTAACGCATCGCGGTGCAGCGGCGATATATTTATGTCGACAACATTGTCTCGGGAGCCTTTACAACCGAGAGTGCTATTCGGCTCTGCGAGGAGCTCAACGAACTCTTTTCTCTTGGAGGATTCAAGCTCCACAAGTTCGCCAGCATTGACTCTACCGTCTTAAGTACCATTTCGGAAGTTCAACGGGACAATCCGTTATCCTTCGATTCTTCGTCGTCCTTTAAGATATTAGGGGTCCAGTGGAATCCGAAATCAGATAGCCTTAGCTACGTAGTCGACACTTCTCAGTCAGGTTTCACCAAACGAGCTGTTTTATCGGTCGTTGCTCGAATTTTCGACGTAAATGGATACTTAAGTCCTGTTAAATTTTGGATCAAATCGTTTCTGCAACGTCTTTGGTTACATAAATTGGGCTGGGATGATCCACTGCCTCCTCCACTCCGGAATGAGTGGGCTAAATTTCTGGAAGATCTTCCGCAACTACAAGAGTTCTCACTTCCTCGTTTTCTGTCCTATACGGAAAATTCTTCGTGTATGTTGGCGGCGTTTTCGGACGCGTCTGAGAAAGGGTTTGGCTGTGTCGTTTATTTTCTAGTGGAGACTGCACAAGGGCAGAGATTCGTTCACCTTTTAAAGGCAAAAAGTAAAGTGGCTCCGTTGAAAACTATTAGTATTCCTCGCCTCGAACTTTGTGCTGCTCTCCTCACCGCCAAAGTTGTTCGTACTCTGCAGCCATTCATTGAAAAAAGCGGCGTCAACAAAATTATATGTTTCTCCGATTCAAAAAATGTTCTGTGGTGGCTTCAAACTCCTCCGTATCTTCTAAAGACTTTCGTCGCAAATCGGGTGGTCCAAATCCTGGAAATCACCGAACCTTCTTGGTGGAGTTACATCCCCACTAGTTCTAATCCGGCTGATTGTGTTTCTCGAGGTCTCACGCCCTCGCAATTTTTGGAACATTCGCTCTACTTGAATGGACCGGATTTTCTCAAGTTACCGGTTTCAGATTGGCCTATCCAGAATTTGGAACCTACTTCTGGCGTTCTTGAACGAAAGCCAATTTCTCTAGCAACTCAAAATTGCCACAACGACCTGCTCGAGCAGTGCGATAAATTTTCGTCGTACATTAGACTAAACCGGATAATGGCATGTGTTCTCCGATTCGTTAATCGACTAAAAAATCGAATTTCGAAAAGTCCGTCTTCGGAGCCACGGTCATCAGGACATCTTCAGACTTCTGAGATCAACAAAGCTTTAGTGGCCTACATCAAAATCCTTCAGGCCGACAAATTTTCTGTCTTACTGGAATCTTTACACAACGATCGTCAGGACTTCGGTTCCTTCAAACGTTTGAATCCGTTCATCTCGGAGGATGGCCTCATTCGTGTAGGAGGTCGCCTAACTAATTCTTCATTGCCTTTCAATTAAAACATCCAATTTTAATTCCGAAGAAGTCTCATCTCGCAGTCTTGTTAGTCGATCATTTCCACGCGTATACTCTTCATGGAGGAATCCAATTAGTTCAGAGTCTCATACAGCGTCGTTTCTGGATCGTTTCATCCCGACAGTTAATCCGAAATAGGACCTTCCAATGCGTCCAGTGTTACAAATTCAAAGTTGAGCCTCAAACACCCTTGATGGCACCGCTCCCCTCGATGCGGGTAACACAGGCCCGTGCTTTTCTTGAAGTTGGCGTTGACTATGGTGGTCCCTTTCTTTTCAAAGAGTCTAAACGTCGAACTTCACGCTTGTACAAATGCTGGATTTGTTTCTTCGTATGTACTGCTACCAAGGCGGTGCATCTTGAATTAGTAACGGAGCTGTCGACATCTGCATTCCTCGCCTTTCTAGATCGGTTTATTTCCCGCCGGGGTCTTCCTAGGGTTCTTCATAGTGATCGTGGGACAAACTTCGTCGGGGCAGCTCGCCGTCTCAAGGACGTTTACGACTTTCTGTCACAACATCTGCTTACCAGTATACCTAGAATTCAAATACAGTCCACTAAAGAAAATAAATTAACAAAACAGTGTGGCTCATTTATTTTGTGGTTAGAGCATTTTGGGGTTGCAGCTCTCGGCGTTCGGTCCTTAATTAGACTTATTGTGATCAGGGCTTGTTGTGGTTAGAGCTTTTTGTGATTCGAGCTTTATGGAAACCAAACTTTCGTGGTTACAGATTTTTGTAATTGTAGCATTTTGTGGTTGGAGCATTCTAAGAGCTTCTTAGGGATGCTGCTTTTGGTCTTTTAGGGGGTCAACTTCGTCAGGGCTTCTTGTGGTTAGATATTTTTGTGATTCGAATGGTTTTTTGTTATAGCATTTAGAGTCAGTTAAACGTTTAAATGTGGTCAGATCTTTCCAAGGCTAGAGCTGTTTTCGTTGGAGAATTTTGTGGTTGCAACTTTCTGTGGTTCCAGCTTTCAGGGGTTCAAGGTTTTTTGTGGTTCAATGTTTTTGTAATTGGAGCACATTTTGGTTAAGAACTTTTAGTGGTTAGAGCTTCTTGTGGTAAGAGGTTGTTCGAGCTCAAGCTCGCCCTTCGCGAGTGCCCTCGACGACGATACTTTTCAAGCCGAGTGGCCCGGTTTTTAGTGCATTTCATTCTGAAAATGCACTATCACGACGATTGGTCTCGTCGTGATAGTGGCAAACATGGGTCATGTCATGTTTTTTTCACGTTTCAGAACCTCTAGAACACGAATTCAGTGGTCTCCAGGATTCATATATATATATATATATATATAAGCTTATGGCCGTTTTCTTGTTAGCACGATAACTCCCGAAGAAATCAATTTAGCGGAACGCGCTTTGGCACAAAAATCAGTAGTCGTAAGACCCCGGTCGGTATTGCATTTGGGGCAAATCGGTCAAGTGGAGGGAATAGGGGTTGAAATAGATGCATCATATTCAGTGGGAATTCTCCACGTTAGAGTAGCCTTTGATTCCCATTTTGATTTTTCGAAAAAGTCAAGGTGGTGGAAGTGGTCCTCCCGGTGTGGAAGCGTAAAAATAGCGTTAAACTTCACTAGTTCATCTTAGCGCTCTAAAATTCGACTCAATAATTTAATGTAACCAAAGCCCTGGGTTCCATTGAGATTTATCGAAAACTTTGATGGGGGGGGGGGTGAAATGGGGGATGAAATTTCAAAAAAATTGCTTAAATTCACACGATTATTATAAAATACGGCACAAAAATTTAATATAACAAAGCCCTTGGAAAACTACCGAAACTTTTCGACATTTTTGAAGAGAGGGTGGTGAAAATAGAGGAAGAAGTTCGGCTTAATGAAACAAATTATGGTATCAAAATTATTACTTCTGGGACGGCTTAGGGTATTCGTATATGGAATGAAACGCACTCTTTCCGACCGCCAGCTACCGGAGCGAAAGTTTTTCTTTTTTGTCCCGGCAGATTTTGGACTCTGAAACTTTTGTCCCGATTTTGTCAAATTATTAGCGTTTCCCATTTGCACAAAATTCTGCATTTGAGCAGTTCATTTCCACCCGTCTTCACTGAATTAAATCATGTGTTAGTGGAGAAGACGGGTGGGAATGAATAGCGCCGTTGCAGAATTTTGTGCAAATGGGGAACGCTATTAGAGTTGGCAACCCTAATGATAACAACTACCCAAATGCCTGAGGTCGTGTTCCTATTTTCATGGATGGATCCATCGATGCCGTCATTTTTGGCATCACACCACCATCGATGTAATTTAAGATAATCATCGAACTTCTGAACAATCCATCGACATGTAAGGCTTGATCTTGCCATCAAACTTCCGAGGAGTTTGGGCAAAAAATACTTAATTAACTCAACCCCTGTTCCCGCGCGAAAATTGGGAAACTAACAGTTTTAACAGTGATGCACGAGACCGAGACCGAGACGAGACTTGAGTGGTCTCGGTCTCGCTCATGAAAAGTCGGTCTCGTCTCGGTCTCGGTCTCGTCTCGAAAAGTTAAAGGCGCGAATTCAAAGTATGTGTGATATTAGTGACGAGTGATCCTATTCTCGCCTCAATGATTACATATGACGACGATAGATGAATTTAAGAATTTATACTTTGCTTTCCTTCCTTGGTGGCTCGTGGCACGAAGGGAGATAAGTGATACACTACTGATTAATGACCAAAGAGCTTTGTAATTGCCCCAAAATAGAATCGTG
>CM075942.1:33810151-33832122 GCA_038030265.1 Corythucha ciliata | reverse complement strand
CCACACTTTCACTTTTTTCAAAATTGATTCAGCTTTTTTAAAAACTTTCTCCCAGTTACATTCTTCAACGATAATTGCGGTGTCATCAGCATAACAAACCAATTCCCCTGAAATGTTCAGACAAGAAATTTCATTCATATACAACAAAAAGCAAATCGGGCCTAGGACAGTCCCTTGGGGAACACCAAACTTCAAAAACCTTACTGAGCTAAAATTATTCGAAACCTTCACTCGCTGGGATCTCGAATTCAAGTAGTCTGTTAGCCATTTAAGAGCCATATTTTTTATGCCATATCTACTAAAAGTTTCCACTAAGTTAGCATGTGGTATCGAATCAAAGGCTTTTGAAAGGTCCAGGTATAACACAATACATTTATTACCACAGTCCAAAGATGAAGTTACTTGTGATACTAACTATCTTAAAGCGTCCTGAGTGCCTCTACCCTCTACAAAGCCGAACTGTGTTTCTGAGATTAGTCTATTTTCTTTGAGATAAGTCATCAACCTACTTTTTACACATTTTTCGAATATTTTTGCAATATTACTAACTAAAGATATAGGTCTATAATTATCTACATTCATTTGGGATTAACACATAAGAATACCTAGGTACCCTGTATTTTCCACATTATTTTTAGTACGCGTGAAATGAGATATCCTTCATTTTTATTTTTTCAGTGATTAGTGTTACGATTTTAGTGTTTAGTGTTACGAGGACTCGTGGAGAAATAATTTTCTCCATAGGTCATTCCTCTCTCTCCTCACTACTTCGCGGGAACCGCAACTAGGTGACATACTGAGCGGCGCGGGAAAAAACCGCGCGCGGTTTCCCGTTCGCGGCAAACCGCCCAGTATGTCATAGGCCTTATAGAGTAGGAAAGGGTTAACAAATGAAGTCCGGCAGGGCCGTAACCAAATTTATTTGTTGAGGTATTCAGATCTCCTATTAATAAAGAGATTTTTTTTTCAGGCATATCGTTTATAAACTGCACTTTTAATAATGAAACATTTAATGTACTTCCCAATTAAATAAATTTTTTAAATAATAAATTGTATGTAGTTCTATCGCAGTGTATTCTCATTTGGATCGTTCTGTTCGGGGGCTTCAGTGAAAAAAGAAGAAGGAGAAGAAGAAGAAAAAGGGAGAACCTCCAGATGATTTAATAAAAACAAGTGAAGAACAAAAAATAGGTGCTTTGCCGGGCTAGCCGGGAAAACACCTACTTTCTCGCTCCTTTTCAGCCCGCAAAGTCGAGCTTTGGAGTCATGTATGAAAAAAAAATAGTATATTGTGTACCTAGCCGAGAAAGTGGATGTTTGCCGGGCCGAGAGAGGTTGGACGGGCGAGCCGAAGGCGAGGCCGGCCAAACTCGACGCCGGCAAACCACTTTCTCAGCGAGGTGCACATACTATTTTTTTTCATACATGAAGCGAAATTAATCAATTTTAAATAAAATCCTAAAATAAGTAGGTGTACAAAAAATGAAAGACAGAGGAATTTGAAAGCCGCGAGTGATTTGTTCATGAGTGCGAGGTGCAACTGTCCATTATAGAGTTGGAAGGGGGAAATAAATGAAGTCCGGCTGGGCCGTAACCAAAATTATTAGAATGCATTATTATAGTCGCGTGTAGCTTGTTGAAGTTATAGTGTATGGTCCTTTCGTTCGATATGAGTGATTTCGAGGAGTGTTCTAATGATTCAAGTGGCGAGTCCGTCGATGTCTCCACGCCTAAAAAAATCAATGAATGGCTGCAGAGTACGAACAACTTTGGCGGTGAGGAGAGCAGCACAAAGCTCGAGGCGAGGAATACTAATAGTTTTCAACGGAGCCACTTTACTTTTTGCCTTTAAAAGGTGAACGAATCTCTGCCCTTGTGCAGTCTCCACTAGAAAATAAACGACACAGCCAAACCCTTTCTCAGACGCGTCCGAAAACGCCGCCAACATACACGAAGAATTGTCCGTATAGGACAGAAAACGAGGAAGTGAGAACTCTTGTAGTTGCGGAAGATCTTCCAGAAATTTAGCCCACTCATTCCGGAGTGGAGGAGGCAGTGGATCATCCCAGCCCAATTTATGTAACCAAAGACGTTGCAGAAGCGATTTGATCCAAAATGTAACAGGACTTAAGTATCCATTTATGTCGAAAATTCGAGCAACGACCGATAAAACAGCTCGTTTGGTGAAACCTGACTGAGAAGTGTCGACTACGTAGCTAAGGCTATCTGATTTCGGATTCCAAGAATCGAAGGATAACGGATTGTCCCGTTGAACTTCCGAAATGGTACTTAAGACGGTAGAGTCATTGCTGGCGAACTTGTGGAGCTTGAATCCTCCAAGAGAAAAGAGTTCGTTGAGTTCCTCGCAGAGCCGAATAGCACTCTCGGTTGTAAAGGCTCCCGAGACAATGTTGTCGACATAAATATCGCCGCTGCACCGCGATGCGTTAGGAAACTGAGCACTGTAAAGAGCGAAGAGTTCGATAAGCACTCGTTGAGCCAAAAACGGAGAACTTTTCAATCCGAAAGGTAACGTGGTCAGCTCGTATTCTTCTATGGGCAGGGAGGAGTCAAACCGCCAGAGGAAAAGAACGAATTTCCTGTCCTCGGAAGAAAGCCGAATTGAGCGAAACATTTGCTTGACGTCACACGAGATTGCGACCAGAAATAATCGAAAGTTATCAATGATCTGACCGATATTTGACTGAAGCGGTTTTCCTGGCAATAATAAATCATTTATGGCGGATTTCACCAAGTTTGAGTTAAAGTGCGGGCTACTTAACTCTCAAAGTTAAGAGTGACTCGAGGTTAAGAAAGGTTTTGAGCTCTTGCTAACCCACAGGCCAAGACTAACTCGAAGAAGTGAAACGAATTTTTTTCGCTAACCCCAAGTTAACCGTAAACTCGAACCTCAACTCTCAGCTTGAGAACAAAGAATTGTCAAATTTCTGAGGTAGAAATGGAGAAAACTACATTTGGTTGGTGTTATAGTGAGGACTAGCTAACTCTAGGAGTTAAGAGTTCGTTCGAGTTAGGAGAGATCCCGTTTCACCATCAATTCCAAATTGGAGTTACCAAACCCTTAGTTTTTTCCCAATTCAAATAACCTCACTGAGGACAATTCAAATGAAGACAATTTTCGACATCATTTCAGCTTACCCGGAAAATAAAACGAAAACAAGAGAGAGAAAAAGAAAATAAAACCTGCGGGGGAGAGAAAAAGCCAAGAGACGGAGTCAATTCTTCTGTCTACAGTACGGTACTGCCTACAGTAGTAATTTTTATCTACACAGCAGCTCATCAGACCAATGAAATTTGTTCAGTGCAGTCGTGCTCGGACAGTCGTTTTTTTCTAGATTCGTTCTAATTTTGGAAAAATCGTTCTATTCTACACGAATTTCGGTTATCAATTCGTAGAAGGGGTACGCAAAATTTTCAAAGTGTCGGTTGTGGCGAAGAGATGAGGAGTTTTTGATCATGAAAAACAGACGCAGTTGTGTGGAAAGAAAGAAAGATAGGTGGAAGGAGATCGCGGACAAATTCGACAGCATCGACTCATTCGCACTGACCCAAGCGTTATCGCTTCAGAGAGAAAGCTCATCGTCTCAGGATTACGACTACCGTCCACCTCAGTTCCACTTCGTGTTATAGACTCACAATCAGATGCTATTGCCTTTACAGAGTATCTGATGTGTCCCGAAGTGACCAACAGGCAAAGAGGCAACTCCAAATAATAAGCAGCATAATAACGTGCGTTCTTTAGCTACAGGCTATGGAATTCATTTGAAGCCTTACGGCGGAATCAACAGTCCGGTCCGCCGATAAAGGACCGGACGACCCACAAGTGAACAAGCGATCTATCGTAATAAGGATTTTGATACTTTATACGCGTTGTAGTTCTCATTTGTTATTCAGACTTTTGTGAATTAAAACATCATTTTATTCGTACTATTGAATTTACATCACTCGCTCCTTACAAACCCGCAATATCATGAGCCGTCCCGCCGTCCTAGCCGTCTTTGAGAGCGGGTTGTTACCCTTCCATATCGTCGCTTTATGATCGTCGCCCTTATTGAACCCGTCTAAATATTGTCATCGTCCTCGTGAATATAGCAGTGCGCTGTTTCATCATCACTTTTTTAACATAAAATTCAAGACAGAACGAAATTTTAAACATATTTTTTGGGCCTGAAACAAGGTTATGTCCGAGTCAAGAGATTATTCCCTGGAAATACTAGAGAATAAGATCTGGGAGTTAACTCTCTTGGTAACCCGCACGTTAAGACAAACTCAAAGTGGAGAAACGCATTTTTTCTTTAACTCCGGGTTATCCTTAACTCCAACTCTAACTTTTGATGATGAAACTCATTATTTGAGTTAAGCCGGAGTTAAGAGAGGAGGTTTCTTTTGGTAACTCCAAGGTTAAGCATAACTCGAAGTGGTGAAACACTTTTTTTACGCTAACTCCGAGTTACCCGTAACTCAAACCTTAACTCTCGGTGGTGAAATCCGCCATTAGAGAATTAAAACCAGTAGTGTGCTCAGAACCATTGAATACGATTCGCAGTGAAGTAGTCGAGTTAGGTTTTGCTACCCCGTGATGAGTCATCAAATAGTCACCATGGCTGTTGGTCAGAGATACGTGATCTGCATCAATATAGCTCTGCATTTGTGCACTATACAGTGATCGGTAATTGGAATCCCTTGAAAATCTTATCTCAAGAGTGTGTAAGCGATTTAACGCCGAAGTCCGAGTCGAATGAAGTTGTAACGGAAGGTCCGTTCGAAATGGTAAGGACACCACGAAGCGACCCTGATCGTCACGTTGAACATGATCCTGAAAGTGTTTCTCGCAATAACTGTAACTAGGATCTTCTGGAATTTGAACTTCGACTTCTTCAGTTTCCCAGAAGCGCTTGAGCTCCTCATTAATGAGGTCTACGGAAAGAAAGGTTTGCACCTCTTCAGATGTTTCTTCAGTGTCCGTTTCCCCGAAAATGATCCAACCCAGTGCGGAGAGAATGGCTGACGGTCGACCTTTAAGGCCTCGCCACACCGAACGCGAACTGCCGCGCGGACTGGTCCGCTCGCGGAAAAACTATGGTAACGGGGTATACCTCACCCACGTTGTCATGGTTTTTTAGCGAGCGGACCAGTCCGCGCGGCAGTTCGCGTTCGGTGTGGCGAGGCCTTTAATGAAGAGAGGTGGATCGCTGTGACGAACAGACTTAAAACTCTTCCGAAATCCCGGAGACGAACCCAAAGGGACCGGGCAAAGGAGGAAAAAGGGCCGAAACGGACGTGTTTTAAACAAATTATTTAATATGATAATCAAAATTTTGAGGGAATTATTACATCTACAATTTGGGTGGTCAACAGGAATTTTTATGAAAGATTAAAAGAATAAAGATAACTTATGAAACTCACCAGATATGGAAAGGGTGGTAGGAGACGCTCTCGCTTCGGGAGATAGGAAAAGAATCATTCTCACTTTTTATTTCTCTAAAAAGGAAGGAAAAAAAGGGGGGAGAAAAAGGAGGAATAAAATTTATTATATTTCTTGGCCGTCAGCACCTTCTTCTTTTTTGTTGCGTCGTCAACGGGACTTATGATCGGGGACCGCCTTCATTCGGTCGCAGGGCATGACCCTTTTAAGGCAGGGTATTTGGGAGGGGTGGTTGTCAATTCCACCGGGGGAGGACAATTCCACCGATGCTACGATTCCACCGATTATTTCATGATGTCAATTCCACCGGGGCATGTACAGGTAGAAAGAAAACGGCTTGTTTATTCCACCGATGCAATATAAATAATATATATTTTCTACTAAAAATGAGAAGTGTCGTCAAAGGGAGGTACATTAAAAAGTGCAACAAAAATGGAAAAAAGGAAATTCAACGTTTTTCAATTTGGTAATGGAAGGATACTCGATCAACGAATTCGGTACGGGATATGTGGCGAGAAGTATACGAAACAATTTGGGAGGATAAAAATTCGTGACGTTTCTTTGCAGCGGAACTTCGAAAAACATGAGGCTTACTGTCGGTGTTGCGCTGGATGTAAGTTATCCTCTGAATGTCTTGTAGAGCCGAGACAAAAACGTATACATTCGGATGCGATGAAGTAAAATGTTTGGCAAGGTGTGCGTGGAACGACTCACACGCATTTGTCGTTAAATTCAGATCGGGGCTGCAGCGAGCCCACACATGTGGAGGATACAGTGCTTCTTCGGTTATGTAACAATCCGTCAAATAATCTGCAAACTTCCTGGCGCTGTCATCAGTAGGTAAATCCGCCATCAAGATGTCGACGAAAAAGTCTTCTACTTCGTCTGGGTTCTAAAATAGCATCCCGAAACAGCGTCCCAACCAACAGCCAATCTCGGTTTTACTCTGGTACTCCTTAATGAGATGCAGTTGCCTAATTTTTTTAATCCACGCCTGAGTAAGGTGAAAACGGCAACCTGTTATGTCGGTATGTGGCCATACAGCTTACATGCACTGTGGATAGACATCTCAAAATCAATCACTATTCTCGTTGGCATTAAAACAAACCCCATTTCAATGCATTTCGAGATCAAAATTTTGAAGCAGTCGGTATAAGTAGTCATTTTTTTATCTTCCAAAACGCAGTAAACAAGTGGTATGTACTGACCAGAGAAATATCCAAAAATTGTGAACAGTTGGTAGAAGTGTGCTAGGGAGTACTTGAAAGTTCCGTCCATGTAAATAGACCGTGATTGAGTCAGGCCCTCAAGGTTTGATTTACATGAAAAAATTATTACTCCCGAACCCTTGTGAATCACAAATTCTTCATCCCTATTTGTCTTAAACGATTTTCGGGACAATAACTCATAAGTTTCCGATGCGTTCAGTGGCAATGGAGGCAATGTTTTTCTGCGAGCAATATAATATTTCGCTTAGCACGATTGATGTCATTACATTTCAGTAAACAACTGTTCGGGTCAACTTCGGCCAATACGGTTTTGATGACTTTACTCGGAAGTTCACATAAATCCTCGGTAGCCTTTCTTTTCGCTCCCACACTCAAACTTTGCCGAACTATGTCCTCTTCTGTGTAACACTGATGGCGGTGGTCAACACTTTTTGATGTAATCACTTCATTATTTCGACCGAGGGTTTTCAAAAAACACGAACATTTTTTATCGATGCACCGCCACTTGATTTCCCCCGTTGCCAACTCGTACTGACGGTAAAACTTGTAACTTTCGAACACTACCATTGGTTTGCCCCGTTCACTAGTTAGATTTGTTACGTTCGACATTGTCGCTATCGATTACAACTAAGAACTAAAGGTTCAACTAAGAACTAAAGAGGATCGCCAACGAACAATGGACCGGTGGAATAAACATCGCCTAAGTAAACACGCGCCGGGGGCATCGGTGGAATACGTAGGTCATTAGTCACTACCTGTGACGCTTCGGTGGAATAGACTGCTGCCCTTTGGGAGACACAGAGATCCTTTCGGCGTCTTTAGCTGGACTTCCCGGCTAACCGAAAGGTCCCGTATTTGTGCTCCCATCACCTCCTTATTTGTGACATGGGTCACATCGCTCAAAATTTCGGCGTAGAACTGGGCGCCAACGAGTAAGTCGATAGGTCCCGGAGTACTGAAGTCTGGATCAGCTAACGAAAGGGTAGAGAAGCGCTGACCTATCTCGCGAGAAACAGGCGTCGAAGGTACCGAGGAAACTATGGTAGGCAAAACCCGGGCTGAAAGTGATAAAGTTGTAGCAGAATTGCTAACCGAACGAAGAGTGCACGAGACTTCGTGCTGAGAAGTAGGCAACCGCGTGTTACCAACACCAGAAACCGTGGACGTGATCAGACGTCTGGGTAAATTCAACCGATTTGCGATCTTGTGAGTAATAAAATTAGATTGCGATCCAGAGTCAATGAGTAAGCGGCAAGTTATCCAGTCACCGGAAGATGAACGAATTTTCGCCCGAGCGGTGCTCAAAAGAACGTGAGGATTAGAGTTTACCCGCGCCGCAAGAGAATGTGCGCCTGAGTTTTCGGATGGTGCACCAGAGGTAGGGCTAGAAGGCGAAGGATGAGCGGACGTAGAGTCCAACGGTGCACGAACGGGAGAGATCGGGCTGCTACCAGGGCCCTCCTGTGATGAGTGTAGTAGTGTGTTGTGTTTCGTGCTACTACAAACACGACAAGCTCCGCGACTCGCGCATTCGGAAGCGCTGTGGGCTCCTCCTCAGGAAAAACAACGTTTGAACTTCTTGAGCAGTTCGTAACGGCCACTTACGTTGGACTTGAGAAACGTGGAGCACTGAAGAATTCTATGAAATTTTCTGCAAATCGGACAGACACCTACTGATTTAATGGAAGAAGACGGCGAAGTTGTGCGGGTTTGGACGTTGAACGTCTTGGTAGAAGACGTGGAAGTTTTTCCTCCTTTGTGAGGGTTATCAGAACACAATGAATTCTCGCGACATCAGGGGGAGCATCTGGTGACGGTCCTTCATCAAGTCGGAAAGGGGTCGGTAATGAATTTTCTCGAAGGCGTAGAGATTAAAAACGCGTTGAGCGATAGGTCTCTGAATGCAAGAGAGGAACTCCCCGTTCCCTCCCCATTAGTTAATATCCTTGCATCCTTTCCTCAAAACGTTGCCAGTCCTAAGAAGACAACGGACACGATTGTGTTTACGTAAGCTCCTATGTTCTAGTCAATACACTCTTTTAGATTATTTATTGCCGTTTTATTGTTAATTGCTCATCTATTTCATTTTGCTATCCCCCCTTACCAGTTTACTACTACTCTTTAGTTTAAGATTGAAATACTGTATAGGTGGTAGGAGTGCTGTTTTTATGTTACCTTTTAGATCACTGAAGATGCTCTAGTAAAGAGTGAAACCGGTTTGATGTACCTACATAATACAAATTGTGGTGAAGACGACATCTGTTGCGATTTATTTATCAGAACACAAATCTGCTACTCGGATTTGAGTCTTTATGAAGTCACACAACTCGGTGAATTTGGGGAATTCACTGTCTGTATACTTGGATTCGAAAAGTTTGCGTGTTTTGTGATCGATAACACGAAGACTGAGGTGAACCATGAAAAAATCCATTAAATCTGGAACTTTGAGGTTTGAGAGCGAGAGGTAATTGTCTTGGAAGAAATCCAAAAACGAACGTAAGTTAGAAGAATTGTCCGAAGTTAGTGGTTTGAAATTTAAAATTTTATTTAAATAAAACGAAGCGACGATTCGAGGATTTGTGTACAGTTCGACAAGTTTCTGGTATGCGATTGAATAATTCTCTTCTTTGAATTCGATGGAACTAAGAATTTTGAGGCCTGACCAGTCAAAAGTGTCCTCAAATATGAAAATTTCTCGATCTCGGTTAGGGGAGAGTCATGAATTAAACAGTTGAATAAAGAAATGAAAGAGGGAAATTCTGTGATTTGTCCCGAAAACTCTTTGATATTAATAGCCGGCAGTTTAAATCTGGCTCCGAGTTGATTGGCCAAATTAAAGGATCCTCCCGCGACATTTTGATCGGAGATGGCGTCCGTCTTCTCTTGTTTTTCTATTTCTTGGCGTATTTGGGCGGCCTTAGCGTTTACAGAGAAATGTAGGTCTTCGAACGCCGTACAAACGGCGGTAATATTGGTCCGATTTTCTTCCTCAACCTCTGTACTGATTTCTAACTCTTGGATAGCAGTGAGAGTAGAGTCAAGATCAAGATGAGTGGCTTCAAGATTCGCAGTTCTTTGGAGAAAGATATCCCGATGGATAGGAAGCGATTGGATTAGGTCATAAGCCTGCTGCGCTCGTGTGAATAATCGCTCCTTGCGGGTCGTAAGAACTTGTAAACGTGCTTGGGGGGATAGAGGCATTTTAAAGTATAAATGAGAAATTTTCTTTTATTTATTTGAGAGGAGAGGAAGGATAAAAAAAATGGAAATGTTTTGATGTATTGAATGAATTGAAAGAAAAGCAAAGGAGAAATGAAGGGGAAACTGTCCGTTTTTTTTTATTTTTTATTATTTTTAAAGAGGAATTTGCCCCTTGGTCAATTGTATTTCGGAGTTAAAGTTCCGACAGCAGCCTGTCGGGAAAAGTGCATTTCATTCATGCGACAATCGAGTCAAACCTCATAAGTTAGAACGATAACAATAAATTATGAATGACACTTAGGCCGTGGTATAGAAAGTCAAAAACATACAATCGTGTTTCTTTTTACCGCAGGCCCCTTTTTTGGCACCAACTGAGGGGGAACAAAATGATGAAAATAAAAAATGAAACAGACTCGGTTTGGTTGCCTATACGATATGGGAAGGTGGACTCTTGTTAGAGGAGTTACTTGCAATTAAAATCTTTATCCCGGCCTAAATTTCATTCATAATTGATTATTATTATCGTTCTAACTTATGAGGTTTGACTCGATTGTCGCATGAATGAAATGCACTTTTCCCGACAGGCTGCTGTCGGAACAAAACTTTTTTCAGATTACGTTAATTTTCAGATCAGTTACAATAGGTTAAATGGTGTGTCACTATTTCACCATTGCGGAATGCGGAGTGCCTGGGTTCGAATCCGAAATAATTTTTTTTTTGTTCCTCCCTTTTTGGCCCACCTCAGGATTTTTCACTCAAGATTTATTAGGCTGTAGGCAAATCAAATAAAAGAGACGGCTCAAAATACAATGTCAATGAAATTTTTTGGTAATTGGGTGGTCCAGTAAGGCATAGCGTTAATTTAATAGCTCCCCTCCGCCGAGAACTCTCCTGCCATATCAACGGATTTGGTTCACTAGGGTCTCTTACGAAAGCGCGTTCATTTCTCAGTACTCGAGAAAATTTTGGGGGCAAGTGCAGCAACAGCCGTGCGGTAGCGAATTTTCAAGTAATTAAAACCCCTCTTTCACACCGTTCCCGTGGACCGACTCATCTGGATCACGAACTCGTCCGAGAAATTCACGCTATTGATTTTTAGACCAAATTTGGTTGCCCTAAGTCAAAAATTGCGACCGTGATCGTGCTAACAAAAAAGGGCCATATATATATATAGCAAATCGAACCGACCTCGGATTCGTGTTCTAGGGGTTCTGAAACGTGAAAAAAAAGTATCACAACCCATATGTGCGACCATCAGGGCGAGACCAATAGTGCATTTTTTGAATGAAATGCACTAAAAGAGATTGTAAATCTGTTTACTTGCGTTCGACTTTGAACCCTTGAAGAACGAGAAATAGATTCCGTATACTTAATTAATTAATTTTAACGTGCTTCCAGCCTACGCACTTTTCAATTGAACTTATAATATGCGGTCCGGTTGGGACATTTTGTTTTGTTAATTTATTTTCTTTAGTGGACTGTATTTGAATTCTAGGCACTGGTAAGCAGTACGGAGAAGTATGTATAAAATTTAATTGTTTTTTTTACACGGCGAAGAATTAAGTGAATTACCATGCGGCACTGACCTGGAGTACTCAATTAAAGAGGTACCGTCGAACTATGAAGACGCGAGAACTTGTCGTCAAATTGAATGCGTCACTTTGTTTTGTAAGCGAAAAGAGAGAAAAAAAAAACGTCTCGTCCGAGCGACAGTTGTTGTAAGACTCGATGTTTTCCGGCCGACACGGAAGAAGAGAAAAAAAAAACTCTCTTCTTTCCCAGAAGAGCGCGGTACCGACCGGACTTCCGAAACAACACGTGCATAGTTACTGATCTTGGTTACTGATGCCTATTTAATTTCTTCACGACTTGTCCGATGTTTAGGATAGTATTTTTTAAATCAGTGGGAAATCAGATATGCATTGGCCTGAAAAGAGATTATAGAGTGCGCCACTTATTATCTGAGTGGGTAGGCACTTGGGTAAATAACCCCCAAAGATATAGAACTACTGGATTGCTCACTGATGTTGAATTGTACGAGAGAAAAACGGTCTAACCTGCACCCCGTGACCTTGATGAAGGCTGCTTGGCGGCACGTTTAAAAACTCCTTATACGTTAGTCGTACAATGGGAATGAGCTATCCAATTAAAAATCACAATTCAGCATGTAGGGCCCGTTCTGTATAATAAACAACAGTTGATACCAACTATTAATTACCTTATTTCATTCAATTTTGTCACGATATTAAGGCCTGGTTCACACGAGCGTTGGACCAAAGCGGCGTTGAGAATTCTCCCGGCGTTCCCTTTGCAACGCCACAAGGTACTTTTCAAACATGAAAAACACAAATTTACAAATAGGAAACTTACATAATTTCCTCTTCCGGTGTGACATACGTCATGCAGCACCCATACTAGCCAAAGGATTTCATACATTTTTCACAGTTCGACATTTGAAATAAAACTAAAAGGCATTAACTTTGATTTATAATTCAAAAAATAAACTGAAATGAATAAGTAAATAACTGGGAAACTTAGCACACTAAGGCGTTCGGATGAGGTGGCAGGGTACTGGGGGAGGGATGCGATAAATACGAAGGTTTCAGATAGGCGGTCTTCATCAAGGCCAAACCCCCCAACCACTGGCTCGGATTCCCCGTCCACAGTGAGCAATCCAGTAGTTCTATATCTTTGATAACCCCTAATCACCCAGTAGTGTTGTGAGGCAAGCCAACTTATTATTGTTTTCATTATTTTATTTCTCCAATAAATTGTTCATTACAGGCGTTTATAATGGGCCACTCGTACGCGTCTGAGGATCGAAAGTTGAAAAAGATTCGACGGGTGTGTTGCGTTCCCCAATGTTCGAGTACCAATCGAACCCTTAAGCTAAAGTCCATAGGCCTCTAGTGAGTTTCTGTGTCAAGAGATCGCGCCACAGCGCTCGCCAAACGATTCTACTTCTCACGGTCGCAAAAATTCGTCGATTTTGTTTTTGTAAATTGATTGCTACTCATTGATGCCAAAAATTTTAAGGAAATTAGGTCGCTGATTTTTAAAATGACTCTAACCATAAAATTTTAAATTCAAAATTTTAAAAAATAAATTTTTGGAGAAAACTGGATTATGCCACGAAGCAGCGTAAAATCTTGAATACGAAATGTATTTTGTTTTTTATTTTGGTCCAGAAACATCGTCCAAAAGAGAAAAATGCGACATCAAAAAGAATAGCCGCCCCAAGGCCAGGGTAGCCATGGTGGTGTGTACGGGAGGGGTCACTCGAACGCCTTCTCAGCTTATCTCCTTCCTTTGCACTCACGCGCTCCAGGAATGAGTTTCCAACATGCGCTTATTCTTTATTTGTTAGTACAATTATGAATATTAGGCTCACTAAATTCCTTTTTTATTTATTACGTTCAGCTTCCGTGGCAAGTACTTACATTTTCTGAAATTCAAAACAGGTGAGGTTGGGGATAGTGATTTAGAAATATCAAGTTGAAAGTTGATGTAATTGCACGCTTTCCTCGAATTACCTGTTATATGTAGGTACATATTTACTATACAATACATTATGCTATATTCACCGCTCACCAGTTCTAAAATTATTGTTCTTATCCTTTATTGAAATGGACACGGAAGGTAGTATGTATTTGTTTTCAATTTGGAGCCCCACCTATTGAGCAAAAACTCGAAGTCTGTTAGATGCATCACAAAGTCCGTTGCTTACTGTTGGTAGGGGGTTCCACCCCCCTCTCGTTTTACCAGTAGGGGTGGAAACTGGAAACGTCAGTTCTGTAGCTAAAATGTCTCTCTATAAGGAGCTTCGTTGAATCAAATAGGTAATGCTTCATAATTTGTTGAGATTGGTATATTATATCTTGAAACAAAAATTCGTTGAGCGACCTAAAATAATTCGTAGAAATAATAATAATTGTCCTTCCGTCTGCTCCTATTGAGACCTTACGTACCGATTTCAGTGTTGGTACGCGGTGAACACGTAGTACATAGTGTTTAGGAATAATTGCAAAACAATTAAATGGGTTAAAGTCGACCTGATATGCAATCAAAAAGACGAAATACACCATGGTTCGAAACTCGTTCATTTCCGAGGGACGATTTTTTTTTTTTTATACATACATATTTTGCTTTTCTTAATAAATGCAACTGTGTCATTTCCAAGCGAACTTTCGGTGACTTCCGACGCCCGATTCGAAAATCACATTTTTTCCTATTAGGAATGGCAGTTTTCTCCGGGAATTAGGCCCATATTTATGAACTTTCCTTACCAAGGCCTAGGCCTAAGGAAATGTTGAAAACAGGTTCGATTACAATAGTACAACAGTAGGTACAAGTACCGAGATCTTGACCGCACAAGAACTGAATTATTAATTTATTAAACAGTGAATTTGACCCAGAAAATGAACTGCCTGTCAAAAAATGGCGATATACCAGAGACTGACCAACTTTGATTGGGCATTCCCCAAAGGACTCTTAAGCCGTGTCCGGCTCACATCGAAGCACTTTGAAAATGTCCGCAAATGTTGGCACTTTGAAATCGCTAATAACGCCAACTTGACCATTGGGTGAATTCTGAATTGGGCACCCGAATTTAATGATAAATGGACGAAATCTCGTTAGTTTCTATGCACGAGGAGTCCAAAATTCGAGTCGAATTTTCGATGATGAGTCTTTGAAAGGCTCCATCAAGTGATTTTGACGTTTTTGGGAGCGTTCTACCGTTTTCAATGTCTGCATGACCCTTCCCGCGGACGGTGGCCACGGAATTGAATGCTTCAAGTCGAAAGAAAGAGCATCAACGCTGGGTGGACCTCACTGGCTCACTGTAGAGTCACTGTAGATCCGTCAGGGTTGACCTAGTTTTCCAGTGTGACACAATGGGTCAAAAATCGCCTGTAATGGACCCATGAGTGGAGGTATAAATGGCCGAAATCTTCGGCAGATCTTGCTGCCTCGGCTCTTTGGGAGTCCTGATTATTACAATCATCTGTTGTAACTACAGATGATGAACAGTGCGGGGGTTCGCAATCCCGCACTGTTTTCAATCGTGCAAGATTGAATGCGGGATTATAGCCCACTTTTAGCCCGCTTTCAACGACTTTGACATCAATGAAAAAACACGTCAATTTAATTCAAAGGGAGCGAGAGCAACGCATTAGCGTTATAAAGGGAAACATACGTGGCCAAATAGACAACACAGATTCGCCAGACTAAAAATTGCTTCCTCGAATACCGAAGGTATGGGAAGCTATGTGATCGTTTCTCGAGGTGAAAAAATTGTTGGTCTCCGATTTCAAAAATTCCGCTTGCCATTTGCGTTTCAGAGCTTTCTGAACAACTTTTGGTTCCGTGTCTGTATGTGTCTTTACACTTTATACCAACGCGCATATCTCCTAAAGCAGCCAACCGATTTTGATGAAATCTTCGTGATACACGTAGGTTAGGCTACAGATGGTCCCATTTCAATTTAAATTCAATCGGTCCAAAGGGGGTGGCTCCAGAAGTGGGGGGGGGGGTTGGACTCCCCACCAACGCACACATCTCCTAAGAAAGGCAACCGATCTTGATGAAATATTCATGATGAACATTGGTTGAGCCATAAAACGGCCCATTTAAATTGGAATAAAATTGGTCCAATTGGTGGGGCTCCAGGGGAGGGGGGGCAGTGTACACTTCTCACCAATAACGCACATATCTCCTAGAAGAGGCAACTCATTTTCATGATAAACGTAGGGTAGACTATAGATGGTCCCATTTCATTTTGAATTAAATCGGCCCAATATGAGGGGCTTCAGAGAGGCAGTGTACAGTGCACACTTGACGTGCACGATTAGCCAAAATTTTGTTCTCGAATTAACTATGCTAATTTTGGCAGATTTGAATTCTCAATAAGAGATCAATTGCTGCCCCTGGCGAGTGCAAATACCCCTCCTACCCCCTTCCCCACTACCTAATAGATCCGGCCCTGTTCAACGAAGATACTTTACTCGAAGAAGCATTGTGCTAACACCATTAGCAGACGTTATGGTTTATTGGTTGTCCCGCCGCCCGCGGTTGCCTTCTTATGAGATTGTTAACGAACTAACGTAACGATTAGACCATTTTCGTTGGGCCCTCGAGCCGAATACTTCACAATTTGATCTTCTTTCGTTCGTTTTTCGGCAATTAATTTTTCGAATTAACTGCCAAACTGATTTTATAAATAGCAAAACCCACGTAAGTGGGCCCTGAAAGAGCGAAAGTCCTTAAAAATGGTTCATGTAAGAGCAAAACTCTGAAAAATTTGGTTTTTTAACGAGCTGGAACGAGAAGAATCCGCAAAATCCTAGTTTTTAAACAGCAATAATCTTTGAAATTGGGTTTTGCAGGCAAAATAACGAAAATTTTTTCTAAAAGTGCCAAACGCGCGTGATTGGTTTTGAATCAGTCTGTGAGCCAAATTGTGTGGTTTGGGGGGGTCGAATGTTCAAGATTATAGGGTGAATGTATAATTTTTTGGGAGGCAAGGCGGTGTATTGGAGTGACTCAGTGGGTGAAATCACTGCCTTTTTCTCCACGCTACGATTGTTGGCCCCGGCGCTCGAGCTGACCTGGAACCGAGTCAGCGACACACCGAGGAGACCCGGCTCAGCAGGTCTAATGAGAATCGTGAGGGCGAAATGGGGATCGTGGACGTTGCGATCAAGCCCCGCAACGTTGTTCAAAGATAAATGTAAAAGATGGGAGTTGGACACGCCATACGTTACAAGTTGAGACCGAAAAGTAGGACAAAAAGTGGTCAATTTTGAACTCTCTCCGGACGCTCTAAAAAGTAGGACATGTCTGGGGAAAGCAGGACGGTGAAAGCTCAGAAAAAGAAAAAGGAGAAAAAGAAAACAGAACCCTAAACCCTAAAAATGAAAAATCGTCTGTATAGGTACGGCTATCTCAATAGTAACAGTTTATTATGCCTACAAAGACGCATTATTTTTTTTTCCTATTAATTTGACCCTATAGTCAAAATGTTAGATTTTGAATAAATAAAGCTCTATTTTTTGAAGCAAAATGGTTCAAATTCCAGCTTGTAACACAATAACCCAAATAAATTATTTGAACGAGGTTACATAATATGTATCTAACATAAGAAGTATTTCTAAAAGGGTAGTCTTATGAAGTGATTTAGGGCTATCAAGGTCGGGTTGACTTTCATGACAAAATTAGAAAACTCGGATTTGTCCAGATTGAGACGCTGTCATCGTCACAAAAAATGAATAACTCCTACCAGAAACTTTATTCCGAACTACAAAAAAATTGTGATATTTTCGATTCCGATGTCAGAAGTCGACAAGCTTCGCGTGGAACCGACAAAGTTGCTAATTTATTGAGAAAAACGAGGTACCTATGCTTTAAAAACGCCTGAAAAATCGAATCTCGGAAACTATTAAGTTTCGGACTGTGCATGTAATTCGTATTTTATATTGCAAATTAGGTCTACTGAGAAACAAGTTTCCTTGCACGTCCGTCAGCAGGATTTTTAGGAATTTTGATTGATATGTGACAGACAGATTTGTTTCGGCCTGGATGCTTTGAGAATGGGGTGTAACCCTGAAAGTAGTCGGTAATGTTCCAATAAATGAATGTTTTATACTCAAATAAAAATTAAAATAAAACGCATGCATGAAACGCGATCACAGTAACAATATCAATTAAAATAAAAAATAGGTACCAAAATCAGGTCTACTTTCACCCATTTTATTTGTTTTGCAGGTATTCTGAAACATCCTGTAGGCACCTGTTGTACATAATTATGTATAGGTATAATTCAATCAATCAATTAATTAATAACCTAGGCAAAGTAATAAATAAATTCGGTGATATATTGAAACTAATTTCTGGAGTGCGTGAGTGCAAAGGAAGGAGCTAAGCTGAGAAGGCGTTCGAGTGACCCCTCCCGTACACACCACCATGGCTACCCTGGCCTTGGGGCGGCTATTCTTTTTGATGTCGCATTTTTATCTTTCGGACGATGTTTCTGGACCAAAATAAAAAACAAAATACATTTCGTATTCAAGATTTTACGCTGCTTCGTGGCATAATCCAGTTTTCTCCAAAAATTTATTTTTTAAAATTTTGAATTTAAAATTTTATGGGCTAGAGTCATTTTAAAAATCAGCGACCTAATTTCCTTAAAATTTTTGGCATCAATGAGTAGGAATCAATTTACAAAAACAAAATCGACGAATTTTTGCGGCCGTGAGAGGTAGAATCGCTACGGCTATATTCCCTCTCTCTCGCACACTTGTCGTCCACTTTAGCCTTAACGTGGCGTTCCACAGATTCCCTGCCGATGCAAATATAAGGAAAACTTGGAAAATAACGTTCCAAATGATCGGAAGGGCGCATGAAAGGTGGAAATCGGCCTTTATACTTTCCTCTTCGAAAGTGAATTGTCTCACAAATGTCGCAAATCGTTTTTTGTGTCATTCGATGGTGCGTGCATCGCTGGGTGGCTGAATCCGAATTTGAGCCTCGTACATGTCTTTGACCGACTTTTTCATTATTCCCCAAGACTGTCGCAAATCTGTGCAGCTCACGCGCTTCATAGTATCAAGCGAGTTCCTTGACGAGGGAGGAAAAAGGTATGTCAACGATTACATTGTACACTAATAGCTCGGCTAGGAAATGGGTCGGTACTTTGTTGATCTCACCTATTGAGGATGAGCAAAATCGTAGTCACGTGTTTGCACTTGCCGCTGCCTGCCTTACACGTGCAACTGCTCGATCTAATTTTCCCACTGTCGATTTTTACGGAAACCTCATGAGGTGGGCTGTTCAGACTAGACGTTTTCAGGCAGAGGGCACAAAAGTCGACATATTCGCTGTCTTCAGCAACTACTCCGTACTCTAGCATATGGTTATTGGTAAGCCTTAATGATGGCTGACCCTTCTATCATAGGCGTTCGGAAATCCCCTATGTAATCAATTATTTCGGGCAGCTCAACTATGTCCGATGCCTCATCCATCTGAAATTGTAACGCATAATAATGAATAAATCAGAAAGCTGCCCCGCTATCTAGCACTTAGGTGAACAATAGTGGATATTCTTAGGCAGCGTTCTCAAACCCTGTGCTTACGGCTGTGGAGTCTATGCAACCTATCTAAAAATGCCTTTTTATTGAGAATACAATCATTAGTTTTGTTGCATACACTCATAACGCAGTAGCCGTATCAAAGGGGTCAACTAAGCACATTTATGATGCTAATGGTTGGTCTAATATAATTTCACATGAAATTGTAATTAAAATATAAAGCCGGCTCCCCACATGCGGTGTTTGCCAAATAACGAGCAAAATATTAATCAATTTCTAGCATTGCCTAGAAACCGACCAACTGAAAATTGAAAAATATTTTGCTCGTTATTAGGTAAATACCGCATGTGTGCAGCCGGCTTAAGATTCACCATTTGGCGTGTTGATAGACTAATATTGTACTCTCTCAGAACGCAATTATTCCTGGTACGGCACCCTCAGGTTCAATGAAACGCTTATTGAATCTAAAATACTTACATTTTAAGCGGCCAATACTGTATATTCCAGCGGGTTGTTGAACACAAATTCAATAAAATGCACTAAAAAACTTTAATGTTTCTCAGCGATTCCTGATATAAAATAATGAACCTCCCCATCAATGCTTTACATTGATAACACCAGATGTCAGGCACTTTGCTTTCAGAGGCCAATTGCGGCGCTGTACGGTATGAGGATGTAAGCAACGGCGCCGCTAAGCCGAGAGATTACATTCGCTCGGTTCCAATCGCCCATTACAACTATTACAGGTAGTATTGCAACTTAATTCGGCAGTTATAGATGTATAAGATTTCCCCTCACTAACAGCACACATTTATGGAGGGAGAATCCATCTCAAAGCCGCGGATACACGCTATATTAATTCGGTATAAGACTGCGGTTTCAATGCAAACAATTGCGTATAATTCAACTGTCTTCAGCACCTAATTCGAAAACGTCGAATTTGAATTTGCACCTAGCATCACGAATCCAACACATCGTTCATTAGAATAAGAAACGTTGATGAAATGTTAGTTTAGAGTGCCAGACGGTTTTCACAAAATGAGCAATCCACTGAGTTTCACAAATCAGGTATATATACCCTCATCCACCTTGGGTTGCGGAAAAAGCGGTGCTTCTTGGTAAGAAGTACTTTTCGGCGAAGATCAATCGCGTCTTCATAAAAGGTTCTTTTAGATTTACGGCAGGGTAAAGTCCACTCCACAGCAGGATTATCCTGGTAAAATTAACACCCTTTCGCTCTATTCCACACTTTTGTGGGAGGCTGACTTTCCCTACAACCCTTTGTCGGCGAAATGATTAACCATTTTCCTTGAATATTTCTCTTGGAAAGCAGTGCTTTATATGTATATTTTTAAAAGATTCGGGTGCAGAGGAAGGCTCTTAGTAAGTATAACGGAATTCATTTAGACAGATGTCATCAAACTCCGTTTTATTTTCATTTCCAATGAGAAGTAGTGTGTTTAATTCAATTTTTTCATCTTCATTTATTCGCAAAGGCTTATTGCAAAGAACACCCCAAAAAAGCTCTTTTCGCTCGGAATGTGTTAAATTCTTTGAAATGTTACAAAGGGGCGCGATAATTTGAGTTTGGTGTTTTGGTCATGACTAATCAGGCAAGTTTTTACGAAATTCGCCAAACCTGGATAGCATTTCAAGATTCGTTATCATGCGATCAAGTTACGTCTAAACTGCCCAAAATTGATACAAACCTCCACAATCTGACTGATAGCTGGAAAAGTACGACTACTTCTGGAGATAACTGGACCAATTCACACTGAAAAATGTTTGCTCTTTCAATTATTGCCACCAGATTGCATGTACATGCAACCGTTCTCAACTTATAAGCGCTGAATCCAATAAAACCAACGCCAGACTAAAAATTCCAAGGGGTTAAATGGGGTGGTTATGCGTTGACGCCGTGTATTTCATGGCGTCTTTAAAAATACGGCACCATGCATTTTGGTGCAGCTAGCCACTGACCACCCAACTCCAACCTCCAGCCTTCCCGGCGTCTTTGACGCGCCGTGCTGTGGCATCCGCGGCACGGTTGGCGGCCCTGTTACGGAGAATTCTCTTAACAAATGGAGGAGGGGTATGGGCCGTGTAGTGGCGAGGGCACGGTCTTAAAAGAACTCGCTACCAACCCAAGGCGTTATGCGATCAGTGCCGAAGGGTGCGTGACACTGGGTGAGCTGTGTATTTAACGGAGCCTCAGGGATACCAGGCGACCACCCTGAGTATTAAGCCTTCCCACGTCATGCGGGGCTCTGCCGTGGGTGACTTTTATTTCCCTAGCTACTCGTGGACCGTTTATGGATCGCGACCGTTTTACATCGACAAACCCAGGGTTCATAACCCTGGAGCAGGTTGAGGACGAGCTTCTCAGTAGCCCTCAGCCTGCTCAGCCCGGCACCGCGGAGATGACGGGGGAGACCACCTCAATGGAGGTGGTTGAGCCCGAAACCCCCGGTGGTGTCGCTGAGGGAGTAGTCTCCCTCTCGGGTTCGCTCTCAACCAAAAGCGTGAGAGAGGGTGACAAAAACATTAAAAATGAGTGGACCTGTCAGGTCGCGAGTTCCGCAGGTGTGACCATTCGATTGTACCCTAGGCGCAGCTGTAACCCACCGTAGTGGAGGTCTATAATGAAAGGAAATTTTAGCAGTAAATCGAGCCCAATGAGTCCAAAATCGCTCCCAGGCTGTTTTAAAACCATAAACGAATGATCCCGAATGATATCCAGAATGTTAACTTCCAAGTTTTGGGCCCCCGGGAAAGGTATTGACCCTCCGCTGGCGGTACGAGCTTTAACTGTCGTAGGTTGTACGGGGACATTCGCAACCGGGGTCGGGAGGATTGATACCTGAGCACCTGTATCTACTATCATTTTTTCAGGTTTGCCGTTGAGGCGGGCTTCTACGACTAGTAAAGGCTTATTCTTGCTGCCCACTCTGGACACTTGGGCCTCGGATTGATCCCTTCTCTGATTTTCATTATTTTTATCCCTCACCG